>JZKD02S1178839.1:0-12675 GCA_000966675.3 Picea glauca | reverse complement strand
CCTCCTAAAAACTTCCCCCCTCCCTAACTACCCACTACTCCCTCCTCCCTTAAAATCTCACAAATCCCTCCCCATACTTAACCATTATTCCAAAGTCTTCACCTTTTAAACCATGAACCAATAAAAGAAGGACACATGTCACCAATGAAATTATTACACATGGAAGTATGTGAATGGGGCCATATGGAAGCCTATGGAGGTATTACACATGGCACTTAATTATTGGAGACACATGGCAGCTCATGGAGGGAGACACTTGGCACATTATTAATGGTGCCACATGGCAAATTTGTATTGGATACATGTAGTAGATAATTGACCAACCACATAATGACACATGGTAGCGAGCCATTGGAGAAATGTGGCATGTTATTACCAAATACACGTGGCGATGATTGAGTGCCTGAATCATATGCTGATTGGGCGTAGGTGGAGTTTTATTTGGAATTTAAAATTATATTTTATTAATCAATTTCTAAGGGGAGGTCAAACCCATAAAGTTCCATAGTCTTCTCTTTTATATTTCTTACTAAATGTTCATTACACTTAGCCTTATATGTGATAAACATTCCCATAGTCCCATGCATGTGGGATAACAATCATGAAGAAAATTTGAAATATTAATAAAGGAGCACGAAATTCAATCCAAGGGCCCATATTTACCCATCAAACTTAATCTACGGTTCTTGAATCATGATCTCACAGAGGCCATAACTTGAGCTCTGGGAGAGGAAATCGTGTAAATTTTATACCATTGGAAATTTATTTCGACAAAGAAGATGATGATATAGGTTTAAAGGGTTGAAATTGGCTACAATTTTCCCAAAAATTGAAATATCAGTCAACTTCATTTTTAATGGATCCTCTTGACAACTCAACTTCACGAGGTCATATCTTGAGATCCAAGAGTCAGATTTGGATAAACTTATATCGTTGGAAATATAAGACGATGAAAATCACACATGAATTGATTTAAATGGATGAAAAAATGATTAGCCTATACATAAAATTAAAACACAGTCTCCCTCTTTAAAAGGGCAATTAATTATATTTTGAAAATAAAATTTTATTTAAAAACTTTTATTAAAATTGAAAGGGGACCCACTTCAAGATGCATATATTAATGATGTAAGTTCATTAATGAGGAATTGATGAGGAATTAAATAAATAAAATACTTCAACAAGAAAAGTGTAAAGGAAATTCAAGAAAGGAAAATCCCTAACTACTCAAGTCGTTAGAAGATATAATTTTAAAAAGAGAAGGATTTCATCAAGGGTTCTAGGTGTTGAATTATCAAAGGGGCAAGGAAATAAGATCATAAGAAGAAAGTAGAAACATCATATGTTGTGAAGCCTCTGATCAACGAAGATGAATCTCCATCTTCTCAACTTTCTTTTCTTCTACACTGATTTCTCATGGCTTCATGTTTGTATTTCTGAACCAATCATGGGGTTGAGTCTTCAATGTTCTTCTTGTATTCTTCAAAAGACTTTTCTTATATGATCATGGAGTATTTACATCCATATGTATGACTGTCAGAGATTTTGTAATGAAGAACATCTTTCATGAATAAAACTCTACAAAGAATTACTTCGGGGTTGATTTCAATTGTATCTTGTAACTTTGAGTCTCAAGTATGAGATATTTGAAATTGATCTATTAAATTATCTGTTGATATTAAAAGTAACACTATTTTAAAATTCTTTGAGATGATCAAATTATTCTCTCCTAATTCTCGTGAAGAAGATATGGATGTATTTGTATGTGATTAAAAAGATTGTATATTTGATGGTGAGCATAAAGAAATTCTGATATTGAAGCCCTCCTTCAATCTTTTCTATTGTTAAAAACAACTTGTTGCACATAAAGATTAGATTAGGTTATTGAATAACCATTTGTTTGAATAAATCCAAATAATAAATATCTAGGGTTTGTTGCTTTAGCATTCTCCTAGTCTAAGATACACCAGATATATTTTTTATTCAAAGAGGAGTACCACCTCTATAAAAACATAGGGGGGTTCATATCCTCATGAGGTTTCTATTTCATTCCTAATGGATTCAAACATCAACAAGAGGTTATTATCCTCCACTTTGTTGGAAAATTTTGAAGTCCTCCTCTTCCCACTGACCTCAAGGCCTCCATGATTTTATCATGTGTCTTCCAACTAGGTTTCCCTTGCACATGGGTGCCCCTTATATGTTGTACAGTTCCACAGTGACCACCCTTTTCTAGTGTTTTTTTCCTTCCATCTAACACCAAATCACAACCCTCTTCTGCTCCAGTCTAGATTTGGGCTTCTATGTTCCAAAGTGACCATTCATATCCTGGACATATTTCCCAGTTCTTCTCTTTCTCATGTATCTTTAATCACGAGCTCTCTACTCCTTTTTCTTGGTGTCTATTTCATTTTCCTTCTTCTGCTCCCTCTTTCTCTTTCCTACATCTGCATAATTGTGTCTCTTCTTCAACACATCCTCCAATTTGATCTCTCTCTTCCCCATTCCTTCTGATCTCTGTTCTTACTTATGTCATAAGTAAGCTCCTAATTCTGAGGAAAACTCGTTGTTGCATACTTTTGGTTGACATTGCATCTTCTTCTTTCACTTCTCCAAGTATTGAACTTGAAGGAAGTTATAAATATTCCAACCACCCAATCTATAAGCCATTAACAATTTATTTTGGTCTTGGTAACCAGGTACTTGGGAACATGTTATATGTTTAAGTCATACAAAAGTAGGCTAGTCATTGAGAAAGTTTCCTATTCTTCCTCATTAAAAGTTCCCATTTCCACCTTACCGATCCCTCTTGTGGTATCATGATTAGTACTGCAAGATTCCCTCATCAGCCAATTGTATTGTGTTTTTATTATCATAAAAATAGTTACAATGTTCATTATTCATAACACATAAAGTCTTACACTTAATTACGAACTTGGGGGAAAATGGGGTGTTGGGGTGTTACAGTGACGTGATTTTTTGCAATACACGTAATCTTTGAAAGTGGTTATACAAGATTTGATCCGAATGAAAATTGTGTAATCCATTGAATTGGAAACAAATCTTTGTCACTTGGTCTCTTTTTAAAACACATAAAAAAAAATGGTTTGAGAAATATCTTACAAACAATAGGATTCCTCCCATTCTTTTGTATTAATACTTCTTCAAAATTTTCACATGAAATACAAATGTTAGATCATGCCATTAATCAAACTAGCATCAAAAAATGGTTTGCAAGAGGTTTCTCAAGCAAGAAATCTTTAGGTCAGATTCTCCATAATAGGAATCAATTATGAGGGCTTCAATTCATTATTTGTAAGCCATAGTGACAGTCTCTCAATGTATTTCATCTGATACCTTCATAAACAAATCTACACATAATTGCAAGTTGTAAAACATGTCATGAACTCAATAAACATCCAAAAAAGGATGGTAAAATTATTTTATTATATAAAAATTTATTCAAGGCAAGTGTCACCAAGATTTTTCAATGGACAATTCTCCGGGAATGCTATATCATCAATTCTCAGTATTTTCTACAAATCCATTTCATTTTCTTGGGAGTGATGGTGAGGGTAAAAGGAATGAAGGATGGGCCATTCCATTTGTATGAACATTTGTTACTCCATCTCTTGTTTCACAACCTTCATGTGAAAGCATTCCAAAACCAAAGTAAGATTCAAATGTCAATCTTCAATTATTCACAAAAAATTGCAACATGGCATGCAAGAGTTAGATCAAATAAATGGAGGAAAAGAATACTCAAAGAATGGTTTCATAATACTTACTCCACTAGTGATTCTTTAAACAAGAGAAATATTTCTCAAGCACAAGATCTACAACAATGGTAAGGGAATTGAGGGATAGTTCCAATAGAAAGTTTATTAATAAAACCTCAAACTTGAAGCCATCAAAGAACAACCAATGCAAACCTATGAGCTGAAAAATTAATGGACATGAGAATGCCGACAAAGAACATTCAAGAAATTTCTACATTCCCATTTCATTACTCCATTTGTAAAGACAAGGTTAAAACCTCAAGACAAAACAAAAATCCAAATTTCTCCAATTCATGGATGCTAAATAAATATTTTTCTTTCTTTGACAATGCCCAACAATGTAAAACACATTGAAGCTTCCTGCAACTCAAATTTTCCATTGTTTGGAAACTCTCCAACAACCACATCAATGATGAATCTATTTTATCAAGCAAAGGGTAGCTCCAAACACCAAGAGGATTATCACCCTCTCTTTGGGGATGGTGTGGCTCCGAGAATGTTTAAACTTACAAAATGATTTGAGAAGAGAGAGAGAAACCAAAGAAAGAACAAGAGGGTCACTACAATGAAAGAATGAGAAATAGAGGCAAAGAGGGAAACATTCTGCTTAAACAAAGCCAATATTACATCTTCCAACTAAGAATGGGAGTTACACTTAGAAATCAACTCAATAAAGCATGTAAATTACTAAGTTCATAAGCCAATGAGTGAATTTCTCTGCTTGGAGGGTATATAGTATTTCTAAGTGAGTGATTTTCCCAAAGGAAGCAAATTTCTAAGTTTAGGGATTAGTAATTCCAATCATCAAGCTCAAATACAAGGTAGACCTCCAAGGTGAGATATTTTCCTTTGGGAGGAAATTTTTTGAAATTAGAGCTCAAGGAGGTCAAATTTCTATCTTTAAAGGCTTTCTAGCCTCCCAACCCAACAATTTTCCTTTTCTTAGGTAAAATGTCCAAAGATAGATTTTTTTTGGATTCTTTCTTTGGCCAAGAATGATACATTTTATTGACCTCAAATATCAAGTTTCAATCACTGACTTCGAAGGCATGTTGGCCTCCCAACCTAGTGATTTGGACTTCATGAGGTGAACCAGTAGTTTGGGCAGCCAGCAAGCTCCCCAATGGAGTGATTTCACTCTTCACTTGATGAAACACATTTCAAAGTTAATGAAAAATTTATGACTGATCTACAAAGTGGAATATTCATTTCTCATAGTAAATTATAGCTCTCATTAGCTAAACCATTGAATTTTCATGGCTTTTCATTTTGTTTTGTGCTTCCTCGACCCATCGGTAGTCCTAGAGAGTCATCGAGGATATGGTACCTTCATAAATATTCTCACTTTGAAAAAAGGCTTTGAAACTCCTATACAAGTTTGGAATAAAACAAACTAGTAGAAGTCTCGACAAGCAATAAAAAATCAATTAAGTGGAGTGTCGACGAAGTCCCTTTTTTTTTTCCTTAATACAACCATAACTTCTTCCAACCATAGATTTTTTAACCATTTGTTTCTAAGCATAGAGGACGCCAATAAATTTCCAATGAGTAGATGAAATCCCTAATCTCCATTTAGGTTGACAACTTTCATAACTTAGGAAGCCAAAATTGCCTCATTGATGGGAAACTTTTGAATTTATGTTTTTATAGATGCAAGCCTAAGAATCAAATTCTATCGATTGGTTTGAGTTCAAATGCCCCAAAAATATATAGGAAACCCCTTCGAGGGTTAAAAAAATCATTTTGACATATACCCAAAAATGTGCACAAAGGCCCTTGGAGACCGAAGTACAAATCCCTCACAGAATACTTCTTTGTCAAAATCAAAGTTTCTCTATGCATATTTCATCCCTATTATATGATAGTTAATCTAAGTTACTCATGTTAATTATATTTTTGCCTATGAATTGGATTATAAACCACAATGGAGGCCTCTGAGTGCCAAATACACCTCTGGGAGAACACACGGTAAAAATCCACCATGTCACTCTGAAACTCAACTAGAGACTTTTGGTGGCTAGGGATGAGTATAATATGATTATATGAGGCTAGAAATTGTACTAATGGGGGTGATCTCAACATTTTCCTTCATTTGTACACTTTGGTCACCATTCTCACCATAATTGTAATTTGTTTTCTAGCATCAATCCTATCGATCTTGTGAAACAACTATGTAAGTTCCATGGTTATGATATTTATTATTTATACATGGCTTAACGTATTTTCCATATGCATTGATACGTTGCTTGTTATAGACTCTTATCATTTTCTTGTGCATGTGACATTGATGCAAAAATATTCACTAATGGCGTAATCTAAATGTTCTATGTTTTTTACTTTTTCGGTAACTATCACCGGAATCTAACAACACAATCGTTGGTGAAACCATAATTTCACATTGCTCAAATCCTATTTTTGAATACATAAGTTGATTTGTCACCCTAAAAAATCCCTAGAGAACCCGTAACATGTAATCTCAACCATTTAAATATGCAATTCCAACTATCCTTCTAAATTTTTGATCGGATTTTGGGTAAAACGAGTTGGAAAAAAGTACCTGAGAAGGATAAAAATATATAACATTTAGACTATGTCTTTACTAACTGGATAACTGGCCTCCCATGCCATGTTGTATCATTTGTTGAAACATTATGTTTCTAACTTGTTTTCCATTACCAATCTTGAACATGAGGCATGGCAACCAGTGCAAAATACACAAAAGCACATTAAGCCTTTAAGCCTTCCAATCACATAAACCATCAATCTATAAAATGCATCAGCGAGCTAGGAATAATCTCATGAAAAAGTAAGTTCACACAAGCAATATGAAACTAAAACCAAATAATTCATAGAACAAGGAAGAAAATCTATCAACAAAGTGCAAACAAGGTTTCATCAAATAAAATTCATCAAAGATCAAGAGACATGATGAAAATGAAAAAATTCATTCAAACACTTGGCAAATTGACTGATTAGTATTCTCAATTCTCATGCAACTCAAAATACCTTCATATAAAAATAAGACGAGTCAATAAATGTAACACCCCAAATGGATGAATTAATAATTATAATTAAGTAATGTAATCCAGGTCATTAATGTATTAAATTTAATTAAATAATTGAAACCATTGATTTAATTAACTCAAGTAGATTATTTTACTCATTAGATTTTATCATTATTTATTTAATAGATTAAATTATGTAACAATGAATGAATTGATTATTTATTTTATTATGTGTGATGGGAAACTTGGAGGGGATAAGGGCAGATGGGGAATTTAGAGGGTAGATAGGAATTTACAAGGGATGGGGGGAAGGAAGTCAAGGGGGAGAAGGTATGTCAGGGAGGAGGAGTGTCGAGGAGGCCAAGGGGAATGGGGTAATAAAGAAAAAAAATGGGTCATTTGGAGAGGGGAGAAAGGAGGGAGTAGAAAAACTTTGGAGAAAAAAATTGGTTTGGGAAATTCTGGTTTGCATATGAGATTGGTCGGTTGCTGGGATTTTGGGCTCAGGTGCCAAGAAACCACAAGGAATCCTAGAACTAGGGAGACAAAGAGGCTCTATTTCTAGCTAGCTAGGAGGAAAGGATCCAGTTTCAAGCAGTTCGAATAGTCAACAACATACAACAAGAAACTACAAGGGACAAACTTCTTCAAGATGTATTTTTGTTAAATTAGTATTGTTCTCTAAATGAAAGTTAAAAATACATATCTATATATTGAAAATGTGTTAGATGACTACTCGAACTGTGTAATTTGAGATTTTTAGATTTAACTATTTAATATGCTAGAACATAAACATAAATTAGATTTACTATAATGCTAAAAGAAACATAAATTAGATGACATGCAAACAAAATTACTAAGTCACTTAGATTATAAATTTATTGTTTAAACTAAGAAACCCTAGGTATGCGGCATTATATTTGGTATCAAAGACCAGTTTCAAAATCGAAACCTAGGGCATAACCACCCACATGATTGGAGGTTATGCATATTGTTCCCTGAAACAACTCATAACCTACAACTCTTTATTAAAACCCTTTATTTACGTCTCTAAAACCCCGAAAGTAACTCTAAAATAACCCTAAAACCCTAAAAACCCAGAAATAGGAGAGAATGCAACAGGAAAAAGAGTCATGAAGACTTGTTCCACCCTCCCATCCCCTGTTCTAACCACCTTTTCACTGTAAGAAACTTCACCGACAAGAGAAAAATAGAAGTAACAAAGATCATATTTCAAAATACCAAGATAAATGTAAACTGGAAAATATTTAAACTCATCATAATGATAAAGGAAATTGAAATGTGTGTGTGTGTGTGTGTGTGTGTGTGTGTGTGTGTGTGTTATATAAACTAATAAAGAAGAAAAAAATAGTATTGTATAGTTATATGGATATCATATTAAATAAACCTTAAATAATATATAGATATATGTTAAATAAATTGAATAAATAAAAGCTAAACAACATATCAATAAATAAATAAAACAAAAAAAAGTGCTTTACACATGTAGCATGTATTAAAAACAGAGTTTATAAATGACCTTGAATAAAGAAAACATGACCATGATTAAAGAAAATAGTTTATGTCTAAGCTAACACCCTCTTTCCCTCTTGCGCTCCCTTATTATACCTACCTCCAAGAAGTGTATATAGTGATGAGTTCAAGAATTAACCAGCTATTAGTATGGGTTGATTGTAAATTTCACCTTCCCACTCTGAAGTTTAACATTAACGATTGTTTTTTAAATTTAAAAAATAAATAATAAAATGCATTTATTTGTTCAGTGATTTCACCTCTTATTCTAGGGGTGGAGGCACTGCACTTATTATTTTATGAATTCTCTCATACTTCCATTACACCATCATTATATGGCTTCCTCTTATTAGGACACATAGATTGATATACAATATCTGGATTGATATGAAGTTAAAGTCATCAACTCTATACTGTATTTGGCTCGAGAGAGAGTCGGTACCAATTTTGATCTTAAATGACCCAATGGATCATTAATTGCCTAATTTGCGGATGTTTGCAATAGTTAGAGAATCACACAAAATGTCCTTTTCGCAACCAAAAGTATCTCTAGCAGCAAGACCCTCTCCCTGTGCTCTACTGGTCTTGCTTTGGCGGTCCTGCAATTATAAGCTAACTTGCCTTACTTGTTAATTAAAGAATCCAACCCACCACCTAGAATATATCAGAATGGTTGGGTGGTGGCTCAGTCCCTGTTCCCCTGGTGCATTCAAATAAAGAATTGGATTAAGAAAGCTTGAATCAAAGGTTTCTATGAGCCTTTACTGCGTTCATCAAATCACAATTCTTTGTGTCAAAGGGGAGAAGGTATGTCAGAGAGGTGGAGTGTCGAGGAGGACAAGGAGAATGGGGTAATAAAGAAAGGAAAATGGGTCATTTGGAGAGGGGATAAAGGAGGGAGTAGAAAAACTTTGGAGAAATAAATTGGTTTGGGAAATTCTAGTTTGCATATGAGATTGGCTGGTTGTTGGAATTTTGGGCTCAGGGGCCAGGAAACCGCAAGGAATCCTAGAACTAGGGATATAGAGAGGCTTTATTTCTAGCTAGCTAGGAGGAAAGGATTCAGTTTCAGGCAGTTCAAATAGTCAACAACATACAATAAGAAACAATAAGGGATAGACTTCTTCAAGAGGTATTTTTGTTAAATTATTATTGTTCTCTAAATGAAAGTTAAAAATATATATCTATATATTGAAAATGGGTTAGATGACTACTTGAACTGTGTAATTTGAGATTTTGAGATTTAACTATTTAATATGCTAGAACATAAATATAAATTAGATTTACTATAATGCTAAAAGACACATAAATTAGATGACATGCAAACAAAATTACTAAGTCACTTAGATTACAAATTTGTTGTTTAAACTAAGAAACCCTGGGTATGGGGAATTATATTTGGTATCAGAGCCCAATTTCAAAATCGAAACCTAGGGCTTAACCACCCACATGATTGGAGGTTATGCATATTGTTCCCTAAAACAACTCATAACCTACAACTCTTTATTAAAACACTTTATTTACATCCCTAAAACCTTGAAAGTAACTCTAAAATAACCCTAAAACCCTAAAATAACCCAGAAATAAGAGAGAATGCAACAGGGAAAAGAGTCATGCAGACTTGTTCCACCCTCTCATCCCTTGTTCCAACCACCTTTTCACTGTAAGAAACTTCACCTACAAGAAAAACATAGAAGTAACAAAGATCATATTTCAAAATACCAAGATAAATGTAAACTGGAAAATATTTAAACTCGTCACAATGATATATATATATATATATATATATATAATAAAGAAAAAATATATATATAATATATATTATGGGTTATAAACTAATAAAGAAAAAAAAAACTAGTATTGTATAATTATATGGATATTATATTAAATAAACCTTAAATAATATATAGAAGTATGTTAAATAAACTGAATAAATAAAAGCTAAACAACATATCAATAAATAAATAAAACAAAAAAAGTGATTTACACATGTAGCATGTATTAAAAACAGAGTTTATAAATGGCTCTGAATAAAGAAAACATGACCGTGATTAAAGAAAAGAGTTTATGTCTAATCTAACGCCCTCTTTCCCTCTTGCCCTCCCTTATTAGTCCCTGTCGTAGGCATAGAGAGACTATAGCGATCGATAAATTGTTGACTTCATATTAGTTTGTCCTTTGACTACAAATATTTGCATAATATCTATTGTTGGAGCTAGGGAAATAAAAAAAATTGTTTTTTATATAATAAAAAGTACCATATATGTAATGATCTGATTGGATAACAGATTGGAGGTATTATTGTCAGCTTTTCTATTCCCAATGTTTTATATGTTAGCATATCGAAACTTTTTGATCGTCTACAGTCTTTTTGAATCATATATTTTTCTTATGCATTGCTTGAAGGTGGATTAATGCTAGTATTAGTTCGAATGTTCATCTTAGCATTTTATGCTAGCTAAATTTATCTCAATGTTTGATATGCTAGCATATCCAAAGTTTGTCCTTCAAATACATTCTCTACTATTTGAACTATTGTTAATAATTTTATTTTATAATAAATTGTAATAATTGTTTTTTGGTACGTCAGAGACATGCCACACTGCATTCTTTCTTAAATGTTTACAGATAATTTCTGAGAGACTTAAATGTTTATCTAACAAGCTTTGCAATGTTAAATGTTTACTTAGCAGGCTTGTTACAATACATTTTCTTCTGGGTTTTTTTTATATGCAATGTTCTCTGCACTCAATTTGGGAAATATTGTACTTCAACGGCATTGTTGGTTCACTAGTTCATGCTTGCTTCTTGCATCTCCACTGATTTCTTATTTTCATGTTGTTGTTGTTCTTGTTTGCCTGTTCATCTCGTTGTAGTTTGTAGGTTTGGGGTTTTGCAACTGCAATTGGAACTGTGACATTCCTGGTGGATTGGTTGGTGCTTGCTTCTTTGTTCGTTGGATGCTGCTTATTGTTGTTTGGTTTGACTTTGCAGGGTTTGGGTTTGTGACTACAGTTGGGATTTTTGGTGCTTCTTAACTGGGTTGTTATTTGATGCTTGCTCTTGTTTTCCTAAGCTTTGCAATGTTGGGATGATTCATCTGCAGTTGGGTCTGTTGTTACATTGTTTTGTAGTTGGCTCCCCATAAAATAATATTAAGATAAAATAACATACAAAATTTTGCAGTTGATGTAAATTGCATCTCTTACGGCTTCAACCAGAGTTTTTTGGGCACCAACTATATTTCATAGGTGGCAATGTTTTTTCCATGTTTTATGTCTTACTATGGTTTCATAGTTATGAGAGTAAGTGTTGTTGTCTGATCGATATAGTTATTCTCTCCCTTTTTTTTTTCCTCTTGTAAACTTTCTCATTTTTCACCTTTTGTTCTTCCACTCTATTATGTGTTTCTAGTTCTATACTTTCTCGCATTTCTGTGCTCATGGGTTCCTGGTGTGGTGAACTGACAAATCATTATCTCCATCTATGTCTTCACATCACTATTCCGACCGACCGCCATTCGTTTGCATACTTAGCCAATTTTATGAATTTGGCTTCGCGAATAGGTGCTATCGAACTATGGTAACTCGTGTTCGGTGTATACATCTTGCACACAAAAATTCCATGCTCTAAAAATTGACCCACACTCCTCGAACTCACAACCCTGCCTTTGCCTATGATGAGTTTGTCTATCTGACCTGCCTTTCCATACTTAGGAGAGTTTTCAAAGTTTCACAAGTTCACGCGTTCCCGGGTTTAGGAAAGTTTAAAAGAATTTATCACTCCCCTCCATCCCTACTACCTTCTACCCTTCCCAATAGACATTAATTATTCTTTCAAAGGTGACAACTAACCAGACAGGTTCGAAAATATTGGCTTTAATAAGTAGAAATCTTGAGGGCATCTCCCATTAAAATGCATAGACAGGTGGATATTATGTGATTTGGTAAAAAAAATTGCCTGCATTTTGAATTTGAAAAAAAAAAATTATTGGCTCTTTTAGTTTTTTAAAGGCGTCATCATAGTAGAAGTGCAAAAATGTACTACCTTGCTGCCATCAACAAATATGTCATCCACAGAGGCCTTGGCATCATGTCCCTCTTTAATATTGTGCATATGTTAGATGTTGTCAGATTTGAGAATATGTTTGGATATGGGACTGTTAATATGTGTTATTAGTCACTATTCATTGCACATATTCGAAAAGATTGGCATTAATTAGCGAAAAGATCGAGATCATCTATCATTAAGACGAATTAAACCAAAATCTATGGAAGATCATACTGTCTTCCTCCAACGTTGCTTTTAAATACTTATTGCCATTTCTCTCTATCATCAAAGAGTTGGGCTTTAGGGTG
>JZKD02S1178828.1:0-12675 GCA_000966675.3 Picea glauca | reverse complement strand
AGGCATCTCAAAATCACTCCTAGTGGATCCTTCCAATACAAAACTTGATCAAAAAGGAAATATTTTAATGATTTGAGTTTTAAGGCCCTCACCTTGTTCTTTTCCATACCCCTTGGAGGCTGTAAATTTTGTAGAAAAAATATAATGTCCTTGTACCAGCTGCAATTTGCTAGTGCAGAGATGATTTGAGAACTTCCATCGGTTATTTCAACCTACTAATTTTCTTAACATGAGTGGATGAAATTCACCCCCAATGATGAGAAATTTGATTCAACCAAGAGCTTGTCTAAACCCTGGTCTTTAACCAGTTTGGTAGGCTTAATATCTAGATCAAATTCAAGTAATTTAGCAACCCACTTGCTCCTTTTTTCGTCTATATCAGGCTGAATAATAATTTCTTTTACAGTAGTTGATGGAACATAGGAAATAAATATTGAATGTAGGACATAAAATATGAAGGACTTAAGAGATTTAACCAATTCATAGGCTTGCTTATCCATGACATCATATTTTAATTCAACATCTCTCAATGCCCTGTTTAAAAAGGCAATGGGATGCTCTAAGCCTTCAACGTTCTTCTGCAATAGGATTGATGCTACTGTATCAAAAAAGGCAAAAGAAAAAATAAGAAAGTCCTTGGAGTAGTCTGGGATAACAAGAAATGGGGCTTTAGTCAAGGATTTATTTATCTGATCAAAAGAATCATGGGACTCAATATTCCATTTGATTTCACTACCCTTCCTGAGCATGGTTGTGATATGATTAACGAACTCAGCAAAATTTGACACAATCTTCTCAAAAAATTATTTCTTCCCAGAAAACATTGAACCTCTTTTTTGGATCTAGGAAGTGACAATGTTTGTATAGCTTCAACCCTCTTGGAATCAATCCTTACCCATTCTGTTGACATGATATGTGCCAACAATTTCCCTTCCTTCATGGAAAACAATGATTTTTTCGGATTCAAGGAGTGGCCAAATTTTTTGCATTTCAAGAAAAAGATTCTTAAGTGATCACAGTCTTCTTTATCAAACTGAGAGTACATTGTTATTTCATATAAATATATAACAACAAAGTTATCCTTCTCCCCAATAAATTCTATGTCCATAGCTCGTTGAAAATTTTCCCCTGCGTTCATCAAACCAAAGGGAATCTTGGCGTACATAAATGTACCCCAAGGAGTGGTAAAGGTCGTCTTCTCCCTGTCTTTTGGAAAAACAGATACCTTCTT
Organism: Picea glauca; assembly: GCA_000966675.3. NCBI lineage: Eukaryota > Viridiplantae > Streptophyta > Pinopsida > Pinales > Pinaceae > Picea > Picea glauca. Next base: position 11,444 of record JZKD02S1178828.1, on the reverse strand, counting down.
GTATCTAGAAAATACATCAACCATAGAAATCCTATCTTCTCACGTCACCTTTTGTAAGATGTGCTCCATCTTGGGTAAAGGGTAATTATGTTTTTTTAAGCTTCGGTTCCGATTTCAGAAATCAACGCAAAGTCTGATTTATCCATTCTTTTTCCTTGCTAGGACCAAATTGACAACCCATTGAGAATACCTCAAAGGATTTATGATTTTTTCATCTAAACTATTTTTTACCTCTTTTTCCATGACATAAAGCAACATATGATTGATTTTCCTCAACTTTTTTCTGAAGGGTTTGGTGCCTTCTTTTAATGGAATTATGTGCTCTATAATGCTTGTGTTATATGTTCTGAGATCTTCATAAGTCCAAGCGAATACATCAGAAAATTCCTTCAGCAACTTAGTATATTCTTCCCTCTTCTCTTTTGATAGGCTTCTAGACAATTTGACATATTTCAGATTCTTTTTAGTGCCCAAATTACACTCATTTATATCAGCATCATCAATAGATACCTTCTGTTTCACTGCCACATCATTCCTATCAAATAATATTTCCAAAGGAACTAGTCCTTTTCGAATATGATTTCTAGGTAGTTGCACAATATGATGATTACCAATTTTATTGAGGAAAACATCAGCATGAGGAGTAATTTTTGGATCATCATTCTAATCAATGGGTAATTCAAAAAACTCATTAACAATGTTGAGGAAAATTTAATGTTCTAAATCATCTTCGAACACCTTCCAATATTTTACATTGTCTCGTATAGAAGGCTTGTACTTGACTTCTACATCATACTTGATTTTGGGTGGTATAGGAATTCTGAAGTTACTAGCTGATACAACCAAAGCATCGGCCATGGTATTCTCTTCTCTAAGAATGAATGATTTGTTAAAAGCAGAGAAAAAACTATCCACCAAATCCCACACTTCATTTATGTAAGATCTAAGCCTAGGGTGCTTTGTTTGAGAAATATTTTTAATATGATGGACTATCAATTCAGCATCCCCAAATATTGATAGATCTTCTATCTCCATATCTTTAGCAACCCTTAATCCCAAGACAAGGACTTCATACTCTGCCACATTATTAGTAGTCTCAAATTCTAGTTTATATGACAAAGATATTGTTTCTTGAGTTGGTGAGACCAATACCACCTCAGCACCAACACCTTCCTTGGAAGAGGCTCCATCAAAGAACATCTTCCAAATAGAAGTGGTTAGAGGAGGCTCCTTGGAAAAAGTAATGGACTATTTTTTTATTTCTAAAGGGGGTTCAGGAGTGTTAGTGAGTTGCAAAATGCTAGATCCTAGATCTGTATCAAAGGAAAAAACAGGGTGACTCGAGGGGTTTTCTTCATCACTAATTATGTAATCCAATTTAGCCTCCCTGTAAAGTCTTCTATGCTCTCCCCAAAAACAGGAATATTAGCATAAGAGATATCTATCTGCAAGATTTCCCCAAGTATTTTTATCCAGGATACTAAAAAGAGCATTCCAAACTTGGGGGGAACATCAACCACTATGATATCCATAAGTATACTTTTCATGAGCAACTGAGATAAGGTCACCACCATATCCTTAATGACTCCAATACACTTCACTTTTCTATATTCAAAAGAATATAAGTCATGATAAGTCTTTGTGATCTCTAACCCAATTTCATCCATAACATATTTTGGCATGAGATTGTGGGATGCCCCTGAATCCATCAAACAATTATGCAACACCTTATCATGAATATTTAGTGATGTATAGAAAGGGGGGGATGAATCATCTATGTATTCTATCAATGGACCCAAAATTACTGTTGTCTTTTCATCCTGCAGACTTACTGAATCAGTGGCATTTGGAGAGGCTTTGGTATGTAACATTTTGGATAGATATTTTTTAAATTCTTCATTTTTTATCAGCTCCAAAAAAGGTACATGGATCTTTATTTTCTAGATCTCATTCTCAAAGATGAAGGAAGAAGAAGGCTTCAAGATCTCTTTGGTTTTAGGAGAAGGATTTCTGATCATAACTTGTCGGCTTTGAGAGTCTTTTCCTTGCTACTCAATGGCATAGCCTTGGTAGAATCTTCTTTTTGGGTAGGCTGATTAGAAGCATCAGTTTTTTCTTCATTGTTTTTAGATCTCATATTATATCTATTAGTGTTTTCTTTTTCTTTATCGCCCTTACTTAACTCATTAATTTGAATATCCATCAAGGATTTCTCATAAGAGGATTGAGTTAAGTGTGGGGAGGGGGATGTGTCACCTAAGTAGTGAATTTTAGGATCATCTTCTACCTCCACTTCTTCGTCATCAACAACCAAATTTTTTTGGAAAGGATCTTGTACCCTCTAATCATTTCTTTCTCTGTTTCTGTGATCTCTTGGAAGGATTTGGGGAGCATTATTTGGTCTCCTGAACTTACCTCTATTTTCATTTTTTTGAGCATTTCTATATTTCTGTCTCCCTTCTGATTTTAACTTCTCAATATCGGTGGAAATAGATTTTACTAATTTGGTCAGCTCATCTACTTGAGAATGGACAATAGAAGAATCATAAGTTGAGGGTTCAACTTTGTTTTTCCTCCTATCCCTATTAGATTTCCCCCTTAGCTTATATGATGCCACTATATTGGATTCTACCTCCAAGGTAGCATCTTGCATATGAGCTAAGGAAGGTGATCTTCTTTCTCTCAATAGGAGGCAGAACTCGGGGTCAAATGCACTGGAATAAGTGATTTTTTCATAAGTTTAAGTGGGTTTTATCTCCTCAGGGATCTTGTTGTACATTTTGTTAAATCTTTTAGAAAAGTCAGAGACATGCTCTCCTTCTTTCATTTTTAGGGATTCAAATTCGGTGATGTAGTACAAAAAATCCTTTTTGTCCCCCTAGTGCCTTAAGAAGGCTTCATCCAATGCTTCAATACCAGTAATGGATCTAGAGGCCAGACCCCTAAACCACTTCCTAGCCTCACCAAAAAGGATTTGGATGAAAACCCTCATCCAAACATCCTCATTTCCAATATTTTGGTTATCTGGATAGCTATAGAAAGCAACAAGATGTTCCTCAAATATTATATCTTCTTCTCCAGTGAACTTGGGCATGTATTTCAAATAATCTCCAGGAGGGAGAGAATTCAATGGATGGGGTAAGACTAGAGGAGTGTATCTTACAGCCACTATGGAATCCATCCTATTTGCATGGGGGTTAACAACTGCCATTTGATTTTGGATTCTTGGTGAACAAGAAGGAGAAGGAGACTTGACTGTGTGCAGATTAGGAGAGGAATAAAATATGAAGGGGGGGTTTCAGTTTTCATAGCAGAGGGCTGGGTCTTGGAAGAAGATGGTAAGGTATGAAAGGGGAATGAATTTTCCACTTCTTTGGCAGCAAAAGTTTTAACAGAAAGAGGTGTAGCTAAGACTAAGGTAGGGAAATATTCAAAACCATCAAGACTGAAACACTTTTCAATATCAGGGGAGGAGAAAATGTCAATTTTTTCTTCTTTCAATTCAGTTTCAAAGGAAGAGTGTTCAACAAGAAAACTCTTCAAAATCAAGTTTCTTAGATAATTCAACAGAAGGTAAAGAGATCTTACTTGATAAAACAACTGGAGTATCAAGAGTGGAATCAGGAAACTGAGGAGAAGCACTTATAGCAGCAGAAAAGATTTTCATAGAAGATTTTCCCTTCTTGAGTATTTTCTCTGGGTCAGCCTTAGTTAGAACCAAAGGTAGTTGTGGATTTGATCTCGTATGTATTCCTTTAGGTGCCAGATCTGAAACAATGGAGTCGCCAGGGGAAAGATGCAATCTTCAAGATATTGAGTTCTAATGCACCTTTAAAACTAGTATAATGTGTTGTTCAATCCCAGGGAAAAGTCTTAAAATCATTCCCCGGCAACGATTGCAATTACATTAACACTCCAAGAGTCACTCCCAGACTGCAAATGAGAGTCAACTTGGTAACATAGAAATGTAAATGTATTAAAATGGTTTGAATAAGTCGATCAACAAGATGAGAAAGAAAGGGAGAGGGAAGCAATAACTCTGCAGAGGCATTCCATTGGGCATGGAGTCATAACATCCTATGGATCAAAGGAAATCAAACTGTATATCATAAAAAGAGATATATAATGATGAGTAGAAGCATGGTGAATATGAAAAAAGGAAGAACACCATTTAACAAATATCCTTTCTGCAATAGATAAATATTTTCTTAATCAATGATCAATGATTTAATGGACAAGCTACAACAGATCCTCTATTGTTCATGAATCCATCAATCAATGCTAGCTATGATCCTCAAAACCTGCAATATGTTCAAGAAATAAGATAACATAGAAGTGTGAAAACACATAAGAAAATCCTATAATATCTCTCATGAATCTTTAATGGCAGAAAATTTCATAACAAACAGGCCTTCAGGCTTACAAATGAGCAACTCTAACTGCTCCTACTCTCTCAAGCCTCTCTTGGCTCATGAATCCCCTCTTTAAGAGATATTTCCTTCCTTAAATAGAAAATAACATCCTCATAAACTTATGATTTTGAATACCATCTCCTCCATTCGATTCTAAATCTTGGAGATAGGTGGCAACAATCAAAGAGACAAAATTCCAACAAACTACTAATTTTCATGAATTTGTTGGAAGTCATTAATAAAATGTCTCCGCCTCATTGCATGAGGCCTTTGTTGGAGATAAATATTAGGTGTAGGTGTCCTTTCAAATCTAACAGATCCATGAGAAGCCATTTTTAATCCTCCTTGACAGGTGGCAACCTCCCAACAAGATGAATATCAAAACCATGACCGCTACAGGAAATCAGGTAGCGTTGCTGTAAAACAGTTGGTAGCGCCACTTCTATGTCTAATATCTCTCAAACCATAACACATTTTGAAAAACTGAGAGAGGTTTTTTTTATCTAGAATGTTATGAACAAAAACCTCCTCTATGTTTCAAAAATACCTTTTCAATTATTCACAATACAAGTTTTAAATTAGTGACTTAAAACTGGTATAATACCTCTCCACAATTCAGCCTCTTCCAGATTTTCGGTAGCGCCTTAGGTAGCACCCGCATGTGTGTTTGCATTCAATTTGGTAGCATAAATATCTGGGTGCTTTTGATTCTTGGAACCTTGTGATAGTTTTTTCAATTCATTTTCATGACACTTGGCTCCGTAACCAATCTTATGCTAACATAGGCTCCATGGGGGATAAAGTCCTCCCTGTGAAGCTCTAAGAACTCTTGTAGTTTCAGTGCCTTATCCTTTGGGCTTGTGGAGTCATTATTTGATGCATAGTGATGAAGAGAACATACTGACAACTTATATTACTCTACATTCAAATAGAAATAAAACACACCTTCTCTTGTTGAAGCTTATTTATGTACAAAACCTAAGCTAACTGACTTTTACAATGGGGTAGGTGAAGGAAAACTTCCACCAAAGCCATTCAAGCAACTTGCTGACATGAGTCTTTATAACGCTAATTATTGAAAGAAAACAAGAGGAATATGACAATGGTTTGAAAACATTTCCTATATCTCCTCTGACAGCTGCTGACACAATAAAGTTTACAAGTTCCAAAACATTTGAGAAATACAACTCCATATACACCCCTACAGGGTCATGCAAATGGTGACATAACACATGGGAATGACAACATAGTTCTTTTTCCACTTCAATTTTCTTACTATTAATTGTGGGTACAAGTGGAATAAGGATTGACATAGGTGGCTTCTGATCAACTGATGACTATTGATTTACTTTTGGCTGTGTATAAACGATCTCTTCATGTGTCTCAACTAAGGGCTGCTCCTGGTTAAATATTCGGGTTATGTCTTCTGTGACAAGGACAACCTCTGCATCATACTCCCTGTCTTCATAGTGATCAAATATAGGATAAGATTGTTTCTCATCATCACTAGAATATTCATCAAAATGAGGTTGCCCTTCATACCTATGATCAACCTCTAAAACAATGATTTCATCAAGAATATAATTGTTAAAAATATCCATTTCAAGAAAAACAATAACTGCCACTTCTAGTTGTTCATACACATGATTTTCATCTGAAACAAAGTTATTAATGTTGTCCTCTCCAAATACAGGAGTATTCTTTATCATTTCGTTTGGATAGTGAATAAAATCATTTTCATCTTTATATTTGGTAGAGAAATCTAACAAATCTTGAGCACATTCTACATGTCCCTCACAACATTTATGAAAAATACCTTTAAAGGGATAAAACCTTTTGCAGTGTTCATTGAATACTCTGTGGAAATCCTTCAAGGATGAAATGTTGGAAGGGGGTAACGAGAAATACCATTTACGTGCATCCCCGTCCAATGAATACATGAACATATTCATCAATATATCTTCATGATGGATGTCAAGTTGTTGCATCAAAGCATGAAATTCATGAACATGCTCAACAGGGTTTTAATCCTTACCTTCATAAAATATGGGTAGCAGATATTTCCATTCATTAATAAGAGGTAGGGGATGTGGATAATCATCTATGGCTGTGAAATTGAGTGGGGCAAACCTCCTAGCCAGGATAGTCTTCATAGCCATTTAATTGGTCTGATTCCAGTGGAGTCACCAACATATTCAGAACAATGGAGTCACTATGGTGAATGTGCAGCCTTGAAGGTGTCCAACTTCAGTCACCATATAAAGATAGAGTTGTGCAATGTCATTCTTCCCAAGGAGATTTTCAATTTTCTCAAATCTAGCCCCAACAATAGCACCAAGAATGTTAGCACTAGGAATCACCTTCATATTGCAAGGAAGTAACGCCCAGTACCCATCAGGTTTATATGTGAATGTAAGAGTGTTTTGTAGGGTCAAATGGAAAAGGAATCAGATAAGAGGGCTAGTATGCACCAACAATCAAGTTTTTGGCTAACTTAAATCAGTAATTGGGAGTAAATATGGATAGAAGGAAGACTTGAAAGAGAGGGATGTAGGGGCTGATGTAAACATCGGGTCTACAAAATCCTAAGGAAGAAAGTTTCCTAATACAAGATCTTCTTGAACTCATAAACTAAGGAAGCTAAATAAACATCATGATAATATAATGATAAAACATCCACCATAACATCACCACAACCAATCATATAAATCATTTAAAGCATGAAAATTTAGCATCAGAAGCAAATAATTTGAAAGAGAAGTGGATTTCTATTAGTAAAAATGTCTTAAGTCCAGTACATAGCCAGATCACAGTCACTTCATCAAAATATTATAGTCTAAGGGAGCATTCCTCAACCATCCAAACCTACTAAACCATTTCAACTATCTATTTATAACAAAAAGGGGGGAAACAGCTGGAGGCATGAGCTAGCCTCCTCCCCTTGAAAATCTCTAAACATTTATTTCATCTAACAAATTAGTTTAACAACCTATTCTATAAAATAGGAAAATGTTGGTGACTAATCCAACAAACTTCAATATGACTTGATTCCTTCTTTCTGCGTAACTCCTTGTTTGCCATGTGTCTTTCAAAAGCATGTGGTTGTCCTCATGATGCCAATTGTTTTTTCTACCATCTTCTCCATTATCACCTATCCAAAAATTTGTTATCTTAGCCCTCCTGAATCATTGGTGTCTGTAGGTAGCTTCTTTAGGTAGCAGTTTGAGTAGCGTATTTCACAACTTGGACAAGTAGAAAAGGTAGTGCACTTAGGTAGAATCAATGTGTTTCATATCTCTGTGAACCTTTGTTTTCTGTCAAATATTAGGTAGAGCCATTGTTCTACACCTGTATACAGACTCTGTTCTCTATGAAATATTAGGTATCGCATGTAGGTAGCGCCACTTTAAAGAGATCTTTAGCATAGGCTAAACTCAAAGCCATGGCTTTGAACTACTTTTCACCTGTAATGGGATTCCTATTGCAGCTGAGATAGAGGCTTCAGTCACCTCAAATTCCAAATCCCCAAACTTGGTTTTCCTACCATCGAAATGTAATGAAAATTGTCTTGCTACCTTTGGATGTCCTCTTTGCATATTCTCACAGAAAGATAGGCATCCCACTCTTCGAAATACCTTTATTGCCATGGGATCTATATCAAAAAGATTCATGTCCATAGGTTTTTTCCTAACCACCTTGCCACCTTTTTGTGTCTTCCTCGATTGGGGAGCCTCCATGGTTTAAAATGAGAGCTTTTAAAGGCCTATGGGATAGTAATAACCAGAAAGGCTTTAAATCAGGGTTCAAATGTACAAGGCTGACCTTTCAAAACCGATTGGTGCTAGTAAGCCAAGCTTGACTATGGGAACTACACCCTTAGACTTGTATAGGTATTTGAGAGTGTTGACAGTGAGGGGGTAAACCAAAATTGTCCCTTTGCAGCTGAGTGAAAATGCTTAACTCCAAGATGAAAGGAAGCAAGGGAGGAAAAGAGGTTTTAAACAACACCTCTAGGTAGCACGATGCATACATAGAGGATACGCTATTTAAGAGCTTGAAATTTAAATGGCTATGGAAGACAACAGTAATCCAGCCTAGATATAGGAAATGGAGTTTACAGGTCTGAAAAAGAGGGAAGACAAGGCTATCATGCAAAGACGAGTCCCTTACAACTGTGCAGGCTTGACAAACCAAAACCTAAGCACATATTTCTTATGAAAATTAATATGAAGAGGAGGAAACACATGATACCTTTGGATTAGACACCTGTTGGAATCTTCAATGAAATCTGAGGATGAAATTGCGAAAACTTCGGTCCTCGAATCTACTTCAACATTGAATTTGGTTGCATTGTTGTCGCTTGATCAGAACTTGTGAATTTGCACAATGCACCATTGTTGAGCTTTTTCAAAATAATAAACTGTTACCAGGGCTCGTAAATGCAATATATTTAAGGAATATTTAACCAACTCCTAGCACTGAGAACAAGGAACTTGACATAAGTCATGGAAATCATGACTCGTGGTGGAAGTACGATGAATGGGAAAGGCACTATAAAAGTTCCTAATGAGTGGGCAATGCTCCAACTTAAAAAATAATTGGACAGGTAAGAAAGGATAATGAGGCATGCCTATGAGGTCATGAGTGAGGAGAGATGTGTGTCACATCAGTCTAGTCATGGGAGGGATCGACCTAGGGACAAGTCATGAAGGGGACTAAAAAATTAAGTCATGAGCTAAAATGGTTCTAAGACCAAAAATCAATTTGAGGATCAAACATGAGCTATGACTCAAAATTTTATTTATCTAAGGGGACCTAACAAACATAATTTTAAAGGGATGAAAATTAAAAAATTAAAATCTAAGGCTTAAAAAAGGATTAAAACAAACTAAAAGACCCAAGGCAATTTAGTGTAATAACACCATGGATGGTTGGTACTCTTCCCCCAGCTTGCAAATCTAGCATCTTAACTCAAGAATGATAATAAAAGGATGGAGACATGCCCCCCCAAGATTCATTTCATTTTTTGACTTTGAGGTTGTCACCAATTTCTATACTAGATGGAGAAAAATAATAAGGGCGAATGAAAGGAAGGTTCAAAAACGAGACTTGATGAAAGACTTGAATCGACATCTATGAGATCTAGATAAATAGTTGACTCGATATCTACAAGATCTAGTGAGAAGACTCAACTTGCTATGAGAGGTGATTGTTTCATTTTTTAATGAGCTTGACACAAGAAAATAACTATGCCCAAGACATTTGTTTCATTTTTTAACGATCTTTCCACAAAGAAGTAAAACTATGCTCATGACCTATGTTTCATTTTTTAGTGATCTTTCCAAAGAGAAGTAAAAATATGCTCATGGCTCTAGGTTTAATCCCCAGATTTTTGTTTCATTTTTTAACGAGCTTGCTACATAGAGGAAAACTATGCTCATGACTTTCATTTCATTTTTTAACGATCATTCCATAGAGAATAAAAAATATGCTCGTAGTCTCTTCTTGATCATGGATTACAAGAGTACAATGCTCTGGAAGGAATACATGTCAAGGGACAAATCTCAATCATGGCTTCCAAGAGATCTTCGCTATATGGGAGAAAACCAATCTGGAAGGAAAACATGTCGACGACCTCGATAAGGGCAGGGAGATATGGCTCTAATATCCCTATCGAAGAGATGCCCATGTCAACTACGGGATCTAAGTTAGGAGAAGGGATATATTAACTCTTGTGCGAGGTAGAACGCATGGGGCAGGTCATTACATAATTGAGTTGTGACGGAGGGGACATCGCTGGCATGTATAGAATGTTCAGGGAAGGTGGATGGTTGACAATCAGATGAGGGTCAATGAATGAAAGTTGTTCGATTGTTACTTTTTTCCATTGTGATGGAAACATATCACTTGAAAGAGAGTGGACCCAAAATATCTCGTAACATAGACATAGTTGCTCCCAAATAGCAGGTTAAAGTCCAAGGGGTTGTGAAATACCATCACATCAACGTAGACCATTTTTCCTCCCAAAGTAACTGTAAAGACCGAGGTTTAATTTAAACTACCATATACTTAAAACAGAATAGTAAATTTGAAATTTACTCAAATTTCACTTAATCCATCACAATCAATCCAATATTACAATAAATAAAATTTGGTAACCATATACATACCTCACTCTAATGCTATCCACCTTGCTCCCTTCGCTTGAACCTATCCGCAGCAGCCTGCTCCTTAAGACACCCCAAAACCAGCCACCCTACCAACTAGTATGCCTAGCCCTAGGACATCTATGGACTTCCTAGCCCTCCGAGCCCAAAACCCCTCAGCCCCGGTGCACTGTAAATCCCACTGTTAACTAACTCTGTCCCAATTCTCCCAAAATCTCCTCTCCCGTAGAATGCATGAATCCATTCCCCTCTCCCCAATCCTTCTCCTCCCTTATGCCTCCTTCACCTCCCTCGCACCTTTACTCCCCACCAAACACCTTATCCATTGATTAATGCCTTATCTGTTCATTTAATTCTTATTAATGGTCTTATCCTTTATTTAATGTTCCTTTTTACGTATGGGTTACGTTATCCCTTATGGGATACGTAACCCCATTTAACCTTATATTTTATTTTACCCCATTTGTTTAATACATAATTAATCAATTACTTAATTAATAATCAATTAATCACTAACCATTAATTTAATACTTAATCAATTAATGACTCACTTAATAATTAATCATTCATTAACCCTTAATTAAAGAGTTAATCATACTTCCACTAATCATAATAAAAAATAATTAATTAATAACATATAATTAATTAAGGTTATATAATAATTAATTATAATTTAGCTGATCCTTAGGATTATTTATGAAATTATTCATATTAATAAGTAAAGGGTCATTACATACACCCACCCTTCACGAAACTTCATCCCGAAGTTAAGGTATCTTATGGTACGAGAACAAGGAAACTCATACATACTAGTGTATATGTACAAGAAATGTATGTGTAGCTAGTACATACAATTCTCGTACAT
>JZKD02S1178817.1:0-12675 GCA_000966675.3 Picea glauca | reverse complement strand
TTTAGGTCACTTAACCCATTTGTAGGTCACTTAACCTATTTTCCTTATTTTAGGGTTAACCACTTTCCATAAATAGAAATTTCTCCAATATTTTATCATTTAAATATTCCTTCTTTATTTTCTCATCTTACTTTATAATTTCTTGATTTTTTTCACTTCTCTTTATTATTTAAATAATTAACCTTGAATTTGTCACCTTACTTTATCATTTAAATAATGATTTCTTCTTTTAGGTCACTTAACCCATTTCTAGGTCACTTAACCTATTTTCCTTTTTTTTAGAGTTAACCACTTTCCATAAATAGAAGGTTCTCCAATACTTTATCATTTAAATATTCCTTCTTGATTTTGTCACCTTAATTTTTCATTTCTTGATTTTTTCACTTCTCTTTATTATTTAAATAATCCACCTTGACTTTTTCACTTTACTTTATCATTTAAATAATCATTTCTTCTTTTAAATAATCATTTCTTCTCTTTTTTACTCTCGTTCGTTTTGAGGCAATTCCTAGAACTTTGATTTTTGAGCTAAAATTTTGACCCCTGGTCCAGATTTTGATCACGCCTTCCCACTGAAAGGATTTTGGACCCACAAAAACTTATGATTATCTGTTTGAGATTCAATACTCCTCTGCTTTCAAGTTCTATCAACTGATTCTACTTGAAAAACCTTTTCAACAATCACCTGGATACTTTGACATGCCTTGCATTGCAACTGGCTATGTTCCTCAATCATTGTTCTCTAGCTGTTGCTGACCCACTATTCACTTTGTACTTGGAAGAATGCCAACCTTCCCACTGATAATCAAGTCCCTCTTGTGAAATCTTTGGCATCAAATCAATCAACTCTCCAATGGCTACAAAAACTTTCCTGCGACATCTTGTCACAAGCCAAGAAAAAAAATTATACAAGACTGAAAATGATGCCAACAAAGTCTTTTTTTCTCTTCAAACAAATTGTCCCATCTTGTACTTCCTCAAATAACATGGTGTTTTCTTGTATCTTGGTGTATAAGCCAGCAAACACCATCGACTAAACATAAGTCGAAAAACATGATCGACAAAACATAGTCTTCAGACAATCATTGACACAAGTCGAAACTAATTTGAAACATATCAACCTTCCCAAAATGACAAGTTGACAAACATGATACACAATCATGTTACAATCATGAAACATTCATGATGAACTATCACCAGGTTCACTGCTTACACATACATAAAAACAAATTCATGTGCATGATTCTTCAACTCTCCTTCCAGTACAAACATAAGTACATAAACCCAAAACATATGGGTACATAAGAGCTGAATATGAAAAAGATATATGGTTGTAACAAGTGAACATCATATCCATCTTTTACATCCTCCTGGCGAAATTGTGCAACAACAAAATTGCCTTCAAATGAATTTGATTCACATGCAACTTGCATCATACAAATTGTGATAAACTGCTGCAACTCATCATACTCTCAACATAAATGAACACATAAGGATGAAAAGTGAATTTACAATAGAAAATGCAAGCCTTACTTGCTAAAGAAATCCAACCATTTTTTACCAAGCCAACTCAATGGTGACTTTTTTTGCTGAAAATCATTCTCTTGTGAATCATCTTGACTCACATTGATGATGGAATCTCCTCTTCCATTCTTGCCAACCTATTTATCCATATGCTTCTTATGTTTTGTATGAGTGGTTGGATGCAATGTCCAACATTGGTTAATGAGATGACCCCTCTTCTGACTATGAGTGCAAATCGTTTGCGTCCTCTTTTCACATTGTCTTTGCTTATAAATTTTCTTGAAAGTGGTTAATATTTTCCAACATTTTGAAATATGATGGTTATATAAACCACAATATGTACATGGATTCTTTCTTGCATTTTTACATACAAATTTATCATGCTTAACATAATAAATAACAACTGAATGATAAGCAGAATTATACCTTGAACATTCACCTTTATCGCCTCTTTGAGGAGGTGAATTTGAAGAGTTACAAGCTCTCCTTTGAAGACCAAAAAATCTTTTCTTGTCCTCATCGATGTCACAACTCTTTTGTTTCACACATTTGCATTCATCTTGAACACAAGCCTTTCATGCTGGAGGGATTGAACTTTCACCTTTAAAGCCTTCTTGAGGAGGTGAACTTGAAACAAAATTTGTTCTTGGAACTTTTTCCATTGTCTCCTCAACTTTTGAATTTGCTCCATCTCTTCGTTCATATACAGGACCACAATACTTGGGTCTTTATTCAACAAAAATAGGCTCAACAATGCCTTGTGCATGCTTGCCTAACCCTTTACCTTCATAGCCCATTTTTAACAATAACTTGGACCCTATTCCTCTTGTGTGATTTTCAAAAACACCAAAACATTCATCTTGAGAGGAATTTGAAGATAAGATAACATTACATAGCTTATGTTCATGCATGTACTTGGTAAGGGTTTTCTTTGCCTCATGGAGTTGAATTTCCATCTCATGCAACTTTTCAAGAATTTGGTCTTTCTCTTCTTCATGGCCATCAACTGCTCTTCAAGAGAAATTATTTCCTTTCTATCTTCACACATCTCTTTCATCACATCTCTCATGGTTAGAATTTCCTTCAACATATATTTTTCAAAGAACTTAGATAATGAAGATGTATGAGAACTATCAATGCTTGAAGTTTCCTCCATCCTTGCAAGATATCAAACTTCAACACAAAACTTGCACAAATACCAACAGCTAAATCTCAATCTATCAATGGCAATCACATGAGAAAAACAAACTATGCTCTGATACCACCTGATATGAAAATAGTGGGATGACTTTTTATGCTATGCAATCACCCTCTACTTCATTAAAATAAAACTTTACATGACATTGCTCCATGTGTTAAAATATGCAAGATAAATTATGTGTTAAGTTCATGCTTCTTTTAAATGGTTATGTGTGAGGTATTTGCAATATTAAATATGTTGTTTTCATAAATACAAGAGCAAAAATAACTTTCAGCAAATAATAACCAGCAAACACTCACAGGAAGAACAACATGATAAAAGAGTTCACCCCTCTCCGGGCTACATCTCCTTGAGCCTCCATCAATGGACTTGGCTCTCTGGTATTAATTTGCCAAATATTCTTTTACAAGCTACTTCTAAACTCCAATGGAAATTCTAATTGTACCATTGGGTTCAGAATACATAAATACCACAAAAATGACTAATAGAACTCTGAAAATGGATCAAGGCTCATCCGGGCATGACCTCTTCTACATGTGGCCTTAAGCTTCCCTGAGCTTCTCTTTGGAAAAAACACATGTAAAATTCCTCAAATGGATCTGAAACCTATCCCAAGGTGTTCAGAGAATAATAATTAGTAAAAAATGATTATTCAATCACAGAAAACAAACTTAGCCTCATCTGAGCATGACCTCAAACAGTGAGGGCTTCAAGATCCCTGGAGCTTCCTGAAACTTCAATGGTTAAAAACCTACAAAGGAAGTCTTCAAATGGCTGTGAAAATAGTGCCAATGGATTCATAACATCCAAAAACCCCTAGCTGGGCTTTTACGACATCTCATTTGGCCAAAAAATGAAGAAGATAGGCCTCTTGCCATTCTCTTCCTTCAACCTTACTGTCTCTGGTTCGCCAAAATGCACCTTGATCGCTCACCCTACCCTCGGCGGTACGGTCGCTCCTCCAGGACCTTCACTATCCCCGGCCCGAAGGGTTCGAACCCATCCTATTCCCTTCGGGAATTCTTTGCCCAGAGAAATACTACCACGCGATTCTCCCTTCGGAAATTGGGAGATCGGGCCTCGCGATATCGCGAGGTTCGTACCCCCGTTCTCAGTCACTCAACCGCCGAACCCCGAGTGCAGACGGTCAATGGTCAATGCTTCGGGAAATCGCCCCTCACGACGTTGAACACTTATGTTTTGAACCTCCGAGTACTGAGATGTCGATCCCCGATGTGAGGCCACTTGTCCTCCACTAAGTCTCCTGGGCCCCACGCTGCCACGTTAATCTCGGGACTTCGCGGATCGTGGATCCATGCTACCAAGTTTCCCGTCTGCTAGAAACCCTGAATACCGAACTCCGATACCTCAGATTCATGCCACCTGTCCCTCCAAGGATCGAAGGCTCCTACTAAATCGGGAAACCGCGGATCGCGATTTTGACGTGCATGAAATTTTTTGCACTCCCCAACTCCGATTTTCCAATGTGCGACGATGATGGGTTCTCTCACGCACCTGCAAGGTTAACCCCCTCACAACTCTTATATGATCGGACGGTCAAGGGTGCTTTGCGACTTCTTTCCTTGAATGAAAGTTGTCGATTCTCTTCCTCTATGAAGAGTTTCTCTGCTTCGCCACCTTCGTCCAGTGCAACTGAAAACAAAAGTGCTAATCCTTCCGCGTTTTGTTCCTATGACTTCTTCAGAGAACTTTCTGCACGCTCCCTGCGTTCGACCTTCAATGAATCTCAAAGGGTTGAAGTCTTCCCGGACTCTGTGCTTTCACCGTCAAAGACACTCCAGCCTCTCTGTTCTCAGACTTGCTTCTGAGACTCCAATCCGACCTGCCCTCACCTGCACAGCTCGAATGACTCAAAACGAATCTGGGTTAAAGAGAACAAAAGTTCAACTGCTTAGCCTCCTCAACGCACTCTATGTGGAGGTATTCAACTGCACTCGATGCAGGAATCTCCTGGCTTAAGCAGAGAAACAATTGAAACTCATTCACTCATTCTCTCAGGTTTCAAACCTGATATGCTATCACATATGTAGCATATAAAAGATACGGATAAAAGGAAGCAAGTAAGCAGAAGCATAACATTAACAACACAAAAGTATCAAACACATCCATGGGAATTGAATCAGAGTTTTTCTATTAATTCAATAGCTGTACATGGATTTCTTCACAAGCTCTCTACACTACTCTTCTCTTGCTCCTGTCTGAATGAGAATGATGATAACCAACCATACAACCGAGGGTGTCTATATTCCGTTTTCCCTCTCGAAAGATAAACTGTCTAATCTACAGTTAATTAGTTTATCTACTTGCATTAAATCTACATAAATGCCTCAACTACTAAGGAAGAAAGCTTATCCGCTCAAGGGTCGTTACATATATAAGGTGCGCTTCATCACATCAACATTAAATGTTTGGCGCAGCCATATTACAATGTTCCAAAATTTGAATGTTGGTGCTCTGCAGTTGTTCTCTTTTCCTCCTCGCGCTGGCTCGCTTGATTGAGTGAGCGATGCTCTTGCATCATACTCCTCAGCTCAAAAGATTTCATGGGCTCCTGTCCATGAGCTCCTGTATAGTCTGCCCATGTTTCAGTATAACTACCTCTGTCTCCCAGCTGGTGTCCTCCACTGGGTGGTTCTTCCATTTCACCAGGTATTCAAAGTATTGTTTTCTCCTGGTCTTCTTACCTTCTCTTTTATCCAGTATGTACTCCATCTGTGGCTTCTGTGCAACTGGTAACTGCTTCCTCCATTGGACCACTGGTTCTTCAACACTCGCCGCTCCTGCATTTTTGGCCTTATATGGGTACAAATCTGAAATGTTGAATATCGGAGATATCCTGATGCCCTCTGGCAGCTCAAGCTCATATGCGTTCTCGCCGAATTTCCTAAGAATTCTGCACGTCCCAATTTTCTTCATCTTGAGCTTGTTATATGTTCCCCTTGGGAACCTTTCTTTCCTCAGGTGCACCAGAACCATATCCCCAACTTAGAACTAAAGCTGCCTTTTCCTCTGGTCGGCTCGGCGCTTGTACTCCTGATTCGATTGCTGTAACCGCTGCTTCACATCCGCGTGAAGTTCCTGCATTGCCTCAGCAAAGTCCTCAACTTTCGTGCTGCTAGTGTCAGCCTGTTCTGACTCCCTGAGTTCAGACACTCCTCTCGGATGTGTCCCATACAAAATTTGAAATGGGCTCTTACCATTACTCCGATTCACAGAATCGTTGTATGAAAACTCTGCCTGTGATAGGATTCGATCCCAACTGGTGTGATGCTCAGTCACCAGGCTCCTCAACAGATCCCCCAAGCTTCTGTTGACTACTTCCATCTGCCCATCTATCTGCGGATGGTAAGCAGAACTGAATGCTAGATCAGTCCCCAACTTCTTCCATAGCGTCCTCCAAAAATGACCTACAAACTTGGTATCCCGATCCGAGACTATGCTTCTCGGTAATCCATGCAATCTTACAATCTCTTTAAAAAATAAATTGGCGATGTGGGTTGCATCGCTCGTCTTATGGCACGAAATGAAATTCACCATCTTCGAGAATATGTCCACCAAAACAAAGATGGAATCAACTCCTCGCCGAGTTCTCGGTAATCCCAACACAAAGTCCATGCTAATGGCTTCCCATGGCCTCTCGGGTATGGGTAATGGCTGATATAACCCTGTGTTCTATTTTCTGCCCTTCGCGTGTTGACAAATTTTGCATCGGTCAACAAATCTCTGCACACTGCACGCATACCTAGCCAAAAATACGATTCCCTCAGCTTTGCGAATGTTTTGTCATGCCCGAAATGACCTACTAGTCCACCGCTGTGCTTTTCTTGTACCAAATTCTCTCTCATAGAGCAATCTGGAATGCACAATTGATTGCCTGTGAACAACAATCCATCCTGTATCAAGAAATCTATCCACAGGCTTCTATCCCTGAGCACCGAATTCTCGACTGCTTCATAAGATTCTCTGAAATCAGCATCACCTGCATACATATCCTTCAGGTTTTCAAAACCCAGCGTTTTGACCCTGAACTCCTGCAACAGCAAGCACTTCCTGCTCAAGGCATCAGCCACCTTGTTCGCAGTCCCTGAAATGTGCTTGATCACGAACGTGAAATTCTGCATGTACTCTACCCACTTCGCATGCTTCTGATTCAGCTTCTCCTGCTGACTCACGAATTGCAATGTGTGATTGTCGCTATATAGCACAAATGAGATAATGCCTCTACCTTTTCAATGCCTGGATAATGGCATAGAATTCTTTATCATATGTGGAGTACTTTATCTTCGCATCATCCAGCTTCTCATTGTAGTATGCTACAGGCCTGTCATCCTGACTTAAGACCCCTCCAACAGCATACCCGCTGGCATCACACTTCACCTGGAACAGTTTCTGAAAGTTAGGTAGCACTAACACTGGCTACTCGGTAATCTT
The DNA here is from genome assembly GCA_000966675.3 of Picea glauca. Classification (NCBI taxonomy): domain Eukaryota; kingdom Viridiplantae; phylum Streptophyta; class Pinopsida; order Pinales; family Pinaceae; genus Picea; species Picea glauca. Next base: position 5,498 of record JZKD02S1178817.1, on the reverse strand, counting down.
CCGCTTCAACAGATTGAAGCTTCTTTCAACCTCGGCTGTCCATTAAAAAATTCTATGCCGCTTTTTCACAGTGTCCATCATCGCGGCACTGATTCCACTGAAGTTTCGAATAAATTTCCTGTAGAAGCTTGCCAAACCATGGAAGCTCTGTACCTCAAAAACATTTCTCAGCGATGGCCAATTCCTGATTACATTCACCTTCTCAGGATCCATCTTCAATTCATTTTCCGAAATAACGAACCCAAGATATATGAGTTCTGTCTGCATAAACGTGCATTTTTTTAAATTGATCAGTAACTTCTCCTGCTGTAACCTTCTCATCATAATGGCCAAATGCCTCAAGTGTTTAGCTCTAGTCTTGCTGAAAATCAAAATATCATCCAGATATACCACCACAAATTTGCCAATGAACTCCCGTAGGACTTCATTCATCAGCCTCATAAAAGTGTTGGGTGCATTTGTCAAGCCAAATGGCATGACCAGCCAGTCGTACAAACCCTCGTTTGTCTTGAATGTTGTTTTCCATTCATCTCCCTCTCTCATCCGGATCTGATGATATCCGCTCTTGAGATCAATCTTGGAAAAATAGTTTTCCCCACTTAGGCAATCCATCAAGTCATCCATTCTCGGCAATGGGAACCTATACCTGATGGTGATCTTATTGATCGTCCTGGAGTCTGTACACATTCTCCAGCCCCCATCCTTCTTTGGACTCAGTACTGTCGGAACAACACATGGACTCAGACTCTCCCTGATCAGTCCCTTATCTTGCAGATCCTGTACCTGCCTTTTGACTTCCTCGTTCTCCTGAGGTGTCAACCTGTACGCTTCCTTATTTGGCAAACTTGCTACGGGTATGAGGTCAATGTGGTGACTCACACTCCTCATCGTTGGCAACGAACGAGGTAGTTCGTCCACGATGATATCAGCGAAATCTCCCAGCAGTTCCTAAATCTCCTCTGGCAAGTCATCCACTCTTGTGCTTTTCAGGAAAATTATTGGCTTCCTGACAACAAAGAACTGTGGATCCTCATCCTTCTCCAGATCCATGAGAAGTTCTTTCCCACTCATGAGAAGTATTTTTCTATTTACCTCCGGCTTTACTTCCTGATATTTATCTTTGATAGGAAGCAACCTATGGAGTCTCCCATCCTTCTCCAAGGTGTATGCGTTCATCCTCCCATCATGAAAAACATTTCTATCATACTGCCATGGTCTACCCAGCAGTATGTGGCATACATCCATGGGAATGACGCCACAAACAATCTCGTCATGATAATTCCCAATTTTAAATTTAACTAAGCATTGTTTAGTGACACTTACCCAGTGTCCTTTTTGTAACCACGAGACCTTATATGGACTCGGGTTCTTATTTGTTCCCAGCTCCAACTTTTCCACCATCTCAGCTGCAACAAGATTATCAGTGCTCCCGTTGTCGATGATGACTTTGCATTTTCGATCCTTAGCTGTGCAAGCCATCCTGAACAGTCTGCTTCTCTGCACCGAGCTGTCCACCTCTTCCTCAAGTGTCAAAAGGATCTTATGTATCCCAAGTTATCTTCCGCTATCAGTATCTTATGACTCAGCATCACGCCTCTGCACCTCAGTGAAGTGAGTTCCTCCTCTGTCCAATTTTCTCTCTGGAAAATCCACGGCTTTATGACCGTCTTTACCACACGTGAAATAGGTGATAACTCCTCCTCTGCCTCTTCCCCTACCTCGGGTACGAGGAAAGGTATTTTCATTAGCATATCCTCCTTGTTGATCATCTTGCTGTCTCCTCGGCTTAGCATTTTGCTGCCTCTGCTTTGAGGTTCCACCTTTTTCAGCTTTTCCTTGAGGCTTTTTCCAATCCTCCTTGGGCTTCTGAGTCCTTTCTTGGGCAACTGCTTTGCCTCTAGGCTGGCTTCGTCCTCGACCTTGCTGACCTTGTTTGCGGCTCAGCTTCTCTTCGGCTTTCAGAGCCATTTGGTATGCATCCTCAACAGTGCGGATGGTTAGCATGCTTAATTCATCCTGAATGTCATACCTAAGATCATTCAGATATCTTTCCACCTTTTCGTCATCACTCTCTCGATGACCAGCTTGAATATTGAGCCTATAGAATTCTTCGGTGTACTCCTTCACCGTCATCATCTTCTGCCTCAGGTTCTGCATGCGCCTAAACAGAGTGATCTGGTAGTCCCTCGGAATGAACTTTGCCTTCATCTTGGCGATCATCTGATCCTAGTTCTTGATCTTTTGTTTTCCTTTGGAACGCCTGTCCATCTGCAGCTCGTCCCACCATAAGGCTGCGTGTCCCTTCAGCTTGGTGACAGCATGTCTTACCTTCTTATCCTCTTCGATGTCTTCATAATAGAAGTAGGTGTCAAGTGCTCAGATCCAATCCAGCAAATCCTCAGCGTTTAGATTTCCCTCATAAACGGGAATATCCATCTTCGTCTTCGAGCTCATCCTCGAAATGGATTTAATCAACCTCTCTGTCGAGGCATCTTCTGCTGAGACCTCTTCTTCATCATGTCCAGCTTCCTCTTCAATCTCGGGATCACTGAGCTCTCCTGCGTCGGCTCCATGCCTTTGAGTGGCCTCCATATCTTCGAGTCTTGCCCTGAGATATCGAATTTGACGTTCCATTTCTAGATTCCCTGTGGCCTACCTCTTCTCCGGGTGTCCCTATCCTCACGATCAGGTGACTGCCTCTCTCTCCTGGGCGGAATTATGTATCTACTTCCCTCTGCTTCCTGCACAAAAAGAACTCAACTTCCGGCTTTGATACCACTTGATCGCTCACCCTACCCTCAGCGGTACGGTCGCTCCTCCAGGACCTTCACTATCCCCGACCCGAAGGGTTCGAATCCCTCCTATTCCCTTCGGGAATTCTTTGCCCACCGAAATACTACCATGCGATTCTCCCTTCATAAATCGGGAGATCGGGCCTCGCGATATCGCGAGGTTCGTTCCCCCGTTCTTAGTCACTCAACTGCCGAACCCCGAGTGCAGACGGTAAACGGTCAATGCTTCCGGAAATCGCCACTCGTGACGCTGAACGCTTATGTTTTGAACCTCCAAGTACCAAGATGCCAATCCCCGATGTGAGGCCACCTGTCCTCCACTAAGTCTCCTGGGCCCCACACTGCCACGTTAATCTCGGGACTTTGCGGATTGCGGATCCATGCTACCATGTTTCTCGTCTGCTAGAAACCCCGAATACCGAACTCCGATACCCCGGATTCGTGCCACCTGTCCCTCCGAGGATCGATGGCTCCTGCTAAATCGGGAAACCGTGGATCACGATTTTGATGTGCATGAAAGTTTTTGCACTCCCCAACTCTGATTTGCCGATGTGCGACGATGATGGGTTCTCTCACACACCTGCAAGGTTAACCCCCTCGCAACTCTTCTGTGATCGGACAGTCAAGGGTTATTTGCGACTTCTTTCCTAGAATGAAAGTCGTCGATTCTCTTCCTCTATGAAGAGTTTCTCCGGTTCGCCACCTTCATCCAGTGCAACTGAAAACAAAAGTGCTAATCCTTCTGCTTTTTGTTCCTCTGACTTCTTCAGAGAACTTTCTGCACGCTCCCTGCGTTCAACCTTTAATGACTCTCAAAGGGTTGAAGTCTTCCCGGACTCTACGCTTTCACCGTCACAGACGCTCCGGCCTCTCTGTTCTCAGACTTGCTTCTGAGACTCCAATCCGACCTGCCCTCACCTGCACGACTCGAATGAATCAAAACGACTCTGGGTTAAAGAGAACAAAAGTTCAACTGCTTAGCCTCCTCAACGCACTCTATGCGGAGGTATTCAACTGCACTCGATGCAGGAATCTCCTGTCTTAAGCAGAGAAACAATTGAAACTCATTCAATCATTCTCTTAGGTTTTGAACCTGATATGCTATCACATATGCAGCATATAAAAGATACGCATAAAAGGAAGCAAGTAACCAGAAGCATAACATTAACAACACAAAAGTATCAAACACATCCATGGGAATTGAATCAGATTTTTTCTATTAATTCAATAGCTGTACATGGAGTTCTTCACAAGCTCCCTGCACTACTCTTCTCTTGCTCCTGTCTGAATGAGAATGATGATAATCAACCATACAACGGAGGGTGTCTATATTCCGTTTTCCCTCTCGAAAGCTAAACTGTCTAATCTACAGTTAATTAGTTTATCTACTTGCATTAAATCTACATAAATGCCTCAACTACTGAGGACGAAAGCTTATATGCTCAAGGTCCGTTACATATATAAGGTGCGCTTCATCACATCAACATTAAATGTTTGGCGCAGCCATATTACAATGTTCCAAAATTTGAATGCTGGTGCTCTCCAGCTGTTTTCTTTTCCTCCTTGCGCTGGCTCACTTGATTGAGTGAGAGATTCTCCTGCATCACACCTCTTGTGTGCTCTACCAAGAACATGCTCCAAAATGCATGCTTAAACCCAGCACTGAGTGAAACCACATAACAGTGCAAACTGTAGGATGGTTATGGGCGCACCAGCCCCTAACCGCCAAACTCGTGGGCACATGGGCACCATACGACCTCAGGCTAGCGCAAAAGGGCTCTCTTTACAAAGTTTATTGTGGGCACGACATGTGTCGGCAGAAAAACTCAGCCGTATGCAAACACAACCAAACTCTTGTGCTTCGTGTGTTGTGGTCACATGCAGTATCACATATAACAAGGTGCTAACATTTGAAAATCAAAACCCGTACGCATATGGTGGTAGGTCATATGATTACGCATAGAACCGGGGGCTAACTCCGTTGTAATACCAAAACCTGCACACACTTGCTGTATAAATTGATGGTCATGATTTTAATTGTATGCAACCGGGGTTGGGGCTAAGCCCTAGCCCGGACGCGCCCCATATCACATCCCACTGCAATTTAAATACAATTAAAACCATAGTTTAAACAAGGACCACTGTGTGGGCTAGTGGTAGCCCACACACTACTAAATCACTGCCAAAAGGGGGAGGTCCGAGATTTGATCCCCATTTGAACCAATAACCAATACAATGGTGCCACATGGCAGCCCATGACTGGGCCACGTGGCACCAAACCACAAACCAAAAACTGCCACGTGTCGAAACACCATTCACCCAAATCTACCAATAAATGAATTCCATGTCACCAACTACCATGTCATCATACCTCTGCCATGTCAGCATGTACAGACTCTACCACGCATCCTGTATGGACTGTACAGTCAACGTCCCCTTTTTTTAGCTATTTGATGATTGGAACAGATCGCTATATCTCTCGCTCCCGACATCCGTTTGAACCCAAACGAGTTACGTTGGGTTTGTGATAACGAGGGATATGCTCTCATTAATTTTGGGGCAATTCCAAGAGCTTTGATTTTTGAGCTAAAATTTTGACCCCTAGTCCAGATTTTGATCATCATGTATCAATGACAACTCATTGATCCATCTTCATCATATCAATGACAACTCATTGATCCATCTTCATCTATGCATTCTCATCAA
>JZKD02S1178784.1:0-12675 GCA_000966675.3 Picea glauca | reverse complement strand
CTTCCGCAAGACAATATATGTGCAGCCTGCGTACTATCTTCAAAAGTGTAATTTTGAGAAGCTAATAAGTGTAACTTTCTTCATGAAAATGATCTTAATGAAGAGTCAGATCTTCCATCACCATGTCATTATCATGTCATCATCTTGATAACCAAAAATGAGGATAACAGGTACCCCAACAAATCAATCTCCCACCTTACCCCGAAAGACTATTAGTAAAGAAACCCGACCCACCCTTGCACAGAGATATAGAAGATGAATTACGAAATGTGTGCTTAAAAATACCTCTGTTGCGAGCCATTAAGGATATCCCTATATATGCCAAAATCATAAAGGATATTTGCATTAAGAAACCAGGAAGGAAGAAGAAGGAACCTCCCCTTATTCAAGTAGTGGGACAATTATCTGAATTCATTTCTGAAATGCCATACAAATATAATGACCCTAGAAATCCAGTAGTCACTATTGAAATTAATGGCATTTCTCTACCAAACACACTCATTGATTTGGGTGCAGCTATTAATGTAATGCCTTTTGACACTATGCAGAATCTCTAAACCAATCAATTAAGACCAACCCAAACCATGATCAAGTTGGCAGATAAGTCAGTCATTAGCCCTGTAGGAAGTCTAGATGATGTCATAGTCACCCTAGATTCTTGGGAATATCCAGTAGACTTTTTAGTTATCTATTCTAAATCATCCTCCAAACCAGGACACCCTGTGGTTCTTGGCCGCCCTTGGCTGGCCACAGCAGATGCTTTTATCAGCTATCGGTCTGGTGAGATGACTATATCCAATGGCACACACGGCCAAAAACTTGTTCTCTTCCCTCCTGCCCAACCGGCACATGAAATACCTATTTGGTTAGAAAACCCTTATGGAGAGGAATATTGCATCAGACCTCTATTAACACTTGAACAAGTAAGAGGAATACAAGAACAATCAAATGAACAAGTCTTAAGCTTATTTTTGGCTGACACAAATTGCATTGAATACCCAAGGTCTTTTGTAGAATTGTCACATATTTTTAGTTCTGAATTTCAACAAACCTGGCACCCTGATATCACTCAATTATATACTTTATCACCAGCCTCCTCATACAAGGAAGAAACTACTGAACTTGTTGAGATTATCCCAAGAAAACCTTTGTATATCAACTCTAGTTTGGAATCAGAACAAAAGACACAAGTGATTGAAATTCTCCAAAGACAATTTGATGCCTTTGCATGGGATTATGAAGACATGAAANTTGCAAAAACTCCTTCGAGCCAATCTCATATACCCCATTTCAGATAGTTAATGGGTATCTCCACTTGTCATAGTTCCCAAGAAAAATGGTAAGTGGAGGATATGTGTAGACTTCCGGGAGTTAAACAAAGCCACCCATAGGGATTACTTTCCCTTAAAATTTATTGATCAGGTTTTCGATACCCTGTCCGGAAAGAAGTATTTTTCATTCTTGGATGGGGTTAGTGGTTACAACCAGATACAAATAGCACCTGAATACCAGGAGAAGACCACTTTCACCTACCCTTGGGGCACATATGCTTATAGGGTGCTCCCTTTCAGACTTTGCAATGCCCCAACCACTTTTCAAAGAGTTGTCCTAGCCATTTTCTTTGACTTGACCAATGATTGTGTGGAAGTTTACATGGATGATTTTATAGTCCATGGACAAGACTTCCAAGAAGCATTGGACAGTTTATAATAAGTCTTGATTAGGTGTAAGGAAACTAATCTTTCCTTAAGTAATTAAAAATAAAAAATGATACTCACTGAAGGTATTGTTTTGGGACATCACATTTCTGGTTCTGGCATGAGAGTTGATCTAGCAAAGATCTATATCATCACACAAATCAGAATACCTTCCTCACAAAAGGAAGTCTGCATCTTTTTAGGACATGCTGGCTACTATAGAAGATTCATTCTGAATTTCACAAGTCTAGCTACCCCTTTATTCAAATTATTATCTAAAGAAGCCGAATTTAAGTGGGATGATGAATGCCAAATATCTTTTGAAATTCTAAAATAGAAATTGTCAACTACCCCTGTATTAAGAGGACCAAACTGGTCCCTTCCTTTTCATATCTGTACCAATGCCTCAAACATAGCCCTTGGGGCAGTCCTTGGACAAAGAAAAAATCAAATGCCCTATGCTATTTACTTCATCAGTAAAAATCTGTCTCCATCTGAGGTTAATTATACAGTCATAGAAAAAGAATTGCTAGTTGTAGTCCATGCTATCAATAAATTTAGACACTATATTACATGATATCAAGCTTTTGTACACACCGATCATTCAACCATCAAATTCTTAATGAATGAACCTATAACAAATCCTAAAGTTACATGATGGCTTTTATTATTACAAGAGTTCAATATCAACATTATTGATAGACCTATTAAAGATAATTTTGTGGCTGATTTCTTATCTAGAATAATTCATCTGGGAGATAATGCACCAGTAGAGGATAACTTTCTTGATGAAAATTTATTTGCTATTTCTACATTCACTCTATGGTATGCAGATGTCGCTAACTATCTTGTGACAGGGAAGATGCCTCGGAAATTGTCTCCTAGAGAAAAATAGAAAGTAATTCAACTAAGTGCAAATTACATGTGGCACGATGATTGCCTCTACAAAACAGGACCATATTTGGTGATCAGGAGATGTGTAAGGGAAGATGAAATTCATGATATTTTACAAGCCTGCCATGATGGCCCTTGTGGAGGACACTTTACAGACAAAAGGACCAATTACAAAGTTCTACAATCAGGTTACTACTGGCCCCATATTTTTAGAGATGCTAAAACCTATGTATCCAATTGTGATGAATGCCAACGAATGGGTAATCCTACTGCACGAGACCAAATGCCACTTCAAGCCCAAGTAGTTATTGAACCATTTGAGAAATGGGCATTAGATTTTGTAGGGCCCATTAACCCTGCATCTAAAAATAAAAAGTATATACTTGTATGCACTGACTATGTGACTAAATGGGTTGAAGCAAAAGATTTACCGGCTACAAGTGAACAATCAGTGGTAGATTTCCTTTTTAATGATATCTTTACTAGATTTGGTGTACCTCGAGAAATTGTGACTGATCAGGGAACTCAATTTACCTCTCATCTAGTCAAATCTATTATAGAACAATACCAAATCAAACACAAGAAATCTACACCCTATCATCCACAAGCAAATGGAAAAGTAGAATCTACGAACAAAGTTATTGAGTCCATTCTTACCAAAACAATACAACTGCACCATAAGGATTGGGTTGACAGATTATTAGAAGCCTTATGGGCTTATAGAATCACATGGAGGAATACAACAGGACATACACCCTATGAGTTAGTGTATGGGAAGTAGGTGCTTCTCCCCATAGAATTTTAGATCAAATCCTTCAGGACTGCAGTACAAGTTGGCATGAACTTGGATGAAGCCCAACAACAAAGACTCTTGCAGCTTAATGAGTTGGATGAAACTAGGCAGGAAGCACTTCAAAGGACTACCCTNAGTTGTTACAGAACAGTACCAAATCGAACACAGGAAATATACACCCTATCATCCACAAGCAAATGGACAAGTAGAATCTACCAACAAAGTTATTGAGTCCATTCTTACCAAAACAGTACAGCTGCACCATAAGGATTGGGCTGAAAGATTATTAGAAGCCTTATGGGCTTATAGAATCACCTGGAGCAATACAATGGCACATACACCCTATGAGTTAGTATATGGGAAGCAGGTGCTTCTTCCCATAGAGTTTCATATCAAAACCTTCAGGACTGCAGTACAAGTTGGCATGAACTTGGATGAAGCCCAAAAATAAAGAATCTTACAGCTTAATGAGTTGGATGAAACCAGGCAGGAAGCACTTCAAAGGACTACCCTCATTCAAGAACAGAGAACAAAATGGCATGACAAGTACCTCAAAAAGAAATTTTTTTGACAAGGAGATTGGGCCCTATTGTATGACAACAGATTCAAGAACTTCAAAGGTAAGTTAACTACCCATTGGATGGGACCTTACAAAATTGGCATTGTCTATGATAATGGTTCAATCAGGATAAAGACAATTGATGAACAACAAACACCACTACTTGTGAATGGTCATCGGTTGCGGGTTTACAACAAACCTCTGTCAAAAGAAGAATTCTTGACTCGTATATTATAGAATTCAGACATGCAGATGATCAATAAGAAAGGATATCCTCCTACTGATCCACATTGATTGATTGGTTTATTTGAAACCTTTTTTACATAGGTGTGGATCAAATTTTGTTAATAAGATGAAGGTAACAAGAGACTCTTACCTCCTTTTGTTTTACTTTCGCAAATTTTATTTTTCTTTTGTAAGAAATTTTTTATAATCTATTTCATCCTTCATGAACTTGCTAAACATCAGTTGTAGGCATCAACAATGTTTTGTTCTTCTTCGGTACCAGAAATCCTGTTCTGGTCTGGTACCAGTCTGGTACTAGTCCAGTACCAGAGTCTTTCCCTCTACAGTACTATCAAGACATATTACCGAATTGACAAAGCATACTACGCATATTTCAAAATCTTATGTCAATTAATTTGAGGTATGAAGCCATGAAACAACCACTTAAGATGGAACCACGAATCTGAATGCAGTATCAAATGGCAGCCCTTGTGAAGCAATAATTTATTTTGGTTATGTTGCTAGTTAAAAAGAAGTATTTTAATTTCTTTTGGTTTTGTTGCTTATAAACAAGATAAAAGAAAAAGGGACACAATCTTTACCTATGATTTCTCAAAGAACCATTATCCACTTCAAATACTAGAAGTTTCCTTTACCCAGTATTTTAGCATGATTTAAAGAAAAAAATATAGTATCCCATAAGTAACTGTCTCACCCTAACCAGAGTTCAATAGTATTCATTGGATTATCTTATTAAAGAGTAACATATGAGTATATGAACACTCTCTACCATGGGAACACTACCAAAACTTTTATGGAAGAGGATGTACCAGTACCCTAAGGAAACTTTAGGTCATTCTCTTATGGACAAATTCAGACAAAATTATACATCTGGATCACTCTAAAGAAATAATGTGCATAAAAAGTTTATTTTTCCTTCGGACAAATCTTTAAAAGACATTCAAAAGAAGAGTATATGCCTTCCAACCCAATACCATCCCAGCCTGTAAAAAGGTTTTTAGATGAGCCTCCCCTGTCACCGTGCAAAGCACTCTTTAATAAATAAAAAAATAGGTGACTATGGACAAGAAGCCTCTAATGGAAAAAGGGTTTAAGAGACTAACCCACCGGGATACTGAAGAAGTATGCTGGCAGCGGGTACCGGTCTGTGGTATATTAAGCAAACCCATCAGGGTATTGAACAGGCTTGTTGGCAATGGGGCATTCTGCCTAGGGAAGCCACCTCTCACTAATTATCACAACTACCCCCCCCAGAGTACTGAACAGGCTTGCTAGAAGTGGGTTCTGGTTGAAAAATGTCTCATCTATACTTGTTTGATTGAAAAATCCACTTTTTGTCATCTAAAACAAAAAGAGTAAAGGTCACTATTGACTTTCATGAGATGGAAACTCCAGATTAATCAACAACATAATGTCCATTTGAGAATCACCCTAATTCAACTTACCGGTCTGACATCTAAATCCTACACTATCTAAGAAGGGAACTTCTTAAGAGTGGAGCCCTAACTAGGGAGTCCAATCTACTTATACTATGAAATTTATCTATAACATCCAATGATAGTAAATATCCGAAGCAAGTTAGGTGGGATTTGTTCTTCTAGAAAACATATATATATTCCCCTGTTTCACTACTGAATGCTACATCTGTCAATAATCCATTAAAAGAAGGGCAATTTCATTTTTTTGGCATGAGATCATATGATAGGTGATAAATTGTACTTCTAAAATTTGATTTGTTTCTTTTGCTCTTATCATCCTTTCTCCATTATGATATAAAATGTTCAATCTTCTTGCCTACAGATATGCAACATCTTTGGCATGGGGGAAGGTCAAAGAGCCCCTTCAGAACTCTCTTCTAGACTTACATGATCACCCTGCAGAACCAAATACAAAAGAAGATAAGCACAGAAAAGAAGAAGTACAGGACATTCCCGTACCAAGTTTTCAAGAATCTTCAGTCTAAAAGGATGAATTATGACAATTTACAAGCAGTCGCACATGCTATGAGAATTGATCATACAAAGATAAAAGAAAAGGTAACATGGTATTTATTTTCCTATGCTCTTAAAACTACAATAAGTATGAAAATATATAATAGATCTTATGAACTTAGTATTAAAACCATGCACCTATCCCTCATACCCATACACCTAAACCTAATCAATTCTCTCATAGCGCTCGAACATGGTTAAGGGAAACATCACATCAAAATATGAAGCATGTCCAGTAATGATAAGCCATGAATATATTTCATCCTTAAACAATTCACGAACCTATCTTATATCATGAACCATGATCCAACATCAAATTCACCCCCTGAAAGTCTAATCACCTATCCCAAAATGATTCCCTGATACCCAACATCTTGTCCTCATCATTACAATAATGGGTAGAAATGAAATGGCTTACCTGGGTGGCGAAGCCATCTAGATAAGCCTCATCTGGTCATATTTTTTTCTTACGACATCCTTACTTAAACTTACCATCCGCATTATCAACACCATCACCATATTCCCCCTTGTCGTGAGCTTTCTCCAGTCCCAAGCCTACTCCTTTCCAGTACCAAACCCTTACTCTCATCAATTGACTAAACCCTTCTGCTACAACCCGATCCTTTTCTCACAACTTATAACGATCGTTGTTAGTAGACACGAACCGGTCTTCCAAATTTATAGGGAAACTGAGGAGTTCCAATTATGTCAAGAAAAATATGCTAGATCAGGATGGATGGCATTTCTGGAAAAATTCACAGGCTGGCATGAGAAGATATCTCAGGAATTTATACAGGGTTATGATGGAGAGATTGCACATATAGGAAATATACAACTAACAATCAATGAAGCAACCTTAAGGGAGGTCACGAGATTACCTAAAAGAGGAGCCAAAAACTTCAAAGGTGTAGGAATCAACAAGGAAATGTGCCAACAATTCTTGAAAGAAGACCATTAGCACCCTGACTGGAAGAAGGGGATCCCTAGGAACTACATCAAGGAAGAATATCGTTCAATGATTACTAGTCTTCAACTATTTGTCACTTGTGAAGGCAGGTATGTTGTGACCTTCATATATCATCTTAGGCTTCTATTACACTTTGAAGGAGGCCCTGAAATTGATTTCCCATATTTTCTATGGATGAGTTTGAATAAAATGGTAAGAGGTGTTAAATCCATATCCAAAACTGAAAAGACCAGCATTTACCATCAAGGTCTTATTAAAATGCTAGTTTTACATGAACTTAGGAAACAGAGGATTAGTTGGAAAAACCTTATCACTCAACACATTCCCATAGAAAACAAACTTGTGGAGGAAACCCAAGATGCTCCAAAGAAAAATAAGGAACCTCAAAAGAAAGAGGGAAAGAAGGAAAAGACAACTCCACCATCATCTAGGGCAGTAAGCCAACACGAAAAAGCAAGGCCCTCTTCCACAGTCAACAAGACTTTTAAAAGCTCTGAATCAAAAGGTAAAAACAAATTAGTAGAAGAGACTTCAACAACGGAAATTGAGAAAAAGGGTCATCAGACAAAAATGATGAAGAAAGGGAAGCATATCTCATAAACTGAAAGTAAACAGTTTGTGGCACAATCCCCTGTCACCATTTCACAATTAGAAAAGAAGAAAAGGAATCCTGTGAGCATCCCTAATCTGGTACCTCCTTGTAAAAGAACCACGAGGAGCATGGAAAATAAAGGAAAAACAATCACTAGTCCTCATACATAGGAAGATCCAATCGATCTTACCTCCGCTTCTGAAGATTTATCAGTCTAAGATGACATCCCTAGTTTGACTAAGGAACAAGACACTATTACTTTATGTGTGATGAGGGAGGAAGTTGAGGAAAGGGAATGCATCCAGCCAGTAATGATGGAGTCAACAAAGACCTTGACAAAAGAACAAATGAAGAAAAAGATTGGGGAACTACAAAAACAAAATCAGGAACTCCAACAAGAAGTAAAAGAATACCAATTGTTGGACAGGTATATCAAAAAGGAAAATGAGCAATTGAGAGCAACCAACCAACAACTTCAATATGACCATGAAGAGACTTCTAACAAGCTCAAGAAGGTATTATGACTCCTACAATACGTTAGGGTCATCAAAATGGATCTGAAAGAAGAGGCCTCAGCCATCAACATCATTGATCCACCAAAGTAAAGAGAATATTCTCAAGTTTTGAAAATTTTTGGGTTTTGTTTTTAGCTGCATGAGGACATGCAACAATTTTGGCATGGGGGAATGTTGAGACTCGGAAATGACATCCCCATTACCCTAGTATACTCCTTATCTATACCTTTTTGGCTTACCTAAGCTTAGGTGAATGACAAGAACACTCCATTAGCCAGTGATAAGGTCATAATGTAAAGTATGGTTAATTCATACATTTTTGTGGTTTATTGAGCTAGGGAATTAATGTTTCATGTACTAATGCTTCAATTTCCATGTATGATCTTTGATCTCTAGATTAATCCAACCTTCTTGTACCAACTCATCTATCTGGTACTTGTGCATCAAGACTGTCATTGTTCAAATCCAATACCAAACGCATCCGGTACTAAAATCTCATCTGTTGCGATCCAGTACCAATGACCATGCACTGTCATGATTCGGTACCAATGGCCATGCACTGTCATGATATAGTACCACCTTTTGTGCACTATCATGATCTGGTACCATCTACCTGTTACGATCTGGTACCAATATGAAAGAGCCTAATACACTAAGTTAAGTTCCAGATCTTGCCTAAGCCAATTGGTGGATGTATATTTTCTTTATCAAGGCTCTGATAAGAATAGTTTGTTGATTGCCTCATCCTCATGCACTTCGTGTCATGAGGATGAATCTAAATATGTAACTGAATGATTGAATTTAACGACTGATTGATTTGCAAATCACTTCACCTCCTTGTGTTTCATGATTAAGATTATTAAATAGTCGTGGCAAGGATGGTAGAAGGGAGAGAGTGAGAATATTACAAACATGTGAAGCAACGTGTGATAGTACTGAACATATTCTAAGTGAAGATTAATAGAATGAAATTTATCTCCATATTCTGATTATCTATGATTGAGTGTGAGTTGAGTTGTTAATGAGAGTTTGATTTTATGTTTTGAAATGTGAGTGAGAGTAATGTGTGTGTTGAAAGCAAGTTTTCTGTAGACTCCAGTAGCTGACCTGTTGAAGTGGAAAGGGACCCCCACCCAACAAAGGTCAGCATCTTCGTATATTAGCATTAGCATTTGTTTTCAGTAGTGTACATGTTAAATTAGTTGAATCTTTAACTCTGTTAGATGATAGCAGTACAACTTAGACTAGGATTTCCATTATATAATTGCTTAGAGATCTTTACTTGCTTTGTTTTTGCATATGCCCTGTTTGTGTTCTCATGAATTTGATTTCCTTGAGTGATCATAGATGTTGGTAGCAATAGTCAAAACTATTTAGATAAGAACTAGTGAAGTTCATTGTGAACCACAACAGAACCAACATATTGACTATTGAACTACCCATGCTATGCTTTGATGATTGATGTGTGATTTCCTTTCAAAAGTGTGGATTGCATAGTTAGTTTTTTGGGTCATATAGTAGATTTGATCTATAAAACCAACCCCATCTCATACTTGCATGTGCCATAATGGAGTAGATAGCCTCTCTGTGAATGACAACCAAAGTGCATTTCAATTTTCTATTTTGATTTGTTTCCAGTATGCATAATCTAGCTTAGTTCTATACTCGTGATATTAGAAATTACCTTTCTTACTAGTGTCTTGTAACTCTTTTGATTATGAATCCCGGATTGATAATTAATGAGTGCATTATACTAAACATATAAGTAGCACAACAGACTCCTTTGATACTTAAGAAAGTATCAATTCTACGCACACCTTGCGAAAAACTTCCTTCAACTATCCTTGCTGAACTTATGAGTCTAAACGTACTTTGTCAATGCACACCTTGCGGATACTTATGCACTCCTTGCATACAAAAGTTTCATGTTACCTCTTCTAAGATTTTCAATCTAAATGGACTCTATCAATGCACACCTTGTGGACACTTATGCACTCCTTGCATATAAAATTTTCACATTACCTCTTCTAAGCTTTTCAGTCAAAACAGACTATGTTAATGAAAACCTTGCGGACACTTATTCACTCCTTGCACAGACTCGTAGAAGAGAAACAATTGAAACTTATCTACTATATCACAAATTCATACATTGAGCCATGTAAATGCTTTCATAACATAAAACAAGAAATAATAGAGAATTAAAATTAAAAGAAAGCCTACCATTCATTCATTCAGATAGACACAACAACACTCAACATTTGGAATAATACTCCTATGTTATATTAGTTCAACTGTTATATACATGGGTTCATACAATGCTCTTCAACAAATCTACAACTCTCAACTACAATGATATTCAACAATAATCTATATTTTCACAACAACCTCATTTGGTCAACTACACATTTATTTATACAACACGAGCTCGTTGAGCTTTCCCTCCAAGCTACCTTAGTGTTATCCTATCGAAATAAAAGCATCCAACTACTAAGGATTTATTACAATAAATGTTTGTGACAAACAGATAATATCAAACACATCGAATCTGTATTGCATGCAGCTTCATTAAAATAAAATACATCTTCCAACGATCTCACGCGATCGTCCAGCTCTAAAACATTAAAGATTCTCTTAAATTACAATCTTTTCAAGATATATGCGTGATACTCCTCCTTAAATTCAAAAATAATTTCTTCAAAATGCGCGCTAGTGCGATGAGATGTCCTCCACTCACACTTTGCTGGAGATGCTCTTGCATCATACTCCTCTGGCTGAAAATTCATGGAATCATGTCCATGAGCTCCTACACTGACTTTCCATGATTATGGATATTTGCTTCATTTACCCAATTGGCATATTCTATCGAATGTCTTTTCCACTTTACCAAATATTCAAAATAAATCCTTCTCCTGGTCTTCTTACCAATCCTCTGATCTATGATCTTCTCCACCTATAGCATTTTTGCTACAGGCATCTGCTTCTCCCACTGGATCACTTTTTGATCTTTTGGTCCTTTTTCATCTCCCCTATAAGGATACAGGCCTGAAATGTTGAATACGAGTGATATACCCACATCTTCTAGAAGCTCTATCTCATAAGCATTTTCATCAAATTTCCCTAGGATCCTGCATGGTCCTATCTTATTCATCTTTAATTTGTTATATGTTCCCCTTGGGAACCTATCCCTCCTAGGATGTTCTAGAACTTGATCTCCAACATCAAATTGAAGTTTTCTCCTATGTTGATCAACTTTGCATTTATATTCTCTAGTTTTGTTCTACATGATCAGAATTATTTTCGGCATGAAATGAGAGTGGAGATATAATAAAGAAATGCATAGAGATATTGCAGATATTCAATAATATAACATGAATGTATCAGAGATGCAACCATAAACACAGATATAAAGTAATACACGATTTCGATTAATCAGAGAAATGTATAGAGATTGTAAAAATACAGAGTGAAAGACTCGCTAGAATGGTGGCATCTTATCTCTGAGAAGAGATGTGACGGCTACTCGCATTCACAAGAAGATGATTAAAATGAGGCTATAAAGGCCTTTTTACAATAAGTAGGAATTCCAAAAACCCTAGACATCCAAAAACCTAACCCTGGGAGATGAAGCACCAAAAGTCATGTGGGCCCCGTTTGGGTAAGTTGGTGCATCAACTTCCCTGGATCGTAACTTTTGCATACGATCTTTGTTTTAGGCGTATGATAGCTCGTTGGAAATATCTATCTGAGAAATACAACTTTTGGGTGAGAAACATCGATCTACGATCCATGTTGCTCCCCGTTTTCTCAAAAAACATCATTTAGGGCCTCAAAATGGCCCCAGAAGTTAAAAATTGCTAAAAATAGTAAATTACCAAAATTGCCAGAAACATGTTTTGGGCCAGTTGGAGAAGGTGGGTGGCCACCGATATCCACCTATATCAATACTCCCTCCTAAGGAAGCAATGGTATCCATTGCGTTGAGTTCCCAGGGGAGAGGGAAAAGCGATTGCTGAATCTGAATCTTGGTGATATGCTTGCCTTGCTGGAGATGTGGTGTTGCTTAGCTTGTTCAAGGCTATCACGAACCTTTGGCTGGAAGGTTTGGACCTTTTTAACCAATTTGGCTATTTTAGATGACTATGTGCAGAAGGAATCTTCATGCTTTGTTACAACCTTATCGACCTGCTTCTGTTGGATAGAAGGTGCTTGGGCCAAAGCTGTGGTGGTTGCAGTATCCTTTTGTTCACCCTTTGAACAGATTGTGCAGAAGATGAATTTTGTAGTATGAGATACTACCTTGCAGCAATATTTAGGTGGGGCAGTAGTTGGAACTACCTCTGGTATCCTGTAGAGATGACCCCCCAGAGTAATAATGACACTATGGGGTCGAGACTCATAGATAGCATGGCGTTTCCACATAT
>JZKD02S1178773.1:0-12675 GCA_000966675.3 Picea glauca | reverse complement strand
CAATGCCAATATGAAACTTAGCTGGTAGTACCCAACATTAGTATATTACGTGATGTACGTGCAATTTTGAATGTGAAAGTTATAGTTCAAAGTTCACGGATTTTGATTCACTTTTATTTTGTATTTGGCCACATAATTTTGGATTTGCCCTTATAAATTTTGAATTGGTCAGAGAAATAGTACAATAAGTTGTAGACAAGTTCTAGATTTAAAATTTCTATTTCTAATGCAAAAACATGCATTAAAGTCACAAAACACTGCAATAGGGTGTGTTGCCCCCTCATATGGTATGGGGAGATTGTGATCACATATGGGCAACTAGTACCAGAGCCACTTATCTAGTGGTACGATGTTCCAGTTCACATCCGATGTTGCACATGATCCCCTCTCTCCTTGGAAAACATAGTCAGATAGTCTTGGTATATTTCTATGATTTTCCCTATCAGGTCTCAAAGTCCATGGCCCTTTGGAATGTAGAGCCTGCATTCATCAGTCTAAACAACGTTCTAAGTTATTCGTAGGTTCCCCATGGGGTGGTGAATGCTGTCTTATGTCAATCTTCTTCTTTAACCAGGATTTGATTATATCTAGAAAACCCATTCAACATGGACAACATGCTTGATCCTGTAACTCTCTACAACAATTTCTCCATGTTTGGCAAAGGATAATTGTCTTTGAGGAATAAGTGGTTGAGATTTCGGAAATCCACACACAATGTGATATCACCAATTTGTTTTTACCAATCACTACTAGATTGGCAACCCATGACGAATGTCGGGTAGGATCAATGATTTTAGCGGCTAGTATTTTTTCCAACTCCTTTTTGATAAGAGTAGGGAGTTTTGGGTTGATCCTTCTGTTGCCATCCTTATACACACTTGCAAACGTGAGCTAAGTCCTGCTCACTTAGTGTGGCCTTGGAGGCACAATGCCTAGGTTCAAAGTCCACGTTGTCACTTTGACTTGAACCTCTTCCGTCTAGGATTACTCCTAGGGAAGCCAAAGGGGGGTAGACCCTAGTTTCTAGATGAGCTTTAGAGTTTAAGTTCTAGGAGTTGGTTTCAATTAGTTAAATGGTTAGGGGAAAATCTAGCCTATGATGTAAAGCAGCAATGCAAGATGCAACAATTAGAATGAACAGTCAAACCTTTTCCTAGGACAACTAAGACTAGTGCCTAAGATTGGGCAAGGGGTCAACTAAGTTGAAGGGAGATTAATTACACGAGATTTACAAAGATTACAAATATTACAACAAAATTAAGTACAAGCTAGATGCAAAACTACAATAAAGAATATCTAAGATTACAGCAAATAGATACAATGGATACAAGATATACAAATACTAACTAATAGGTTGCTTGTATGTGTAGGAATTAAATATAATCAAGATGAGACAACCATCAACACAACAAGCCTAGCATGCTCACAATAGAACTTACTCTATTGGACTGCTCTCAATGGCATACAAAAATCACTCAAGACCCAGTGAAGAGACTGCCTCAGGAGGATGCGCAACTTCTTGAGGGATCACACCACAAATATAGGAACAACAGTATAAATAAAAGATGCTTGAAAAAGAAAGTGTTCTGAAATACAGATATAACCACTTAGACAATTTACCCACAACTCATAAAGATAACTTGCATGTGAAATGTAAATATGAAATAAATGTGCTTGCAAGTATAAACGTAGATTGCCCAAAAGTTGTTGACTAAGGATTGATTAAAAGTTTTATTAAAAGATGCTTCAATCCTAACTAAGTGTCAACCCAATACTTTCCTCCCCCTGTTACCAAGTAACTGCTGGGTGTTTAAGAAGTATGGCAGCGAGGCCTACCCTAGCTCCACAGGTCAGCCCAAGAAAAAGAGTACTCCTGGAAAAGGACGCTCCATGCCACGAGACCGTCCCCAACCTATCACCTTTCCGTTGTTTTCTCTAGTCCCCGTTTTAAATGGCGAAGATGGTCGGTAAAGGTGTCCTATTAAGTCTGGTTGGTTATTAGACCAATGGACTAAGTATTTTTAAATGCTTGAGTGTATCATGGTGAATTGTACTTGCTCAAAAAGTGCCAAATGGGCCCAAAAACCAAAATGTTTAAGCAATGAAAAGTTAAGTTCTAGATCATTGAGTTACTGCATGTAAATCACATATAGAACTTGAAATGAATGCTGAAATGAAAAGATAGCTTTACACTATTGAGATGCCCATGTTTGGATGCATATGTTAAAGATTAAAGCTTTAGAAATGAGAGCATGCAAGAAAGATTAAAGCAAGAGATTTGAATCTTATGCCTCCACGGGCCTAAACTAACATTTGTTGTGTGAGATCTACTCTAGATAATTTTAACTATTAGCATGCATATTAGACATCCACAACTAAACTAACTATACTATGAAGGAAAAGCAGAAAAAAAACCAAGCTAAAATTGAAAACGAAAAACTGAAATCAAACAAGAAGGCAAGCCACTTGGGGACCCCCTTCGGGCTTTCTTACAATGCTTTATAGAGATGGAGAGAGAAGGAATTTTGTTACCACTTTAGAAGGGGGGCCTTTGAGAATGTGTTGTGACTGAAAACGGGCAACATGCACCCTTGACCTGGCGACAACTTGCAAAAATCAGCAAGCTATTGTTTGCTGAAAATGCTGCAACACACTCACAAAAAGTTAAGAAAATTTATGTTTTGCAACATAAATTTTCCACACATAAAAACCAGAGATATAAATTATTGAAATGACCTATCTAAAAGTGCTAGCAACCAAAATCTGAATATGATAAGAACATAAAGATAAACGNAATTTATCAATAACTCTGTTGGGTACATCGTGAGGGTATCCTTCAAAGTTGGCAAAATTTAATGGTTGGAAGAGTTCATCCAACGAGGGCGTGCCCTCTTCATCGGTCATAGTGACTTGGGTGGGATTTGAAAGATTGTTTTCAAACAAGCACCTTACATCTTCTATAACGGCTGGGTCTAGGTTGTTTGAATTCCGGATTCTATTGATTCTTCTTCTATAGTACTTTTCCTGTTCTAGGATCAAATGAATTAAGCCTTAGAGAGGAGGTTCTTATGGAATACCTCTTGGGCATAGGTTCACCTTGTGGAGTCGCCAAATGAGCTTATACAATGTTGATTGCAATTTAACTCAATTCTCATCAATAAAAGAACCTAAAGTAGCTAAAACACGGGGTAATGGACTTTGTTCTTGGCAATGACGCCGAAATGTTACCTCCTAGGTTGTCACTTGGTGTAAAAGTCCCCTAAACACAAGTTGTGAAACCCCAATGACAACTTAGACAAACTACCCATTGTCACCTCGGTAGTCTTGTCTTTCTCTCTTTAGACTATAGGAGTCTTATCTAAGGGGGGAATCCCTATGGTTAACTAAGCTCGAACATTGTAGAGTTGAGAGGCAAAGGAACTTAGTTTATTTTCTTATCTAAGGTTTATAATTAACAATTTAATTTTCAGACCTAAACCAGATTTAATTAGCCTTTTCCAGAATTATAAATCAGCAATGTATTAAGGCTAAATCAAAAAATCGAATTAGGTTTTAGGATTAAAAATCAGAGATTTGCTTTTAAAACCAACAAGTTAAATTCAAGAATCAAGATGATTATTTGAAATCTGTTCTAAGGGTTTTCTTGCTGTAAATTTCAGATTGCTAAAATAGAAAATGAAAGTTAAAGATTTTGTTAAATTTTTAGGTTGGTTGAAAGGGAAGGCTAGTGCCTTACTTTGTTTGGGCTATGGGGTCATGCATGCAACCTTAGAGGGTGATTCTTATGAAATATCTATGAGCAAATTGGGCTGTAAAAACTAAAAACCAAGATCCAAAAATCCCTAGATTTGACAAACTAAATATCACATATATAGGAAGGTCACACCATTCCAAATCGGTCTAAGAGTGGCCTTGCCTAAAGTAATCAAACTATGCTTTCATTCTCAAGAAATATAGGGCATGATTTTTTTCTCTTTATAATCAAAGTAACAAAGAGGATTTAGAAATACCTCTTCCAATGTAGCAATACTGCTCCTCTATGGCTCCCAAATCGACTTTGACAATCCAAACCTGCAACAAGCTTACCAATATGGACCAACAATATCTGCCACACATTCAACAAGGTTGTACATCCATTCTACAAGCTTAAACAAAAGACGAGCAATTTTATTCCAAAAGATTGATAGCACTTTTAATAACAATTACATATGGAGGAGCTTCTTATTTATAGAGTTCTAGCCCAACAATTCTAATAATAAAATAGTAACAGATCCTTAGATCTATCCTAAAAACCTCAAAGAACCAATATCCTCCAACTAACTTGAGGGCACAAGTCAACAAAAGAGTATTTTATGGTGTACTAATGCCACATGTACAACCTCCATCCAATAGATGGGCTAAGAAAGTGCATGCCCTCCTCAAGGTGATACAATAGACATGGTTAAATAACAATAGATACCCTCCTCAAGGAGATCGACCCAACAAGATGTAAGAATATGCCAAGAATAGCTCCAACAAATTCCACATGTGTGGGTAGATGCCAAGAAGGGAAGACTGTCCCCTCAAAATGCTGTCTCCTCAAAAGATGCCCGATGAGTGAAATATGGAGGCACGTGTGAGTGTATCCTGGTCCAAGATCCACATAAGAGCAAGTTGACCCCTCTAAATGATGAAATAGATGGCATGTGGGGCTCAAAAAGATGTGGATGACCTCTCACAACGCCTGATGCAATTGTCACAATGCCCTAGGCATAAATGCAATGCCCTTGGCAGGGACACAACGCCCAAGGCAGGGGTGCCATCTCAAAATGATGAGTCATGCCTCCAAATATGTGTTATCAGTGTTGAGAATTATAGCTCAGATAGGAATTAGTTGTTAGATTTTGGTAGCTCGGAGGTACTTGTGCATTTATTGTTCCTAGGCAGAAGTCCGAGCAAATGTCTCTCTTAAGTTACTTTATAAAGTGAGTTTATAAAGTTAAGTTGGGGCTTTTATTATTTTAGGGGGAAAAGTGACTTTATGATATTTGAATGACTTAAGTGACTTAAGTCATCTCAATGAGGGAAAAAGTCGCATCCGTCGATCTTGTGGGCTAAGAGTGAATCTCAGCCATAGAAGATGAAAAGTCACAGCAGTTACCCTAAATGAGTCTCTAAAAGTAGCCATTGAGGAGAGTAGGGTGCACATTTCAAGGAGTGCTTGGATGAGAGCTTGAGGGAGACGAAGAGGTGTGCATTCCAATAGAGGGAGTTTGAGCTGATGAGAAAGGAGAAGAACAACAAAGAGTGGGGTGCATTTCTCAAGCAAGGAGAGGGCATGCATCCCAAGGAAGATTGCAGCCATTGAATGCTGGTCCGTACAGCTGTAAAGAGGACTGTACCATACGATTTTGAGAGGGCCGTACTGCTGGTAATTCACAGAAATCGAGGCACAGATTTCTGGGTGCATTGTACTGCTGAGAAGTCCGTACAATCTGTTCAAGAGAGGGCTGTTTCTGTGCACAGAAATTGAGGTTTAGTTGCTGCTGAAGGACGTACAGTTCTGGCCATATAGTTGAAATCTGGGCACAGATTTCAAGACAGAAATTGGTCTGATAATTTATGGTCTTTGGCACAGATTTTGAAGTGGACTGTAGACACAGTTTTCGAGATAAGTAAATGCATTTATTGCTGTAATAAATTGCTGTTGTAACCTCTGATTATTTCTCTGCGAAGTTCAATAAAGAAGACTCTCTGGGACTGGTTTTCCCATGTTGGGTTTTTCCAGGGGCATTGCACAGAAAATTCTAGTGTTAAATGTGTGAATGTGTCTGCTGTTCATCTTTTATTTCCGCTGCTATATTGTTCCAGATCTTAGTCATTCTGTGTTTCTGCTCATAAAGTACAGTAGGTTACTGATTTCTTTATTGGAGACTGAAATCTGAGTGTTGGCTAAGTGTTTGGGTCAGATTTTTAACATTAGTTCGAGATATTTTCAAAAAAGTAATTTTTGAAAAGTAATTCTATTTTTGAAAAAGCAATTTTGTTTTATAATTACTTTAGTGAAAAAGTGCAAGTCTTATTTTTAGCAGTTGAGTCTAAAAAGTGTATTTCATCCATTTATGACTTAGACTAGGAGTAATCTAAAAAATAGATTAGGGTTTTGGTCTAAACTAAAATTATAAAGACAAGTCAAGATAGAGAGTTAAGACACACAAGAACACTTGAGCAGGTTGAGCGACAGAGAGAGGGCAGGCAGCCATGAAATAGGCATTTCCAGGCAGCACACAGTCCCGTACAATTCTGAACAGGTATGCAGAAGTTAGTACAGTCGTATGAACAGCACCGTACAGTGGTACAGACAGGTCGTACAGGTTGTCCTGCAGGCTGTACAACAGTTTTCTGCTGTTTTTGGTTTTTCCCAGCAGGATGTACCTCTCAGTGAGGCTGTATAAGCTTAGTTCAAGGTGATTTTCGGTAACCGTGCAGTGCTGTTTTTTGGGCAGCTTGTGGAGGTTTCCTTGTAAGTTTTTCGAAGGAATGAAAAACTATTTTGAAGGAATAATTACCAGCGTATGTGTGAAATTAATTTTTATTCTTTCGCTATTTGATTTCCAACTATTGTGTGATTAATGCTATGGTCTGAAATTTATTTATGCATTAATTAAATTCAACATTCTACTTGTTTGATTGAGATCATAAGTACTTTAGTCACCTAGGGCTTGGGAATTTTCACATGGTGTCATAGCTAGTTTCTCTGATTGAGATTCTCTAGGATTTGCAGTGGTAAATTGACAGCAGGGAAGGACCAACAGTCAGAGGGTTTCATAATTTCATTTGAGATTTGAGAGTTTGTGCAGTAGATCTCAAAGATGGCATCAACTAGCCTCAGGTTTTATGATAGATTGGATGGTGCCTCGAATTTCTTATCATGGAAGGTGAGGGTTACACTCTTACTAGAAGAGAATGATCTTTGGGATATTGTCAAGAATGTTGCTACCTCACCTACAGATCCATAGGAGTTGGTAGCTCACAAGAAGAGGGTAGTGAAGGCCAAGTGGATGATCTTGGATGCCATAAAGGATCATTTGATCTCTCATGTATTTGAGAAGAAGACAACGAAGGAGATGTTCAATGCCCTGGGTAGTCTCTACCGGAGTTAGAACATAAACAGGAAGATGATATTACAGAACAAAATCAGATCCATACTGATGACCAAATCAGACATAGTCACCGGTTACCTTATGAAGATCACATAGATTCGTGATCAACTTGCAATAGTTGGGGAAAAGGTTGAAGATACAGAGCTAGTAAACATGGCACTGAATGGATTCCTAGCTTCATGGGAACCATTTGTCAAAGGTATTCACGCTTGGGAAAACCTTCTTGACTTTGAGAGGCTTTGAGATAACTATATCCAGGAGGAGATTCGGATGGAGTCAAAGGCCAACAAGAACGATGGTGAAGAGAACCTAGCTCTATTTGGTCAGTCAAATAAGGACAAAGGTAAAGGACCCATCAAGGGTAAGGGAAAGAGTGAGGAGTCAACCTCACAACCATGAAAGGACTTGAGTAAAATCAAGTGCTTCAGTTGTCATAAGCACGATCATTATGCATCACAGTGTCTAGATAAGAAAAAGGGTAAAGGGAAGTAGTAACAAAAGTAGGTAGTAGCCTCTGCAAAAACTCAGATGATCGAGTTTCTTGCCAAGTTCGAGGAGGATTTCTCGTTGGTATCTTGCCTTTCTACTAGCACAATTATGAGGAATGCATGGTATGTGGACAATGGGGCATCTCGACATAGGACATCAACGCGACAATTGTTTTCTAGTATGAAGTAGCAGGGCCTAGGAGTACATGTTGAGCTTGGTGATGATGCCAAAGTACCTAGTAGCAAGAGTTGGTACTATTCCCTTCCAGCTCGAGTTAGGTAATTCTTTAGAATTTGATGATGTCTTGTTTGTACTAGGTCTCAGGAAGAATTTGCTTTCGGTTTTGGTCATGGAGGATCAGGGCTTTGCAGTTGAGTTTAAGAACCAATAAGTCCTCATCAGGCTGAAGGATTCTAGCCCAGATACAACTTAAGTAATAGGGGTTATAGAAGGTAATTTGTATAGGTTGTAGGGTGAACCTATTCGAGCCCTGGTGCATAAGAGTGGCAACTTGTGTGAGTTGTGGCACAAGAGGATGGGGCTCTTGTATCACAGGGTATTTGCCTATTTTGAGGGAGATAGTCACAGGTCTTCCAGAGTTTAGTATTGAGAAACATGGTGTATGTAGAGGGTGCATGTTTGGCAAGCATGCCAAGGCTGCTTTCCCAAGCAACAAACATAGGTCTAAGGGGATTCTAAACCTAGTACATTCATGTGTTTGTGGAAGCATGAATTATGTTTCCTTTATTGATGATTTCGCTTGCAAGACTTGGATCTACTTCTTAAAGACCTAGTCAGTAGTGTCAATAACATGAAGCACGTATTATGTTTCCTTTATTGATGATTTCTCTCGCAAGACTTGGATCTACTTCTTAAAGATCAAGGATGAGGTCTTTAGCAGGTTTCAGGAGTTCAAAGCTTTAGTTGAAAACCAGACAGGGAAAAAGATCAAAGTCTTGAGATTGGACAATGGGGGAGAGTTCCAAGGAATTCGAGGGTTTTTGCAAGGAGGCAAGAATTAAGAGGGAGCTGACAGTTCCATACAACCCACAACAGAATGGGGTTGCAGAGCGGAAGAATTGATCCATCATAGGGGTTGCTAAGGCCATGATACATGACCATGACCAGGACTTGCCCATGTTACTGTGGGCAGAGGCATGTGTAATATCCCCACTAATTTTTTTGGATTTTTACTCATTTTAGAAGCGTGGACATTTCGTCAAACAGTTAGCTGTCATACTAAATTTCCCATTTTATAACCCTCTTCCCTTTGCTCTAATATATTTCTGATACGGGGTTTTCGTCAAACACTTTGAGGACACCCTCAAAGCTCAATGTAAACCTCCATGTTTGCTGCTGTTAGTATATGGTTTGCTGATTGGGGTTTTCTTGATGGTATATCAATTTATAAACATATGATAGGTGCCGAATAAATATGTATCAAGCAAATGTTTCATAACATAAATAATACTACAGAAGTATCTTAACCAATGACAACAATACTACTAAAAAACAGAGCTGATTTATTAATATGGTACTGACCTGTTTGCAAGAGATAGCACACAATATAGTTCAGACCAACTCCCTCTGAATATGTGGCTCAACACACACCAAAATCGATCCTCTTCAAAGAGAAATGTTTCTAGCAAATAGAACTCGTCCCCAAGCAGGAAAATCGGCCTCCAATAGCCAAGAACTTGGCCTCCAGCAAGAGAACTCGGCCCCAACAACTCCAAAATCCTCCCAGCAAGAGATCTCGGCCCTCCTACAGCCAGAAATTGGCCCAGCCAAGATGATATATGCTGCCCCAGCAAAAGATGAGTCCCAGCTCCAAGGAACTCGAGCCTAGGTGAGTAAAATCTGCCCCTAGATGAGTAAACTCTGTCCACCAACACCAAAAATGCAGCCACCAACTCAATTCGGCCTCCTTAAACTAAATTGACCTCTACAATGGAAAACCCAGCTACCAAATGATGAAATCTCAGTCACAGTGAAGCACGATGAAAAGATCTGAGTGAACCTAGTAATCCATAGGGAATCCCCCCTTGACATAGGTCCATCCTTGTTCTAAATTGCAAAAGAGAGTTGCTGAGGTGACAGGTGCCAACCTCTTAGTTACACAAGTATTCACCTAGGTGCTTGGACTTTACATTTTTGGGTGACAGATTTTGTGGTAACACATCCCTAAGGATGAAAGACCACAAAAAATAGATATTGGAAACCTCAAGGTTGAGGTGAAATTTTGAATTTGCTCTGAGCAACCAATTCCCCAAAATTATACACTTTCGTCATGATGAGACATAATGCAAAACCTTGCATTCGCCATGTGAAAAATGATGAAGGTGATCTTGGCAAAAGTTTGACACTTTGAACGAGCTTATAAAATCCTTTAATGAGTTTGTTGTCCAAATCATGTAATTCATCACATTCTTTTGCCATTATCTGCACATAAAGGGCTTTCATCAAACCATCATACATTGAAACTAAAAATATTCATTAGAATAATGCAGAGAGAAGATTCTTCTTACTTGACTTGCAACAAAGACCAAACAATTCTTGCACAATTTGTTCGATGAACTCAAAGAATTTCTTGATCAACCACTTAGAGATTGAGGGGATTTGCGAAGCTTCAGAACACAAGGCAAAATGAATGATTAATTACTATGGCCACAAGCCTTTTACTGCCAAAATCCAAAGTGAACTTTCTTTAACGAGGTTTGTAATTGATGTTCAAAATGTAAATCCATGTGCATGGTTAACTACTCTAGAATTAAGCTTATGAAATGCAAAAATTTAGCACCATCTGTTTTCCATCCATTCATCTTATTAAAACTTGCAATGCAATCCAACCCTACGGTTAATGGTTCTAGTGAACAACTTTATCGAATGCACAAACTTAAAACTACCTCTCTTTCATTAGGGTTTTTGAGGCAAGCTTGAAATCCAACTTATGCATGGTTGATAGCTCATTCCACAAACAATGCATTTATAAGCACATTAATACATCCTCTCACAACAATCTTCTCATCATCAATGATTATTAATGCAATGAATATGTCAGAAAATGAAATCTGCCCATAGAGATTAAAAGAGCAGAAAAGCTTGGTGAACAATACCCAAAATAAAGATTAATAGAGAAATGCTGCTTTCTTTTTTGAATTGGCAAACTTTGCTACTCTCATGCTATATTCACCAAGCCACAAAATCGTTGTTGCACTTCAAGTTTCAATCTTCGCTGTTTTTTGGGCTTTCCATGCTTCCTGCAATGATAAAATCAATTTAAACCAGAGTTGGATGCCCTAGACAACAAGAGGCAATGTGTGCCTGCTTTGGGAGTCAAATTATTTGTCTGCTTGTCAATCCAACTACTACGCAAATGTTAATGAAATGCAACCAACGCTTCCTTTAGATGCCAAATTCATTCATAGACAGCTGGAAAATGCATTCCTAAGGGGAAATGAACTGCTTGGAGTCTAAGAGTTGCTTCAAATCAGTCTAGGAGAGGATAATGTTGTGCCTACCAGTTGGAATAACTTTGGACATTGCCCAACCTGTAATAGTCAATAAAAAAAATTTGGAAACGTGTGCATTCGGCACGAAAGTTGAAGAGAGCTTTCTCAAGGTGAATGAGAGGCAAAGAATGAGGGACACTATTGCCCAATGCATTTATAAAAGCAACGTTGACCAAGCAGGGAGTTGGATTGAGTGTTTGTTTGGAAACCTCATTGTTGGAAATAAAAAGAAAACAAAAAGGAAAATCACTGACTTAAGGGGTCAAGGGGCAATTTACTAGGGTTGGAGGTCGTCGAGCGTCCCAAGGTGAGTGATCTCCTGAAGAAAGGAAAATTATTGTCTTGAGAGGTCAAGGGGCAATTGGCTGGGGATGGAGGTCACCAACCACTCCAAGGTTGCAGATTTGGCTTCTTGAGAAAACAGTAACTTAGCTAAACTTATTTTGGCCCAGAATAGTAAATTTCTGGTCCCCAAGTTTGTTGAGGCAAATTGTTGGCTGACCCCTAAGGTGGGCGATTTACTTTCTTTAGACAAATCATTGCCTTGGGGAGCTTGCTGGCTTTCGTGGTGGCTGATTTATTTTCTTGACGCAAATGGATGGCTTGGATAGCTTGCTGGCCTTTGAGGTGGCTAATTGAACTTTACATGTTGAAAACATTTACTAGAAACCCAAGCAAGTGTTGATCAACGTTTAAACACTATTCATTGAAGCTTCTTCGGGTATATTGCTAAGGTCAAAGTGCTATTGGGTTCACATGCTTCCTTCGGATTGCTAGTTTCCAATGTGAGTGACCTCCTCCTCCACATGGCTTCATAGCCACTCGTGCTAAGTTTAGAAGAGGAAATTATGATGAATGAAATCATTAAATTTTGCAGGAGTCACTTCGACTTGTGCACGTTGCCAAAAAATAGATAGAGGTCACTTGGCAGAGTTCAAAACCAATTAATTTTAACTCATGTGAAGTGCCTTGGTTTTCTTGCTTCATAAATGCGTAACTCCCCCACTTGATAACGCAATGTCAATCCATCAAAAGCAGAGTGTAGAAGATACAATAAGCTTTCCAATGCCTAGTCATACACTATATAGTATATAGTATATTCCACATTTCGCTTGGCACTTTTCATGAAACATGAAGCAATAAACTACTTGTTGATGGGGAAATTTTAAAAGTTTTGTTTTTATAATTTTGGGGCTTGGAATTGGATTCCATTAGTTCCATTGCGATCATGGACTTCAAAAACATTAGTCTAGCTCCTTCGGTATGCAATTAGGCCTTCGAGGATAAAGTCCAATGTTTGTATGGAGTGTTGCCTTTGTTAATTTAACAATTCTGTGTGAGATCTTCTATTCTTTGATCTACCTTATTGGTGCATTGCCATTCATCGGATATGAATCAATTATATTATGCTAAAGGTCGCATCGGACAATGATTGAGGCTAGAAGAGAAAACACTACTACAGGTTATTAGTCATGCCTCAAAACTTGGCTTGGTGATCATTGGTGATAAGAAATAATACTAATAATCATGGA
>JZKD02S1178751.1:0-12675 GCA_000966675.3 Picea glauca | reverse complement strand
TGTGGCACTTCTCTATGAGTGCAACAAAAATCTTTAGGCTAATTACAAAATACATATTCCAAGTGGGCATGCAAGTGGCTTGTTTAACATAATATCCTAAAACACAAAAAACTTCAAAAATACATTCATTGTTAATAGAGAGGAGCACTTCTAACTTCCTCTTACTTCTTAGTTGAATTTGTAGAGCATTATTATTCTATATTCATTGGATTAGTCAATTGATAGATTGATTCTTCTTCTTTTAGTGTTGTTTGAAGACAGTTCTTTGTGTCTCTGTTGTTGAAAGCCTAGTCATAGAGTTCATATGATGCACGAGTGTGAAATTTCAAAATCTTTGACATTCCATTTCCAAGGCGTCTATTTGTTGCTTATGATTCGTCAAAGAGATCATGAGATTGCTTAATCGAGAAAATTGAAATTTCTCATAGTTTGCAACTTTGGAAGAGAGAGAAAACATATTACTCCTTCCATCCTAGATCAATTCTTCATGATGCAGGCACATTATCTTGCAAAGTTCTTGAATGTCTGCTCAGTCCATAATTGAGAAATTTGATTCAACTTCCCAAAGGATAAACTAAATGCTTCTTGTCTCAGCAAAGATATTAATTGAGTGTGAGAGGAGCCTGTTAATCTTTGTCTAAAATTCTGAAATTAATTTTGGATTCCTGAAAAGATAACCTATAATACCAAGTGAGGAAACCCCAAATTTTGCCACCACTGCAATATAGATTTTAGACCAAATTCGAAAGTGCATTGGTTTTAGTTTCATAACTTGCAATTATGAATGAGATGAATGACCTTAGAGAAGGCTTGCTAATTTGAAATTGATCTTTGCTAACATGGGAATAAACTAGGATTAAATTTCATTCCCTTCCATTACACTAGATCCAAAAGCACTGAGGGTTTCTTTAGAGGTGAAAAACAAAGCATAACCAATCCAAAAGACAAAAAAAGATTGCAGACATTAAGTTCCTTTTGCCAAGGATAATTGAAATTAAGCTTTGCTAATGCAAAAACAAACCATGCTTGGAGTTCATTCCCCTCAAAAACATTGAATCCAAAAGAACTAAGGGTTTCCTCAGAGGTGAAAAACATAACACGATCATTCCAAAATACTGAGAAAATATTGCAGACATAGATTTCCTCTATGTAGTGAAAGCCAAGATTAAAGATTGTATAATTGTTGGTAAAATCCTCAAGGGGGTAAAAAAAATCATAGAGATAGAAACAAGAGATCCTGTCTGAGATTTAAAAACAGGAGAGCACAATCAAATCCTAGACCGAGGAAAGAGGTGACAACTAGTACATACCTTTCCAGTGGGAGAATTAACCAACATATAGATTTTGAACACCACCTCTGAGCTTGAAACCCACCACTTAGCTCCGAGGTCATCTACTATTGTAGTCCTTTATGAAGTTTTCTCCTCAAATACATAGGATATTGGGAAAATGTAATATCCAAATAAAAGTAGAATAGAGCCTATGAACCAAGTCGGGCTACTAGCTAAAGGAGTAAAGGAAGAGTGACATATATCGCCATGAAGCTTGGCCCTCAAAGCCTGCATTATCCCACTTCAAGCATACCAAAGTTTAGTAGGCCATTCACTTGCCATGGAGTGGGTCTAAATTCACATGGAAAACTGCAGAGAATGTGTCCCTTTGATACCTTTCCCAACATTTTTCCAGGGCACTAGGATGAAGTGCATCATTTCAAATTTAATGAGAGTTAAATCCCACCACATACAAGATTTAGGGGATGGTTCTACAGTTAAAGACCCGATTTTTAAACAAAGTTCCCAATCTTAACTCAATCATTTTTTTCCCTAGGAGTCAGCCTCCTCATTTAGATCCCACTTTATGTGGAAATAAGAGATTTAATCAAAGGATTTGGCTTCTTGTTTGATTTTGGATATGATGGATTTTAGCTTGATGTTTTCAAGAGTAGAGTGACCAATCAATGCTCAAATTATAACCATGGAGTCCCCAAAGACTAGAAGGGAGTTGATGTTAGCTTCTTTAGCCAAGGACAAACCACACAATAGGGCATATGCATTTTCCAAATTGTTTGAAGCATTACCCAAACCTCAAGAAAATAAAATTACTGAGATTCCTCTCGGATCAAGTAAACTCCCTCCAACTCCTACCACCCCTGTTCATCTAACAATATATTAATGAGAAAGAATACTTGAATTTATTTTCTTTACCAACTTATTGCTACCTTATATAGCTACAATGATGAAGGAACTAACTTACAACTTACACATGATGGATTGCCAGGTACAAAATGATTACATTATGCATATCTATTATTATTATAAATATCTTGATTGTATTTATGTTATGATATTGATCACTTGATATTTTGTTATCTTGACAAATTGAAACATTGAAATACTAACTAATGGTGTTGATAGTTGTGGTTGAACACAGTATGTAACTAGTGTTGAAGCACCCAAGTTGCTTGAACCGATCTAACTATTACCCTTCAATGAATGTGTGTGATTATTAAAGAATTAAATAACAATAAATGTGGGTCATGATTATCACCCCAACAATCACTAACTCCAAGTGATCCAATGTTCTAGTTGGCTAATTACACTAGACATAATCTCTAAATCTATTTTGATCATAAATTTCTCCAAGTCGATTGATTTAATCGAACTTCAAAATTTGTTTCCACGAAAAAAAAAAACATAATTTTATTCATCTAAAGAGAACCAAATTACATTTTGTAGGTTCCTTAAGCATGACCCAACCATGGGTAAAGTAATTATAAAATAGAATCTTGAAGGGGCCCAAAAGCTGAATAATAAGCCACATAGAGATAAACAATACATGAGCTGGGAATGATGACAAAAAATAGGGACAACAAGAGTTCCAACACCAAGAGCTGCAGAAAGAGAAATCACCAAACCCTACCACAAAGAAGCAACATAGACAACCTCCAAAAAACTCCATTGGCTAGACGGACTAGGTCAAAGAGGCATACAATCCTTAGAGAGACCAGAAACCAAAGGAACCCTACAGCCACGATCAGAAAAAACACCTTCACGCAACCAATAGAAAAAGGCCCAACAAATGCTCTCCCTTGAATAAGACCTCAAAGCATTAACCATGCTCCAAATCAATATTGCACACCCAGAAAAAGGACCTCAAATCTTCGACCAAATCAGGTTTAGAAGAAATAGGGAAGGAATATTGAAAGTGAGGTAGGAAAAAGACCGACACAAGGCCCCGAAAGAGGGGGAACATAACTCCAAACCCAAAGCACCAAGAATCGTTGAATCATGACATCAACACCATGGCACCTGGAGAAACTCTAAATATGCATCTAACCTTGAACGAACTAGCGAAAGGATGAAGAATCCAAAAAAGGAGACAACCACCTACCACAAAAGAGAGAAAGGCCACATCAAGAAACTTGCAACGCCATGAAGAAAACTAGACAGTGAAATACACATAAAAAACAACCCTTGACACACAAGCACCTCTGGATCAGGAGTGAAACAACGAGGGCAAGGAGGACTGAGATGAACCCAATGAAATAGGAGAACAACCAAGGGCGATAGATTGAGGCCATGCACAACAGTTGAGATCCCGTCACGACAAACTCCCAAACCCACCGCCACTGTAGCTTCCCAACACCAAAAAAAACCTGGATATCGCAGTCACAACCACGCGAGCTCGATCATAGAAAACAACAACCAGAGATGAAGAGGGCAACACACTTGATCCATATTATTTTGAGAATGACATGAAGACAAAAATATAGAAGAGAACACAGAAATACAATGAAACCCAACTTCTATTACTGAATAAGATAGAAAAACATTGTAGAACACAAACGGGAAAAATGGGGTAGCCTATCTCTAAATAGAAACAGATGTTGGCTACACTTCATTTACAAGAAGCTTTACATCACACTCCATTGCATGCTTAAAGGGCCTCCTTCACCTCAATTATATATGAGAGAGTGAGAGGATAACAATTCCCATGATGCATGTGGGATAAATTGGACTAAGTTTATAAAATGTCATAGGCATGTAAAACACTAGGACTTCCCGAGCGGTCGCCCATCCCAATACTAATCTAGCCTAAGCGTGCTTAATTGCGGAGTTCTAATGGGATTCGATGCATTAACTCTATGTTGTAGGCATGTACATAAGACCACTAGGAAATCATTAAATCATGTCTGTAATTAACAAATGAACATGACATTACATTCCATTCCCCATCAAAATGGTGAATATCATGGTTTATCAAACCACGGGCTCAAAATGGTGATTCAGTGGAAGAGGTGGATGGCCACTGAGATCCATCTGGATCATTCCTCCCCCCTTAGGAATAAATGGTCCCCATTGCATCAAGTTCCCTTGGGAGACGGGGAGACTTTTGCTAAATCTAAAGTTTGGTGCGTTGCTTGCCTTGCTGAAGAAGTTGTCATACTTAGCTTGTTGAAGGATGTCATGAACATTTTGTTGGAGAGGTTGGATCCATTCAACCAATCGAGTTGCATGATCTACCTGAGTGTGGGAGGACTCTGTTGATGAATATGTAGCATGAAGAGTATGAAGGGTTCTGTTATAACCTTGCTTGATTGAGCAGTGTGGAGGCACCCCCGTAGGTGCAGCAAGAACATCTTGGTACTCATCTACAATCTTGTCGATCTACTTCTCCTGGATAGAAAAGTCTTGGGCTGAGGCTGCAGTGGTTGCAATGTCCTTTTGTTCACCTTCTGATCGGATTGTGAAGAGGCTAAACTTTTCAGTATGAGAGATTACTTTGTGGCATTGTTTTCGTGGGACAATAGTTGGAACTACCTCTGGTATCCGGTATAGCTGACCCCCTAGAGTAACAATGATGCTACGGGGTCGAAACTCATAAATAGCATGATGCCTCCACATATATGGTTGGCCTAATAGAACATCATAGACTTCCAATGGGGAAACATCACACAATACCTCATCCTTGAAGGGCTTAATGTCGTAGGACATGTGACATTGTTGGCTGACACGAAGATCTTGACCCAGGCGAAGCCACCCGATGTTGTATGGCTACAGGTGTGGTGTTGTTGGCAAATCCAACTGCTTGACAACCTCTGCTGAGATGATGTTATTTTGGCTTCTGCTATCAACAATAAAATGCAGTGGGGTCCCCTTCACCCACATCTTTGAATGGAAGAGTCGCTCCCCCTTCTCAGGATCCTCTTTCGGTTGGATTGTTGCAGTTGCGATAGTAGCAGTGGGTTCTGCATTAATGATCTATCTCCTTTTATTATTTTCTGAATCAAGGTCCAAGTTGAGGTTCGACTCTTTGTCTTTGAGCTCAACCACCAATGATTGTACTGAGCAACATTCATCATTGTTGTGCCAAGGGTTGTTGTGGAACTCACACCAATTTCTGGTGTCTTTCTTAGACTTCTCGTTACCCTTGTTTGTCTACATTTGGGACTATCTCTCTTGATATTGGCCTTCCTTTCTCTATCCATTCTTCTCCCACTTACTCTGCTGCTTGAATTTCTGCTCAATTTTGACTTCATATCGATAAGCAACTCCCAGTGAGGAGACGTCCAAGAAATCCATCTATGTTTGGATGTACTTGTGTATACCACTGCGGTACTTCAAAACTAGGTGCCGCTCGGAGTCTTTGATACCCAACTTTGAGCGCAAGGTATGAAAGATGTTGGTGTACTCCGACACCGTCTGGTCTCTTTTCTAACGCAAAGTTGTCCATCTCATGTATTGGTCATCATAGTTTTTGATACGATAGAACTCCTCCTTTAGGTCATCTACAAAGACCACCCAAGTGGATTCTCTCCCAAGTAGTGTAGATTCATCTACGATGTACCTCTCTCAGTAACCTTCCCACCAAGCTCTGACATGGGGAAGGGATTTAAGGAGTGCAAAGGTGATCTTTTCATTGTCGGATTTTTTTTGGACAAAGTAATAACCTTCTAACAGAGTCAACCATTTTTCTAGAGCATCTGCATCTATCTGGCCTTCAAATAAGGGGATATCAAAATTGACTTGTACCTTGAAGGGTGTCACACTTGCGAAATGGTTGCTTGTTGAAGATGTCTCGGCTACCGCCATTGGTAGTCTTCGCACGAGGGCTTCCTCAAGCAACATCTTGAAAAGATCTTGTGCTCTGTCATCTCTCTTTTCTTCCGCCATGGGAGGTTTCTTGGCCTAGCGAGAGTGGTTGTCCAAAAGTGAAACTAGCTCGAGACCCAAATCTCTATACCCTGACCTCGTCGGGGACCTGCTCTGAGAAATGACAAGGAGAAGACTGCTCGGATACCACTAATCCAGATTATTTTGAAAATGACATGAAGACAAAAATATAACCGAGATATAGCAATGAAATACACAAAAATATAGAAGAGAACACATAAATACAATGAAACCCAACTTCTATTACTGAATAAGATATAAAAACATTGTAGAACATAAACTGGAAAAATGGGGTAACTTATCTCTAAAAAGAAAGAGATGTTGGCTACACTTCATTTACAAGAAGTTTTACATCACACTCCACTGCATGCTTAAAGGGCCTCCTTCACCTCAATTATATATGAGAGTGAGAGGAGAACAATTCTCATGATGCATGTGGGATAAATTGGACTAAGTTTATAAAATGACATAGGCATGTAAAACACTAGGACTTCCCAAGCAATCACCCATTCCAATACTACTCTAGCCTAAGCGTGCTTAACTGTGGAGTTCTAATGGGATCCGATGCATTAACGTTATGTTGTAGGCATGCATACACGACCACTAGGAAATCAGTAAATGATGTTTGTAATTAACAAATGAAGATGTCATTTCATTCCATTCCCCATCAAAAGGGTGAATATTATGGTTTATCAAAACCACAAGCTCAAAATGGTGATTCAGTGCAAGAGGTAGATGACCACTTAGATCCATCTAAATCAACATTCAGGCCAAAAACGTCTATGATCAATGCAAGCGCAGAGGATCAGGCTTCTGAGACTGTGGTCAGGGATGCGGCTAGTGAAACCCTAGCCTCAAAGCCCCCATTGCTTCCCATCAAACTTTAAAAGTATATACATAAATGTTTATATATATTTCTTCATAATAAAAATATAATAATATGTTATTATTACAATTGGATAGATTAATTGTTACTACAAAGCACTATAGATGGATTTATTATTATTGTGTAACCGTATTATTTTTGGTAAACATTTCGTACTAAATTATGATGACACAATTAATTGAATTTGTTAAAGCTACGTAGATTGATAGATGGAAATAGTTAAAGTGTAATATTAATAATATTTATGTTTATAAAGTTTTTTGTTTTTAGTATTATTATGTTTGAGATGATTAAATATTTATTTAATATTACGTAATTAATAAGTCAAATATAAAGAGAGACCATTTGATTTATTAATTATGTAATACTAAACAAATATTTAATCATCTCAAACATAATAATACTAAAAACAAATCCTCCTAAAATTTATTTATGAACATAAATATCATTAATATTACACTTCAACTATTTTATATATATAACCAAAAAAAAATTTATATTCCA
The DNA here is from genome assembly GCA_000966675.3 of Picea glauca. Lineage (NCBI taxonomy): Eukaryota > Viridiplantae > Streptophyta > Pinopsida > Pinales > Pinaceae > Picea > Picea glauca. The sequence goes on along the minus strand of JZKD02S1178751.1, from coordinate 5,112 downwards.
TTTCGGTATAATATACATATTGTCATCTATTAAAGAGAAACATTTGATTTATTAATTATGTAATATTAAATAAACATTTAATTATCTCAAACATAATAATATTAAAAAAAATTCTCCTAAAATTTATTTATGAACATAAATATTATTAATATTACACTTAATTATTTTATATATATAACAAAAAAAATTGTATTCCATTTCGGTAGAATATACATATTGTAATCCAAAAAATCTGGATTGTTTTTTACTTACAATTCACCTTCCTTCTGGATTGTTTTTTACTTACAATTCAACTTCCTTCAAAACATTCTTCATACTTCAAAATTCATACAATGATCATTTCAATACATATTCATGTCAACATTTCACCCAAAATCATTATTTCAGAGTCTGAAATTCATCTAATTTATCAACTGGTTTTCAGAAAATTCCTGAAGTATATAGGTTCCAACCTCAAAATTTAAAGCCTTCTTTGATAGCTTGTATGCTTTTTCATTTAGTTCTCGTAGTGTATGCTTGCAAGAAAACCATTCTAGATTGTCTATTAGCTCTCGAACATGATTCATTATAGGCCGCAAGCATATCACTTGAAAAGAGGCCTTTCCATTGATCCAATCAACCACTAACTGTGAATCCCTAAATACTTGTAATTTGCGCAATTGCATCGTATCTGCAGGGAAAAGCAATTCCTAGAGTGTTTCTAGCTCAACCTTGATATTGAAACATGTTCCTGGTAAAGAAATGTGTCTTGGAAATGTATAATAGGGCCCCAACTCCACATATGGGGGGATGGCCCCATCAAAGAAACCCCAGTGTATTCCTTCAACAATCCATGGAATTGTTGGATTTCTTGTTTTTTTTCATTTAGGTTCTGATTTATACTCTCCAGGTAACTTGACAATCAACTCTTACACCACCTCATGGGGAATTCGAGAGTTTTGGAAAATAATACTATTTTTGGCCCACCACAGGAAATAAACAAAGAAAATAGGAATTGAGATATAAGATTGTAATCTTGAATCCTCCTTCCACCTCTTGACCCAACTTTCAAAATCTTCATGCAGGTGCATCCGCTGAAGTTTAATTTATTTTCCAACATCGAACCAGCCTTGAGTAGAAAAGGGACATTCAATAAACAAATGTTGAACCAAATCGATATTGGATTTATAGAGAGAACACCAGTTTGGGCCACACCACCCTCTTTTTAAGTCGTTATACCAAGTTAATATCTTGTTATCCATTGCCATCCAAAGAATATTTTTTTATTTTATGGGTGCCTTCTGATCCCAAATAAACTTCCACCACCATTTCCTTTCCCCTATGAATTCTTCTTTTGCCAACATGTGATACACCAACTTTGCAATGTACATTCCATTTTTTTCATTGCCCGACCATTAAAGTGAGTCTTCCTCGTCTTCCTTAAGAAAAATGAAATTTGATTTTAGGGTAGCTACATAATCCCCCCAAATCTTTGTGCATATCCAACAAACCTGCAGTTTTCCACTTCATTCAACCTGATCTATCCAAATTTGCAATTGAAGCATCACTTAAGGTGAAGATTCCTTTGTCGCAAAGGAGGTTTAACATGTGTTCTGGGAATTTATAACCAATCCCTGATCCAACCCATGGATCTACCCCTATTCTGACCTGCTTAGCATTGACAACATTCCATATGAGGTGTTTTCCAAGTAAAGGGAACGCTTCCACCAAAGCCTTCCAACAAATTGAGCCATTTTGTGTGTTCTTCATAGGCATCCTAATCCAATCTATAAAAGTCAACCTTGGGATGTACTTGGAGGAAATTACTCTTCCCTAGAGCATGTCACTGTGAAGCAGCCTCCACATACTTTTGGAAGCTAGAGCTCAATAGAACTAAACCAAGTTCTTTATACCCCATCCACCTATCTCTTTTGGCCAACTGAGTCCACTTAACAAGGGGATAGTGATGCTTCTACGAGTTATCAATCCATAAGAACTGAAAGCATAATTTCCTAATTTTGTGAAGAATACCTTTAGGATTTTTTTCTATAGCAACTCTATAAACAGGAACATTGCTCAGGACTGCATTCAATAGAACTAAATTCCCACCCCTTGATAGCTAGCAATGAGCCCAAAATGAGATTCTTTTTTGTATTTTTGCATAGAGCCGCAACCAATCCTTGAATGCATAATCATTTGGTTTCAACATGAAACCCAAATACTTAATCCCTTCGTCAAGACACTTTTGAGCATACTACAATCGACCTTGCAAATGAGTTGCATTCTCCTCCAGTAGTCCATTGGTTAGTACTGAGGATTTTCCTTTGTTTACGTGTATTCATGTAGCAAGGTAGAAAAGGGCTAGTATGTTTTTCAATGCTTGGAACTCCAATCCTATTCCTGCACCAAACAAAATTACATCATCAGCAAAGAGCAGATGAGTAAGAACTTCAGAGTTTGAGATCCCGATTCCTTTAAGGATTCCTTCCGTTCGTTCATTTTTAATCAGTAGACTTAAGCCTTCAACAACGATAAAAAAACATAAGGGAGAGAGTGGGAAACCTTGTCTAAGACATCTTGATGATCAGAACGAGGGAGAGGGGACTCCATTTATAAGGAGGTAAAAATAGGGGGATTCAACACAACCCATGATCTAGTTAACCGTTTCGAGGTTCATGCACAATTGAATCAAAGCTAATCTAATGGAAGTCCAACTTACTCTATCATAAGATTTTGAGAGATCTAGTTTCATGATGAAGGAGGGATTTTTTTTTCTTAATGGAGTGCATCGCTTCTTTTTTTATGGATATTGCGTCATGGATTTGACGATTGAACAAGAAACCATACTGTTCTTCGAAAATGAAACTATTGAAAAGCAGTTTCAGACGATTTGCTATGAGTTTAGTAATGAGTTTATAAATAAGGTTGCAACATGAAATGGGCCATAAATCTTCAAAATAAGACAGGGCAGGGAATTTGGAGATAAGTGAAATATAAGTAGATTTTAAACGACCCCACATCTTCCCCCTCCTTTTGGATTCATTTACCACCTTCAGAAGGTCCCCCTTGATCGTTTCAAAGAAACCTAAACAAAACTCTATTGTTAGGTCGTCTGGCCTTGGAATTTTACATCTTTGGAACGATGAAAGGGTATGAAACAATTATTTCTCGGAAATCTCTTCTTGTAGGGCATTATTCATTTTGTGAGAGATGTAAGAAGGGAAAAGGGAAATAACCTTCAATATTTCGGCTATGGGCCAACACATTGGTTCTTTGAAGAAAATGGAGATTTTTTTTTCCTACACCTACTAGATTTTCTCGGCCTATCACCTTCTATCCACCAACGTCCTTTGTTTTCCAAATGAAGTTCGATATTCTATGAAAACTAGCGAACTTATGGAAAAATTTTGTGTTGTTGTCCCCTTCATGGATCCAAACTGCCCTACTTTTTTGTCTCCATTTGGATTCCTCTTTTATCAGAAATTCTTGCTTTTTAACCATTATCTCCTTTAACGTTGCCTCTTCTTCTTCTGATAAAGTTCTCACCTCTCGTTATATAAGGAGGTCGCCTAGATTTGCTTCGATCTTAACAATATTTGTCATTTTTTTTCGTGTACTCTTTAGCCTACCCAATTGTGTCTTTTTTTTTTTGGCTAAATTTACGACAAATTGTTACATAAAATTTTGATTCACATCCTCAATCAATGGGATCCAAGCATCAATTACCATCTTTCGGTAATATTCCTCTTTTAACTATTCTTGATTGAATTTCATTAGAATATGAGAGAGAGAGAGGGGGGGTAGAGAATATTTCATGTTAACATGAACGTGTGTGTGTTCCTATTAATAATAATGTGTGCACGCTTTAGGAACACGTGTGTGTTCTTAAAGCACACACTTTAATTTTATTTCAATTTGTTTTAGGAACACGCACATGTTCTTGTACACGTGTTTTTCAGGAACACATGTACGTTCTTGAGAACACACATGCATTCTTGGGAACATGCCTACGTGGTTTGTTGAGTAGAGGTTCAAGGTTTACCTAACCTGACACATCAAGAATGCATGCACATTCCTGCTCACCCCATTGCCACTTTATCGTCCACCAACTTCGTGCACTCACCCTTATATTTTTTTAATATTTTCATTGAGTTAAGTTAGTAATAATAGTTTAGTATTCACAACGATCAATTTATTAATTAAAAATATTTCGAACACGAACACACTAGTGCCAATATCCTTTGTTAATATTTTCATTGAGTTAATTTAGCAACAATCGTTTAACTTTCACAAATATCGAGTTACTGATTAAAGATATTTCAAACACAAACACACTAGATTGTTGTTTAACAATAATTTTCTTATAGCCACAATCTTGTGTTTAATGGTGCAAAATTAAAAGACTATTGTAACTAAGATAACACTCAATAAAGGCCACAAATTGACTACCGATGTAAGTATGTCGAGTCATATGTAAAACAATAGTTACGCAGTGTAAACATTCCTAATAGTACTTTACCATTTTTTGTTTTTTCATTTTGCTAATACAATATTTCCTTAGTAACTCCACTCAATATTTCCTAATACAATTTTAACTTATGCACAATTAATTTCACAACTTTTGGAACTTTTATAATTCCATAAATTATTTATGTCACCAAGTTAGGAGCACTTGATTTTAATTTCTCAAATTTTTTGAGTACTTAAAATTTGACTTGACTTGAAAGTCAATTTTTTTAGTACTTAACATTTGACTTCAAAGTCAAATTTAATTTCTCAATTTTTTTTGAGTACTTAATTTCTCAATCTTCTTAGTACTTAAAAAACTCACAAAGCTAGTAGAATGACACATGTTTTTCCCAAAATAAACATGTAGGGCACTCTTACCTAGTCACTCTAAACACCTTTAATTGCCATGCATTGGCTATGTATACTTTCTCAAACATTTGCATATCAATGAGGCGCATGCTTCATTAAACCTTTCGTATGGATGAGGCATAGTTAAGACTCCAACCATGGATGCTTTGAATTTACTTGCCACGATTGCTCTGAATTTACTTCCTGTGATGTAATATGTTGTCTATGTTTTGAAGGCAAATTAGGAACTAGAGATAAAAGAAAAGGCATTGACTT
>JZKD02S1178750.1:179456-204682 GCA_000966675.3 Picea glauca | reverse complement strand
TTCTTCTAACATGAGCAGGGTGTCAATTCTTTGTTGTAAGGTTGATGAGGGATGCCCCCTGGACTCCTGAGCAAGTTGAAGAGATGCCAATTCCTCTGGTTGTCTGCAACCGTTTTCTTCAATATCCTTACTAGATTCTTATTAGTTGATTCTGCCACTCCGTTTTCCTGTGGGTAATAATTTGCAGAGTATCTAATTATGATTTCTTTGTCTAGGGAAAACTCTGTTAGTACGGTGTAAGAAAAATAAGCTGCATTTTCAAAAACAAGAACAGAAGGGACACCTAGCCTTGTGATTAGTTGTTGTTCTATGAATTGGATTACCAACTTCTCGTTTATATGAGTCAGAGGAATGGCCTTTGCCCATTTCGTGAAGTAATCAGTGGCAGTGAGTATGTACTTGTGTTGTTTTGAAGAGCTTGGTGTAATCTCTCCTATGATATCTAACCCCCATTGCTCGAACGACCTAGAAACGATCACCGACTGGAGTGGGACTGCTGCTCTCTTCTGTCTCACGACACTTATTTGACAAGTTTTACACTTTCTAGCGTATGTGTGAGCATCCTTGAACAAAGTGGGCCAATGATAGCAAACTCTCAGTATCTTATGAGCAGTAGTGTCTCCTGCAAAATGTCCACCTGTAGGGCCATAATGGAGCTCCTTCAGAACTTTGTCTGTGTCTTCACGTTCGAGGCATCTTAAAAGTACCCCATCATAATTAACCCAGAAGAGTACCGAATGTATGAGGCGATATTGTGCATATTTTAACCTGAGAGCTCTCCTTTCCTCGGGGTTTAGGTCTTCTAGGCAAGTCCCACGATGCAGGAGATAAGTTAATTTCTCATACCAAGACTCTTGCCCTGGGGAAATGTATGAAGCTTCACCACACCATAATGCCATTTCATTCTCCCATCTAGAGTCTTCATTTACTTGGTCTTGAGCCTCAGCTGCCAGTTTGCATAATCCTTGTCCTTTAACTAGTTTAGCGGGTTTTATATCTGGATCAAATTCTTGGACCACTGTCATCCAATTCCCTCTTCTTTCCCCCATCTCCTGTTGAGTAAATAGGGATCATACTGGGGGGTGAGGCACAATTACTTTGGTGTGGTTCTTGAGGATATAAGATCTGAAATGTTTTACTGCCTTATAAACTGCATAAGCGTGTTTGTCTATAGCGGGGTAATTTAGTTCGACACCTTGGAGGTTAGTGCTCATGAACGATACTGGAGCTTCATTTTTGTCATCATCCATCTGAGTTAATACTGCAACTAACGATTGGTAGGAGGCGAAAGTATAGATGAAGAAATATTTGTTGAAACGGGACTTCGCAACACGGGGCTTGAGATATAGCAGTCTTATTATCGTCGAAGGCCTTATTTCGTTCATCATCCCACTTAAATTCGACATCTTTACGAATAATGTTTTGTAAGGGTTTGATAGTTTCTATGAAATCGGGGGTGAATTTCTTCACAAAGTTGATTTTCTCGAAGAAATATTGCATAGATTTTTTGTTGTGAGGCAATGGAATTTGAGCTATAGCCTTAATCCTTTCCGGGTCTATGCGAATGTCTGCTTGAGATATAATGTGGCCTAGTAGCTTACTTTCTTCGACACCGAAAATAGTTTTCTTAGCGTTTAAGGTTATACCATATTTTCTACACCTTTCAAAAATCTGGGTTAAGTGTTGGATGTGATCTTCTCTGTTCTTTGAATACACAATCACGTCGTCCAAGTAAACTACTACACACTTGTTGATTAGTCCCCGAAAATCTATGTCCATGGCCCTATGGAAGGTCGCTCCTGCATTGATTAAACCAAAAGGCATGTGTTTGTAAGCGAAAGTTCCCCACTTAGTTCAGAAAGTAGTTTTCAAGCGGTCTTTTTCTAAGACTAGAACCTAGTTGTACCGTAAGAAACCGTCCAACACGGAGAAAATTTCAGATCCAAACACAGTTTGCAGGAGTTGCTCCATTGGTGGAACTGGGTAGTTGTCTTTTTCTAAAGCTCTGTTGAGATTTCTTAAATCTACGCATAAGTGAATCTCCCCAGACTTTTTCCTTACAGGAACTAAATTAGCTACCCATGCAGAGTGTCTAACCTGGAAGATAATTTTGGCATCCAACAGTTTCTTTAACTCCTGACACATGAGAGGTTCCAGGGAAGGGTGATACTTTCTGAGCTTCTGTTGGAAGGGTTTCGCTTCAGGTTTTAACGAGATAGTGTGTTGAATGACACGACTATCATAAGTTTTCAGATCTTGGTAGGACCACGCAAAAAAATCTTGATACTCTTTGAAGAGTTTGAGATAGGCCTTCCTTTCCTCCTTATATATGATCTTGCCAAGGTTTACGTTTTTTGGGTTTTCCGTGGTTCTGAGATATATAGTTTCATGCATGGGACAAGAAATATCGGTTTTCGTGTTTTTTGACCCCTTAAAATTTTCCTTTAGGTCGAAAAGGTTTTCTAAGTTGGCTATTCCCTTTGGTATCATGTGGGACTTTGATTTGTCAATCGATTGATTTGTATGAAGGTCCATTTCCGTCGACTGTTCCTGGAATGCTTCATCGTCAATGGCCAAATCTTTAAAATTGTCCCGATTGGTCAAAAAGTTTATAATCTGTTCGTCTCCCTAAAAAACCTTCCAATTAGAAATATTGTTGGGCACCGAGTGTTTATATAACAGTTCTACAATGAACCGAGAAGCTTCATAATCTTCTAGAGGTGATAGCCTTGAGGCAGCGGTGGCCAAAGAATCAACAAGAATGTTCTTCGCTCTGGGAATCACTGTGATGTTGAAAGCTTCAAAATGATCTATTAGCCTATGGACTTCTTGTTGGTAATTCTTCAGGTGTGGAGAATTGCAATGTATAATATTCCTTATTTGTCTGACAATGATTTCAGAATCTCTGAAAACCTTCAATTCTTATACGTTTAGGTCTATGGATTTCTTTAGCCCTTGTACTAGAGATTCATACTCGACAATTTTATTTGTGCATTCAAATTCTAGTCTACAAAACAAGAAATGTCGTTTTCCCTTCGGATTAATGAGGATACACCCTTCTCTTGACCTTTCTTGCGATTTAGATCCATCAAAATATAGGGTCCAAACTTACGGGCAACATGTATCGACGTCTCCTTCCCTATTACTTTCCTCTTTTCCTCTTGCTAGTTTTGTGATTTCTAATGTAGGTTCTTGGCAGAAGAGGGTTTCTTCCGCCGTTGTCGACAACTCCTATTTCAAAATCATTTCGGAGTTCTGATTGAGAGGGACATCAAATGAGAGAGGGGAGAAGTTCCCGAAGTAGGAATCACAGGAATAATTGCCTAGCACAGGGAAATCTGTTGATGAGGGTTCGTTTAGGGTTTCTATGTCAATGCCATTATGTTTCAGATACCTTTCGCTATCAATTCTGATCATATTTTTGTGTCCCTTCAATGGTAGCCAAAGGTGTGCCCAATCTGTACTAAAGTATCCATTTAACTTCTTAGACCAATCTCGGCTTAATAATAACCCATAAGCTTTTGGGATATCTACCACAATGATGTCAATCACTTGCACAAACTTAGGATGCGTCACTCTTCTGATCATTACATCTTTGAGTTCTCCCATGACTTTGACCGGGTTCTGTCTAGTTGTATTACATGTCTATCTCTTTTGAGAGGAACGATGTTTAATTTTTTGCAAATAGACAGGGGCATAACATTGGAAGATGCTCCCGAATTGACCAAACAATTGTGGAGGTTCCTGTTGAAACTTCAAACGTTAAAAGGAATGGTGGGACAAAAGGTTTTCCCTTCTTATCTTCAGAACATGCGTTCACAGTTGGTTTATTTACTAGATCCGTGGGAGTCATATTTCTTTCCTGATCATTGCTTATCGTAGGGTTTTCTACTAATTTCAAAGCTTGTAGAAGGAAGTGTTTTTGGTGAGGGATTCTACATATGTCCATGACTGAAATATTAGCCTTCAACTTCTTCAGATATTCTACTATGTTGTAATCGAGTTTGGATGATTATCATGTATGGATGTTTATAGGGTTCTTATGGGGAGAAAACGATGCTTTCGGGTGATCGGGAGTTGATCTTCCTCCCGAAGTTTGGGTAGCAGTAAGGTCATTTGAGACAGGTTGACCCCTACTCCGTGTTTGCACAAACAAGACTTCGACGGGAGGTTCTTGAACCTCAAATAGGTAGTCGGAAGACATGGCTAGGTCAGGATCCCATATCAACATGGTTGTTTCTTCTGGTGGATCAATTTCTTCCTGATCGACGATATTCATATTGGGGCCGCTTGGTTGTTCGGTCAGGGAGACTTCGTATAGAAATCGGTTGGCCATCAAATTCATGGCATGCACCCATTGAGGGCAGTCTCTTTCGGAGTGGTTCTCTTGGTGATAAGTGCAGAAAGAATTGGATGCTACATTTCCCAGATCGATGTTTAGGTTGGCTGGGGGAGGTTCAATTGCTTTGAACGATGGATTTTTTTAAAAGAAAGGCTTATAGGGCCTTTGGCCTTGGTTTCCCTCCCCCGCGCTTCTTTTCATGTCTATGATTTCGTTTGATAACTTCTTAACCATGCATTGTAGATCTTCTATGTCTCCATTACGTTTTTCAGGACCTTGTTCTGTTTGTTTCCCTGTGGGTCTAGTTAACAAGAGTCCTCTTCTGGGAGGAGGTTGAATTTCCTTCTTAACTAATGAGACCTGACCTTCTTTACATCCTTTCATTTGGAACTCTATCCTTTTGGCTTCTTCAAAATTCTCATCTAGGGTTAGTTTGGCAGCCCTCTTCACAAACATGGAAATAGAAGCTGGGAGAGCATTAGCGTATACTTCGATTTGCAACTCCTGAGTAGGTTTAGCTTCGTGCTGGAATTTATTTACAATAGTTGTGAATCTTTTGTTGAAGTCTTTGACCCTTTCTTTCGAACTCATGGTGGCGACAAACAACTCAAACATTAGAGCTCCCGTAGTAGTTTCGAACTCATGGTGGCGGCGAACAACTCAACCATCAGAGCTCCCGTAGGGTTTCCCCACTCTTTGTCATGGTCATTATGATCTTCCATATCTTCAAATTCTGAGCGCTCTCAATTAAACCCTTATTCTTTTGAAAAATCGTCCTGGTTCAGGAGCATTGCCGATGGGCGTTTCAGGGATCAGATTAAGAGGATGTTTGATTTTGGTGATTGCGAAATCTATTAGGTCTTCTACTGTGTGCACAAAAACCTGGTCGGGGGTGTCGACCACTGGTCTGCTTATTTTTTGTCTTCGAGGAAGTATCAGAGCTAAGGACAACGCACCGATCTGTCGGACGTACGCTCTTGTGATTCTTCTGAATTGATTCAATTCTTCTTGAGGGAGAGAGTAAGGTATGTTCGGGTACATGTGTTCTTCCTCAGGCTGGCGCGAGTTACTCGTTTCAGGAGTACTCGGTGTGTGTGGGCTGTCTTGGGAATGACTAGCTATGCATGTGGGATGTTTTGAATCTATAGGCTGTCTGAAATATTATGTGAAATATGTATTCAACCATTCATTCTTTAGGCCCTCCTTCTAGCGCCAATTCTGTTGATGGGTCCTAAATCCCTTTAACTCAGCAACGAGAACCAAACCCGCCACCAAGGCCCAATTAGACTCTACAACATTTAATGGTGGAATGGTTCTCTAGATATTGCGATCCGACTGAAATAATCGATGGGCTTTACGTTTTCTTGTGAAGGTTTTCTCCTTCGATTTAGATGTTCTCTTTTTTGTATTTTCTCTTAGGTAGGACTGATATAAGATAAATCCGGTATAAACCAACTTTAGATGACAAACTGGGAACAAACTAAACTACTGGAGAAGAGGTCGAGGGTGGGATAACCCTTTACTCAAGCATGCAGGCAACGATCGTCTACCACATGCTTAGTATTAATACGTTAAGCACGTGAGTATTCCAATTATTGACTGAGATACACATTATCATAAGAAAACATGCATGTGACAAACGATGGCAAGAAAAATAATTCACTCAACTCTAATCATCAATCACATAATAACACAAAGATTCATTTTCATCATTAAAAAAAGAACTGTAAAACATTGCATCAACTAACTTATCAATAGATTTAATAGCTCTTACTCCTTACAACATCCATTCATGAGACGAGATAGGAAATAGTTCTTCTCCACATCCAATCATACACACATTTGATGAAAACATAAACTTGTGTTTGGTCCAGAAAGACTTATCAATTAAAGACATCTTCAAAATAATTCTTAACAAAACAAAAAATGAGAGTTTTTTGCAACAACCATCGACCCTTAACTAATTGGTCGATGCTCCTATTTATAACATAAAATTAACTAAAAATAATGGCTAAAGTGCAGATAAGTAAAATAGAATTCGCCACGTGGCATTCTCTCCTATGAGTCTTCTATGAGTCATCTCAAGATATTACTTAAGAGGGTGACTCTTCTCGTACTCTGACCATTGGATGAACAGATCCTCGCAGGTATTGGCGTAAGAGAATCTATGTTGTTCCATTGGGGCCACATGAATCTCTCTTATTTCTACCTCATGTGCCCGATACTTGACTATACTGGCACTTAATTGTTGCAGCACAGCTCGAGATTTGATCGGGTGTTCCATAAACTGTTGCACTTGACCTGGCGCTGTATCTGTCACCTTTGCTAGTTCTTCGGTCTAGGATGAATCTTGCTCGGTGTTCAATTTGACTATGTCATGCAAGTTGACGAAGTCATCGGGCATGCCAAACTCGGTGAGTCCGATATCCTTCATTGCCTTGTTGATTTTGACCCAGATCGTCTCGCACTTGGCTCTTATTTCTTGAATCTCCCGAGCCATTCTTGCCCAATACTCAGAGACATCTTTCCTGCAATAAAAAATGAAATCCTTTAGAGGTCGCGTATAGAGCAACAATGGGTAAAATACATGTATGAAGTGTAAGCATGAAAAATCCAGACTGGTACATGCTTGTAAAGCTTGCCAAACCTGGTTATTTGATACTCACGAGATCTCTGTAGCTTTCGAATTGCTTGCTTCGCTTCTGTTAGCGCCACCATTTTTCTCTAGTTAGGTTGGGTCTTAGTCGGGTTACGTCCCTGTGCGACAAAATGAAAGATTGGGTACGAACAAACCTGAGGGTCAAAGTCACGCTAGTGGCCGGTTGGCCCTTGGAGTCGGGAAATGATGTCAGAGGAAAACATGTGTTAAGAGTATGAGTATGTTCCAAAAGAGTCAGGTCATGTCATAAGGGAAGTCGTTAGGCGCCTCAGGTCGAGGCAAGTTGTTGAAACAGAAGTCACGTCGGCAGGTAAATCCTATTTGTTGTACCTCACACGCCTCAGAATGTCTTCTTCGCTTGGATGTGCCACAGAAAATATTCAGTTTTCTCCAAAACATCCAGTCGCCATGAATTCAGTGTTCCCTGGCACGTTTCCACCCACAACTCGCTCTGTTATAAATTTTGGATGTTCTGCATGCATTCTACTCCCCAGCCGAGCTTATGCAATGTTGATAGTTCGTCTTGCGAGCCCAGATTGATCAAGTTTTCTGCCTCAGGCCCTCGCCAAGTCCCTCCACGCATAAGATAGATACGTGTTGAACCATGGGAACCCCTCAAAACATAAGAAGGGGCATGCAAAGCATCAAAAGCGCAAGGCCTGAGCCTCAAAGCGACTGGGATTAGTTCTTACTCGTAGCGGGCATCCCCGAGGTTTCAAAGGGGAATTCCCATCTATGGACGAAAACGATGATATCACACTCCGTGAAGGCTGAAGTGGAAGAAGTTGTGCCGGAAGGAAAGACGTTGGAAGACATGCCTCCCCAACAGCAGATACCCCGGAGAAGGGGTAGGCCAAGGAAGAACAAGGAAGCTGGGGAAACCCAAGTCCCAAGCGAGCCGCGCGCAAGATCGACTGCCGAGGAATCACTTGTGCGTGCTATTCGGCTAGAGCCTTTCGAAGGCACAAGTCGGGAAACCGAGAGCAGAACGAGGAGGACAGATGCCACAGACACTAACGTTTGAGAGCCGACTCAACAACTGAAACTGGCACATCTCGCCATTGCCGAACTCTACCAGGAAAACAGAGAATTAAGATGATAGTTGGCGAAAAAGACCCTTGAGGTGTTAGCATCACAAGGCTACGAAGGGAATGTGACGTGGCTTAAGAGGCAGCTTCGGGAAGCGCAGGATACAATCGTGCAACTGCGAGAAGCACAAAGGACGTTGAAAGAACATAAGGCCCGTTTCCTAGATTCTAGGGATAATAGCTAGAGAGCGGGGCAACCCAAGTGGCGCCTTCGCCTATATATTTCATATTTTCAATGTAAACCAGGTCAGTTGGCCAAATATTGTAAAGAGCGTCTATTGTACGTAATTTGAACTCGATCAAAATCTAATGTAAAAGTCCTGAAACTTTGATGAAAGGATTCTAGTTGTAGGAGTGGGATGTATTGTTTCCTTTCCTTGTGTATGTATTTCTTGTGTTCTTTGTCCTTTCCTCCATGTTAACCCCGAATTCACCTTCGGTGGTGCTCCGAGTTTCTTCGCGTGTTTCTCTCCTCGCCACACGACGATCTTACATTGAAGACTGTTACTCGCCTAACCGACAAGGTATCGGGGATCGGTGACCGGGGACAAACCTATCACTAGTTTTCCTATGGATTAACTTCCTCAAAACTCCCGATGCCGAAACGTTTTGGAAGTCAACGATCGGGGAAAAAACTTTTAGCGTGGTCCGAATGTTCGTCGCGATTTGGTCTTATCCGATTTTGCTAAGTGCGTCGGGTATCGACTATCCGCTATCGCTTCGTTCTTCGTTAACGTTTACTCTTTTTACCTTTTACCGATGGCGAAGGGGATCAATTATCGACGATATCCTTGTGTGATGCTTGTCGCGAAAGAAAACTTCATTTTGCCGAATTTGGGCATATCGGGTGAAATGTTTTGGTTGTTGATTCTTTATTTAAAGGTTAAGCCTTTTAAGTTATGGCTTTTCATAGATTCAAGCAAACTTTGAAAGACTTAATGAGAGTCAAGATGATAAACAAAGAAAAAAATTTTCCACAATGAAATCAAATTAGACAGTGCAAAAGATCAAGTGGTACCCAAAAAGTAGAATTTGACATAGGATTTTTAGGGTGTGTTGAGTGCTCAATAAATGGCGACTTACTAGGAGAAAACATAATCTTCGTTCCTCCTTTGGACTCGGCTGATGCAAAAGCCAATGGAGAACCTAACTGGTTTTAAATCAGAGCATCTTTTATCCTTGCATTTGAAATTCTCCGGTTGATGCCTCTGGGTCTGCCTGTGGGGTTTTCAACCTTTATTCCTCCTTCGTTTCCCATAACCCTGACTCACACCCTCTTTGATAAAAATATAATAAAAAATTCATTGGCACAGAGCCTTTAGTTACCTTTACTCACTTGCTACGGTGTTGCTCCGCTGCNACTGGGGGGTGAGGCACAATTACTTTGGTGTGGTTCTTGAGGATATAAGATCTGAAATGTTTTACTGCCTTATAAACTGCATAAGCGTGTTTGTCTATAGCGGGGTAATTTAGTTCGACACCTTGGAGGTTAGTGCTCATGAACGATACTGGAGCTTCATTTTTGTCATCATCCATCTGAGTTAATACTGCAACTAACGATTGGTAGGAGGCGAAAGTATAGATGAAGAAATATTTGTTGAAACGGGACTTCGCAACACGGGGCTTGAGATATAGCAGTCTTATTATCGTCGAAGGCCTTATTTCGTTCATCATCCCACTTAAATTCGACATCTTTACGAATAATGTTTTGTAAGGGTTTGATAGTTTCTATGAAATCGGGGGTGAATTTCTTCACAAAGTTGATTTTCTCGAAGAAATATTGCATAGATTTTTTGTTGTGAGGCAATGGAATTTGAGCTATAGCCTTAATCCTTTCCGGGTCTATGCGAATGTCTGCTTGAGATATAATGTGGCCTAGTAGCTTACTTTCTTCGACACCGAAAATAGTTTTCTTAGCGTTTAAGGTTATACCATATTTTCTACACCTTTCAAAAATCTGGGTTAAGTGTTGGATGTGATCTTCTCTGTTCTTTGAATACACAATCACGTCGTCCAAGTAAACTACTACACACTTGTTGATTAGTCCCCGAAAATCTATGTCCATGGCCCTATGGAAGGTCGCTCCTGCATTGATTAAACCAAAAGGCATGTGTTTGTAAGCGAAAGTTCCCCACTTAGTTCAGAAAGTAGTTTTCAAGCGGTCTTTTTCTAAGACTAGAACCTAGTTGTACCGTAAGAAACCGTCCAACACGGAGAAAATTTCAGATCCAAACACAGTTTGCAGGAGTTGCTCCATTGGTGGAACTGGGTAGTTGTCTTTTTCTAAAGCTCTGTTGAGATTTCTTAAATCTACGCATAAGTGAATCTCCCCAGACTTTTTCCTTACAGGAACTAAATTAGCTACCCATGCAGAGTGTCTAACCTGGAAGATAATTTTGGCATCCAACAGTTTCTTTAACTCCTGACACATGAGAGGTTCCAGGGAAGGGTGATACTTTCTGAGCTTCTGTTGGAAGGGTTTCGCTTCAGGTTTTAACGAGATAGTGTGTTGAATGACACGACTATCATAAGTTTTCAGATCTTGGTAGGACCACGCAAAAAAATCTTGATACTCTTTGAAGAGTTTGAGATAGGCCTTCCTTTCCTCCTTATATATGATCTTGCCAAGGTTTACGTTTTTTGGGTTTTCCGTGGTTCTGAGATATATAGTTTCATGCATGGGACAAGAAATATCGGTTTTCGTGTTTTTTGACCCCTTAAAATTTTCCTTTAGGTCGAAAAGGTTTTCTAAGTTGGCTATTCCCTTTGGTATCATGTGGGACTTTGATTTGTCAATCGATTGATTTGTATGAAGGTCCATTTCCGTCGACTGTTCCTGGAATGCTTCATCGTCAATGGCCAAATCTTTAAAATTGTCCCGATTGGTCAAAAAGTTTATAATCTGTTCGTCTCCCTAAAAAACCTTCCAATTAGAAATATTGTTGGGCACCGAGTGTTTATATAACAGTTCTACAATGAACCGAGAAGCTTCATAATCTTCTAGAGGTGATAGCCTTGAGGCAGCGGTGGCCAAAGAATCAACAAGAATGTTCTTCGCTCTGGGAATCACTGTGATGTTGAAAGCTTCAAAATGATCTATTAGCCTATGGACTTCTTGTTGGTAATTCTTCAGGTGTGGAGAATTGCAATGTATAATATTCCTTATTTGTCTGACAATGATTTCAGAATCTCTGAAAACCTTCAATTCTTATACGTTTAGGTCTATGGATTTCTTTAGCCCTTGTACTAGAGATTCATACTCGACAATTTTATTTGTGCATTCAAATTCTAGTCTACAAAACAAGAAATGTCGTTTTCCCTTCGGATTAATGAGGATACACCCTTCTCTTGACCTTTCTTGCGATTTAGATCCATCAAAATATAGGGTCCAAACTTACGGGCAACATGTATCGACGTCTCCTTCCCTATTACTTTCCTCTTTTCCTCTTGCTAGTTTTGTGATTTCTAATGTAGGTTCTTGGCAGAAGAGGGTTTCTTCCGCCGTTGTCGACAACTCCTATTTCAAAATCATTTCGGAGTTCTGATTGAGAGGGACATCAAATGAGAGAGGGGAGAAGTTCCCGAAGTAGGAATCACAGGAATAATTGCCTAGCACAGGGAAATCTGTTGATGAGGGTTCGTTTAGGGTTTCTATGTCAATGCCATTATGTTTCAGATACCTTTCGCTATCAATTCTGATCATATTTTTGTGTCCCTTCAATGGTAGCCAAAGGTGTGCCCAATCTGTACTAAAGTATCCATTTAACTTCTTAGACCAATCTCGGCTTAATAATAACCCATAAGCTTTTGGGATATCTACCACAATGATGTCAATCACTTGCACAAACTTAGGATGCGTCACTCTTCTGATCATTACATCTTTGAGTTCTCCCATGACTTTGACCGGGTTCTGTCTAGTTGTATTACATGTCTATCTCTTTTGAGAGGAACGATGTTTAATTTTTTGCAAATAGACAGGGGCATAACATTGGAAGATGCTCCCGAATTGACCAAACAATTGTGGAGGTTCCTGTTGAAACTTCAAACGTTAAAAGGAATGGTGGGACAAAAGGTTTTCCCTTCTTATCTTCAGAACATGCGTTCACAGTTGGTTTATTTACTAGATCCGTGGGAGTCATATTTCTTTCCTGATCATTGCTTATCGTAGGGTTTTCTACTAATTTCAAAGCTTGTAGAAGGAAGTGTTTTTGGTGAGGGATTCTACATATGTCCATGACTGAAATATTAGCCTTCAACTTCTTCAGATATTCTACTATGTTGTAATCGAGTTTGGATGATTATCATGTATGGATGTTTATAGGGTTCTTATGGGGAGAAAACGATGCTTTCGGGTGATCGGGAGTTGATCTTCCTCCCGAAGTTTGGGTAGCAGTAAGGTCATTTGAGACAGGTTGACCCCTACTCCGTGTTTGCACAAACAAGACTTCGACGGGAGGTTCTTGAACCTCAAATAGGTAGTCGGAAGACATGGCTAGGTCAGGATCCCATATCAACATGGTTGTTTCTTCTGGTGGATCAATTTCTTCCTGATCGACGATATTCATATTGGGGCCGCTTGGTTGTTCGGTCAGGGAGACTTCGTATAGAAATCGGTTGGCCATCAAATTCATGGCATGCACCCATTGAGGGCAGTCTCTTTCGGAGTGGTTCTCTTGGTGATAAGTGCAGAAAGAATTGGATGCTACATTTCCCAGATCGATGTTTAGGTTGGCTGGGGGAGGTTCAATTGCTTTGAACGATGGATTTTTTTAAAAGAAAGGCTTATAGGGCCTTTGGCCTTGGTTTCCCTCCCCCGCGCTTCTTTTCATGTCTATGATTTCGTTTGATAACTTCTTAACCATGCATTGTAGATCTTCTATGTCTCCATTACGTTTTTCAGGACCTTGTTCTGTTTGTTTCCCTGTGGGTCTAGTTAACAAGAGTCCTCTTCTGGGAGGAGGTTGAATTTCCTTCTTAACTAATGAGACCTGACCTTCTTTACATCCTTTCATTTGGAACTCTATCCTTTTGGCTTCTTCAAAATTCTCATCTAGGGTTAGTTTGGCAGCCCTCTTCACAAACATGGAAATAGAAGCTGGGAGAGCATTAGCGTATACTTCGATTTGCAACTCCTGAGTAGGTTTAGCTTCGTGCTGGAATTTATTTACAATAGTTGTGAATCTTTTGTTGAAGTCTTTGACCCTTTCTTTCGAACTCATGGTGGCGACAAACAACTCAAACATTAGAGCTCCCGTAGTAGTTTCGAACTCATGGTGGCGGCGAACAACTCAACCATCAGAGCTCCCGTAGGGTTTCCCCACTCTTTGTCATGGTCATTATGATCTTCCATATCTTCAAATTCTGAGCGCTCTCAATTAAACCCTTATTCTTTTGAAAAATCGTCCTGGTTCAGGAGCATTGCCGATGGGCGTTTCAGGGATCAGATTAAGAGGATGTTTGATTTTGGTGATTGCGAAATCTATTAGGTCTTCTACTGTGTGCACAAAAACCTGGTCGGGGGTGTCGACCACTGGTCTGCTTATTTTTTGTCTTCGAGGAAGTATCAGAGCTAAGGACAACGCACCGATCTGTCGGACGTACGCTCTTGTGATTCTTCTGAATTGATTCAATTCTTCTTGAGGGAGAGAGTAAGGTATGTTCGGGTACATGTGTTCTTCCTCAGGCTGGCGCGAGTTACTCGTTTCAGGAGTACTCGGTGTGTGTGGGCTGTCTTGGGAATGACTAGCTATGCATGTGGGATGTTTTGAATCTATAGGCTGTCTGAAATATTATGTGAAATATGTATTCAACCATTCATTCTTTAGGCCCTCCTTCTAGCGCCAATTCTGTTGATGGGTCCTAAATCCCTTTAACTCAGCAACGAGAACCAAACCCGCCACCAAGGCCCAATTAGACTCTACAACATTTAATGGTGGAATGGTTCTCTAGATATTGCGATCCGACTGAAATAATCGATGGGCTTTACGTTTTCTTGTGAAGGTTTTCTCCTTCGATTTAGATGTTCTCTTTTTTGTATTTTCTCTTAGGTAGGACTGATATAAGATAAATCCGGTATAAACCAACTTTAGATGACAAACTGGGAACAAACTAAACTACTGGAGAAGAGGTCGAGGGTGGGATAACCCTTTACTCAAGCATGCAGGCAACGATCGTCTACCACATGCTTAGTATTAATACGTTAAGCACGTGAGTATTCCAATTATTGACTGAGATACACATTATCATAAGAAAACATGCATGTGACAAACGATGGCAAGAAAAATAATTCACTCAACTCTAATCATCAATCACATAATAACACAAAGATTCATTTTCATCATTAAAAAAAGAACTGTAAAACATTGCATCAACTAACTTATCAATAGATTTAATAGCTCTTACTCCTTACAACATCCATTCATGAGACGAGATAGGAAATAGTTCTTCTCCACATCCAATCATACACACATTTGATGAAAACATAAACTTGTGTTTGGTCCAGAAAGACTTATCAATTAAAGACATCTTCAAAATAATTCTTAACAAAACAAAAAATGAGAGTTTTTTGCAACAACCATCGACCCTTAACTAATTGGTCGATGCTCCTATTTATAACATAAAATTAACTAAAAATAATGGCTAAAGTGCAGATAAGTAAAATAGAATTCGCCACGTGGCATTCTCTCCTATGAGTCTTCTATGAGTCATCTCAAGATATTACTTAAGAGGGTGACTCTTCTCGTACTCTGACCATTGGATGAACAGATCCTCGCAGGTATTGGCGTAAGAGAATCTATGTTGTTCCATTGGGGCCACATGAATCTCTCTTATTTCTACCTCATGTGCCCGATACTTGACTATACTGGCACTTAATTGTTGCAGCACAGCTCGAGATTTGATCGGGTGTTCCATAAACTGTTGCACTTGACCTGGCGCTGTATCTGTCACCTTTGCTAGTTCTTCGGTCTAGGATGAATCTTGCTCGGTGTTCAATTTGACTATGTCATGCAAGTTGACGAAGTCATCGGGCATGCCAAACTCGGTGAGTCCGATATCCTTCATTGCCTTGTTGATTTTGACCCAGATCGTCTCGCACTTGGCTCTTATTTCTTGAATCTCCCGAGCCATTCTTGCCCAATACTCAGAGACATCTTTCCTGCAATAAAAAATGAAATCCTTTAGAGGTCGCGTATAGAGCAACAATGGGTAAAATACATGTATGAAGTGTAAGCATGAAAAATACAGACTGGTACATGCTTGTAAAGCTTGCCAAACCTGGTTATTTGATACTCACGAGATCTCTGTAGCTTTCGAATTGCTTGCTTTGCTTCTGTTAGCGCCACCATTTTTCTCTAGTTAGGTTGGGTCTTAGTCGGGTTACGTCCCTGTGCGACAAAATGAAAGATTGGGTATGAACAAACCTGAGGGTCAAAGTCACGCTAGTGGCCGGTTGGCCCTTGGAGTCGGGAAATGATGTCAGAGGCAAACATGTGTTAAGAGTATGAGTATGTTCAAAAAGAGTCAGGTCATGTCATAATGTCTTCTTCGCTTGGATGTGCCACAGAAAATATTCAGTTTGCTTCAAAACATCCAGTCGCCATGAATTCAGTGTTCCCTGGCACGTTTCCACCCACAACTCGCTCTGTTATAAATTTTGGATGTTCTGCATGCATTCTACTCCCCAGCCGAGCTTATGCAATGTTGATAGTTCGTCTTGCGAGCCCAGATTGATCAAGTTTTCTGCCTCAGGCCCTCGCCAAGTCCCTCCACGCATAAGATAGATACGTGTTGAACCATGGGAACCCCTCAAAACATAAGAAGGGGCATGCAAAGCATCAAAAGCGCAAGGCCTGAGCCTCAAAGCGACTGGGATTAGTTCTTACTCGTAGCGGGCATCCCCGAGGTTTCAAAGGGGAATTCCCATCTATGGACGAAAACGATGATATCACACTCCGTGAAGGCTGAAGTGGAAGAAGTTGTGCCGGAAGGAAAGACGTTGGAAGACATGCCTCCCCAACAGCAGATACCCCGGAGAAGGGGTAGGCCAAGGAAGAACAAGGAAGCTGGGGAAACCCAAGTCCCAAGCGAGCCGCGCGCAAGATCGACTGCCGAGGAATCACTTGTGCGTGCTATTCGGCTAGAGCCTTTCGAAGGCACAAGTCGGGAAACCGAGAGCAGAACGAGGAGGACAGATGCCACAGACACTAACGTTTGAGAGCCGACTCAACAACTGAAACTGGCACATCTCGCCATTGCCGAACTCTACCAGGAAAACAGAGAATTAAGATGATAGTTGGCGAAAAAGACCCTTGAGGTGTTAGCATCACAAGGCTACGAAGGGAATGTGACGTGGCTTAAGAGGCAGCTTCGGGAAGCGCAGGATACAATCGTGCAACTGCGAGAAGCACAAAGGACGTTGAAAGAACATAAGGCCCGTTTCCTAGATTCTAGGGATAATAGCTAGAGAGCGGGGCAACCCAAGTGGCGCCTTCGCCTATATATTTCATATTTTCAATGTAAACCAGGTCAGTTGGCCAAATATTGTAAAGAGCGTCTATTGTACGTAATTTGAACTCGATCAAAATCTAATGTAAAAGTCCTGAAACTTTGATGAAAGGATTCTAGTTGTAGGAGTGGGATGTATTGTTTCCTTTCCTTGTGTATGTATTTCTTGTGTTCTTTGTCCTTTCCTCCATGTTAACCCCGAATTCACCTTCGGTGGTGCTCCGAGTTTCTTCGCGTGTTTCTCTCCTCGCCACACGACGATCTTACATTGAAGACTGTTACTCGCCTAACCGACAAGGTATCGGGGATCGGTGACCGGGGACAAACCTATCACTAGTTTTCCTATGGATTAACTTCCTCAAAACTCCCGATGCCGAAACGTTTTGGAAGTCAACGATCGGGGAAAAAACTTTTAGCGTGGTCCGAATGTTCGTCGCGATTTGGTCTTATCCGATTTTGCTAAGTGCGTCGGGTATCGACTATCCGCTATCGCTTCGTTCTTCGTTAACGTTTACTCTTTTTACCTTTTACCGATGGCGAAGGGGATCAATTATCGACGATATCCTTGTGTGATGCTTGTCGCGAAAGAAAACTTCATTTTGCCGAATTTGGGCATATCGGGTGAAATGTTTTGGTTGTTGATTCTTTATTTAAAGGTTAAGCCTTTTAAGTTATGGCTTTTCATAGATTCAAGCAAACTTTGAAAGACTTAATGAGAGTCAAGATGATAAACAAAGAAAAAAATTTTCCACAATGAAATCAAATTAGACAGTGCAAAAGATCAAGTGGTACCCAAAAAGTAGAATTTGACATAGGATTTTTAGGGTGTGTTGAGTGCTCAATAAATGGCGACTTACTAGGAGAAAACATAATCTTCGTTCCTCCTTTGGACTCGGCTGATGCAAAAGCCAATGGAGAACCTAACTGGTTTTAAATCAGAGCATCTTTTATCCTTGCATTTGAAATTCTCCGGTTGATGCCTCTGGGTCTGCCTGTGGGGTTTTCAACCTTTATTCCTCCTTCGTTTCCCATAACCCTGACTCACACCCTCTTTGATAAAAATATAATAAAAAATTCATTGGCACAGAGCCTTTAGTTACCTTTACTCACTTGCTACGGTGTTGCTCCGCTGCCAGCGAGCGTCCATAGCCTCGACAGAGTCACCCCGATGTCACAAACCTTGCTCTGCTGCCAATGAGCGTCCATAGCCCCAACGGAGTTATCTACATACCCTCTCCTACTATTAATTCATTTGATATAGTTCATTTTATTTTGGCAGAATGCCCTGAGTGAGTGCGAGAGGATGACATTTGTTATTTTGCAAGATGAGATGGTTAAGGTGAAACTTACTAGCTCTGCCTCTGAGGTGCATGTAGTCCTTTCCTTCTTTCCCTCAAGGTCTTACCAGACCACTAAGTAGAGACTTTCACATCTCTCCAAAGTTGTTCATATGCGTAGGTTAGATAGAGAATCCCTTGAAACAACCTCAGTTTCTTCAACGTTTCTTGTGTTTGTATGTGATCTTGCTTCAACACAATCTTTCAAAATCTCAGAAGAACGCTCGCAAAAAAGACAAAACAAAGTATAGATGCAAAAAAGACAAAACAATGCATCAGAAATAAACACAAAATAATATATATATATTAATGAAAATATTGTTTCAAGGCTTGGCCATTCACTGGGAGAGCATCAGGTTCTCCCCTCAGATGCTGTAGTCGATACGTGCTTAACCCAATCTTCTCAACCACCTGAAAAGGTCCGAGCCATAGATTCTGAAACTTCGAATGTTCGCCTTTAGGCTCATTTTCTCTGTCCCACTTTAGGACTAGGTCTCCTACTTCAAAATTCTTCTCTTTAGCCTTATGCTTATCAAACCATCTTTTAACTATCTGCTGGTGGGCTAGGAATTTTGATTTAACTTTCTCCCTTTCTTCTTCTAACATGAGCAGTGTGACAATTCTTTGTTGTAAGGTTGATGAGGGATGCCCCCTGGACTCCTGAGCAAGTTGAAGAGATGGGAGATATAACCTGTTCGGGAGAATGGCTTCCTATCCGTATACTAGAAAGTATGGGGAATTCCCTATAGCTTCCTTGGGTGTAACTCTATCTGCCCATAAAGCGTTGTGGAGTAGATTATGCCAATTCCTCTGATTGTCTGCAACCGTTTTCTTCAATATCCTTACTAGATTCTTATTAGTTGATTCTGCCACTTCGTTCCCCTGTGGGTAATAATTTACAGAGTATCTAATTATGATTTCTTTGTCTAGGGAAAACTCTGTTAGTACGGTGGAAGAAAAATAAGCTGTATTGTCAAAAACAAGAACAGAAGGGACACCGAACCTTGTGATTAGTTGTTTTATGAATTGGATTACCACCCTCTCGTTTACATGAGTCAGAGGAATGGCCTCTGCCCATTTCGTGAAGTAGTCAGTGGCAATAAGTATGTACTTGTGTTGTTTTGAAGAGCTTGGTGTAATCTCTCCTATGATATCTAACCCCCATTGCTCGAATGACCTAGAAACGATGACCGACTAGAGTGGGGCTGCTTCTCTCTTCTCTCTCCCGACGCTTATTTGACAAGTTTTACACTTTCTAGCGTATGTGTGAGCGTCCTTGAACAAAGTGGGCCAATGATAGCCAACTCTCAATATCTTATGAGTGGTAGTGTCTCCTGCAAAATGTCCACCTGTAGGGCCATCATGGAGCTCCTTCAGAACTTTGTCTGCATCTTCACGTTCGAGGCATCTTAAAAGTACCCCATCATAATTAACACAGAAGAGTACCGAATTTATGAGGCGATATTGTGCAGATTTTAACCTGAGAGCTCTCCTTTCCCTAGGGTTTAGGTCTTCTGGGCAAGTCCCATGATGCAGGAGATAAGTCAATTTCTCATACCAAGACTCTTGCCCTGGGGAAATGTATGAAGCTTCACCACACCATAATGCCATTTCATTCTCCCATCCAGAGTCTTCATTTACTTGGTCTTGAGCCTCAACTGCCAATTTGCATAGTCCTTGTCCTTTAACTAGTTTAACGGGTTTCATATCTAGATCAAATTCTTGGACTACTGTCATCCAGTTCCCTCTTCTTTCCCCCATCTCCTATTGAGTAAATAGGGATCAGACTGCGGGGTGAGGCACAATTACTTTAGTGTGGTTCTTGAGGATATAAGATCTGAAATGTTTTACTGCCTTATAAACCACATAAGCATGGTTGTCTATAGCGGGGTAATTTAGTTCGACACCTTGGAGGTTAGTGCTCATGAACGATATCGAAGCTTCGTTTTTGTCATCATCCATCTGAGTTAATACTGCGGCTAACGATTGGTCGGAGGCGAAAGTATAGATGAAGAAATCTTTGTTGAAACGAGACTTCGCAACACGGGGCTTGAGATATAGCAGTCTTAATATCACCGAAGTCCTTATTTCGTTAATCATCCCACTTAAATTCGACATCTTTACGAATCATCTTTTGTAAGGGTTTGATAGTTTCTGTGAAATTGGGGGTGAATTTCCTCACAAAGTTGATTTTCTCGAAGAAAGATTGCATAGTTTTTTTGTTGTGAGGCAATGGAAGTTGAGCTATAGCCTTAATCCTTTCCGGGTCTATGCAAATGCCTGCTTGAGATATAATGTGGCCTAACAACTTACCTTCTTCGACAATGAAAATAGTTTTCTTAGCGTTTAAGGATATACCATATTTTCTATACCTTTCGAAAATATGGCTTAATTGTTGGATGTGATCTTCTCTGTTCTTTGAATACACAGTCATGCCGTCCAAGTAAACTACTACACACTTGTTGATTAGTCCCCAAAAAGCTATGTCCATGGCCCTCTGGAAGGTCGCTTCTGCATTGATTAACCCAAAAGGAATGTGTTTGTAAGCGAAAGTTCCCCACTTAGTTCAGAAAGTAGTTTTCAAGCGGTCTTCTTCTGAGACTAGAACCTGGTTGTACCCTAAAAAATCGTCCAACAAGGAGAAAATTTCAGAGCCAGACGTTGAGATTTGTGGAGCTGGGTAGTTGTCTTTTTCTGAAGCTCTGTTGAGATTTTTGAAATCTACGCATAAGCGAATCTCCCCATACGTTTTCCTTACCAGAACTAAATTAGCTACCCATGCAGAGTGTCTAACTTGGAAGATAATTTTGGCATCCAACAATTTCTTTAACTCCTGACACATGAGAGGTTCCAGGGAAGGGTGANCCTTCGTTTCCCATAACCCTGACTCACACCCTCTTTGATAAAAATATAATAAAAAATTCATTGGCACAGAGCCTTTAGTTACCTTTACTCACTTGCTACGGTGTTGCTCCGCTGCCAGCGAGCGTCCATAGCCTCGACAGAGTCACCCCGATGTCACAAACCTTGCTCTGCTGCCAATGAGCGTCCATAGCCCCAACGGAGTTATCTACATACCCTCTCCTACTATTAATTCATTTGATATAGTTCATTTTATTTTGGCAGAATGCCCTGAGTGAGTGCGAGAGGATGACATTTGTTATTTTGCAAGATGAGATGGTTAAGGTGAAACTTACTAGCTCTGCCTCTGAGGTGCATGTAGTCCTTTCCTTCTTTCCCTCAAGGTCTTACCAGACCACTAAGTAGAGACTTTCACATCTCTCCAAAGTTGTTCATATGCGTAGGTTAGATAGAGAATCCCTTGAAACAACCTCAGTTTCTTCAACGTTTCTTGTGTTTGTATGTGATCTTGCTTCAACACAATCTTTCAAAATCTCAGAAGAACGCTCGCAAAAAAGACAAAACAAAGTATAGATGCAAAAAAGACAAAACAATGCATCAGAAATAAACACAAAATAATATATATATATTAATGAAAATATTGTTTCAAGGCTTGGCCATTCACTGGGAGAGCATCAGGTTCTCCCCTCAGATGCTGTAGTCGATACGTGCTTAACCCAATCTTCTCAACCACCTGAAAAGGTCCGAGCCATAGATTCTGAAACTTCGAATGTTCGCCTTTAGGCTCATTTTCTCTGTCCCACTTTAGGACTAGGTCTCCTACTTCAAAATTCTTCTCTTTAGCCTTATGCTTATCAAACCATCTTTTAACTATCTGCTGGTGGGCTAGGAATTTTGATTTAACTTTCTCCCTTTCTTCTTCTAACATGAGCAGTGTGACAATTCTTTGTTGTAAGGTTGATGAGGGATGCCCCCTGGACTCCTGAGCAAGTTGAAGAGATGGGAGATATAACCTGTTCGGGAGAATGGCTTCCTATCCGTATACTAGAAAGTATGGGGAATTCCCTATAGCTTCCTTGGGTGTAACTCTATCTGCCCATAAAGCGTTGTGGAGTAGATTATGCCAATTCCTCTGATTGTCTGCAACCGTTTTCTTCAATATCCTTACTAGATTCTTATTAGTTGATTCTGCCACTTCGTTCCCCTGTGGGTAATAATTTACAGAGTATCTAATTATGATTTCTTTGTCTAGGGAAAACTCTGTTAGTACGGTGGAAGAAAAATAAGCTGTATTGTCAAAAACAAGAACAGAAGGGACACCGAACCTTGTGATTAGTTGTTTTATGAATTGGATTACCACCCTCTCGTTTACATGAGTCAGAGGAATGGCCTCTGCCCATTTCGTGAAGTAGTCAGTGGCAATAAGTATGTACTTGTGTTGTTTTGAAGAGCTTGGTGTAATCTCTCCTATGATATCTAACCCCCATTGCTCGAATGACCTAGAAACGATGACCGACTAGAGTGGGGCTGCTTCTCTCTTCTCTCTCCCGACGCTTATTTGACAAGTTTTACACTTTCTAGCGTATGTGTGAGCGTCCTTGAACAAAGTGGGCCAATGATAGCCAACTCTCAATATCTTATGAGTGGTAGTGTCTCCTGCAAAATGTCCACCTGTAGGGCCATCATGGAGCTCCTTCAGAACTTTGTCTGCATCTTCACGTTCGAGGCATCTTAAAAGTACCCCATCATAATTAACACAGAAGAGTACCGAATTTATGAGGCGATATTGTGCAGATTTTAACCTGAGAGCTCTCCTTTCCCTAGGGTTTAGGTCTTCTGGGCAAGTCCCATGATGCAGGAGATAAGTCAATTTCTCATACCAAGACTCTTGCCCTGGGGAAATGTATGAAGCTTCACCACACCATAATGCCATTTCATTCTCCCATCCAGAGTCTTCATTTACTTGGTCTTGAGCCTCAACTGCCAATTTGCATAGTCCTTGTCCTTTAACTAGTTTAACGGGTTTCATATCTAGATCAAATTCTTGGACTACTGTCATCCAGTTCCCTCTTCTTTCCCCCATCTCCTATTGAGTAAATAGGGATCAGACTGCGGGGTGAGGCACAATTACTTTAGTGTGGTTCTTGAGGATATAAGATCTGAAATGTTTTACTGCCTTATAAACCACATAAGCATGGTTGTCTATAGCGGGGTAATTTAGTTCGACACCTTGGAGGTTAGTGCTCATGAACGATATCGAAGCTTCGTTTTTGTCATCATCCATCTGAGTTAATACTGCGGCTAACGATTGGTCGGAGGCGAAAGTATAGATGAAGAAATCTTTGTTGAAACGAGACTTCGCAACACGGGGCTTGAGATATAGCAGTCTTAATATCACCGAAGTCCTTATTTCGTTAATCATCCCACTTAAATTCGACATCTTTACGAATCATCTTTTGTAAGGGTTTGATAGTTTCTGTGAAATTGGGGGTGAATTTCCTCACAAAGTTGATTTTCTCGAAGAAAGATTGCATAGTTTTTTTGTTGTGAGGCAATGGAAGTTGAGCTATAGCCTTAATCCTTTCCGGGTCTATGCAAATGCCTGCTTGAGATATAATGTGGCCTAACAACTTACCTTCTTCGACAATGAAAATAGTTTTCTTAGCGTTTAAGGATATACCATATTTTCTATACCTTTCAAAAATATGGGTTAATTGTTGGATGTGATCTTCTCTGTTCTTTGAATACACAGTCATGCCGTCCAAGTAAACTACTACACACTTGTTGATTAGTCCCCAAAATGTCCATGGCCCTCTGGAAGGTCGCTTCTGCATTGATTAACCCAAAAGGCATGTGTTTGTAAGCGAAAGTTCCCTACTTAGTTCAGAAAGTAGTTTTCAAGCGGTCTTCTTCTGAGACTAGAACCTGGTTGTACCCTAAAAAATCGTCCAACAAGGGGAAAATTTCAGAGCCAGACGTTGAGATTTGTGGAGCTGGGTAGTTGTCTTTTTCTGAAGCTCTGTTGAGATTTTTGAAATCTACGCATAAGCGAATCTCCCCAGACGTTTTCCTTACCAGAACTAAATTAGCTACCCATGCAGAGTGTCTAACTTGGAAGATAATTTTGGCATCCAACAGTTTCTTTAACTCCTGACACATGAGAGGTTCCAGGGAAGGGTGATACTTTCCGAGGTTCTGTTTGAAGGGTTTCACTTCATGTTTTAACGGGATAGTGTGTTGAATGATACAACTATCATAAGTTTTCAGATCTTGGTAGGACCACGCAAAAACATCTTGATACTCTTTGAAGAGTTTGAGATAGGCCTTCCTTTCCTCCTTATATATGGTCTTGCCGAGGTTTACGTTTTTTGGGTTTTCCGTGGTTCTGAGATCTATAGTTTCATGCATGGGACAAGAACTACCGGTTTTCGTGTTTTTTGACCCCTTAAAATTTTCTTTTAGGTCGAAAAGGTTTTCTAAGTTGGCTATCCCCTTTGGTATCGTGTGGGACTTTGATTTGTCAATCGATTGATTTGTATGAAGGTCGGTTTCCATCGACTGTTCTTGGATTGCTTCATCGTTAATGGCCAAATCTTTAAAATTGTCTTGATTGGTCAGAAAGTTTATAATCTGTTTGTCTCCCTAAAAAAACTTCCAATTAGAAATATTGTTGGGCACCGAGGGTTTATATAACAGTTCTACAGTGAACCGAGAAGCTTCATAATCTTCTAGAGGTGATAGCCTTGAGGCAGCGGTGGCCAGAGAATCAACAAGAATGTTCTTCGCTCTGGGAATCACTGTGATGTTGAAATCTTCAAAATGATCTATTAGCCTATAGACTTCCTATTGGTAATTCTTCAGGTGTGGAGAATTGCAATGTATAATATTCCTTATCTGTCTGACAATGATTTCAGAATCTCCGAAAACCTTCAATTCTTATACGTTTAGGTCTATGGATTTCTTGAGCCCTTGTACTAGAGCTTCATTCTCGACAGTTTTATTTGTGCATTCGAATTCTAGTCTACAAGACAAGAAATGTCATTTTCCCTTCGGATTAATGAGGATACACCCTACTTCTGACCCTTCTTGCGATTTAGATCCATCAAAATATAGGGTCCAAACTTATGGGCAACATGTATCAACTTCTCCTTCCCTATTACTTTTCTCTTTTCCTCCTGCTAGTTCTATGATTTCTAACGCAGGTTCTTGGTAGAAGAGGGTTTCTTCCGCCGCTGTCGGCAACTCCTCTTGAAAAATCATTTCGGAGTTCTGAGTGAGAGGGACATCAGATGAGAGAGGGGAGAAGTTCCCGAAGTAGGAATCACAGGAATAATTGCCTAGCACAGGGAAATCTGTCGATGAGGGTTCGTTTAGGGTTTCTAGGTCAATGGCAGTATGTTTCAGATACCTTTCTCTATCAATTCCGATCATAT
>JZKD02S1178750.1:156719-171713 GCA_000966675.3 Picea glauca | reverse complement strand
TGTTTAGGTTGGCTGGGGGAGGTTCAATTGCTTTGAATGATGGATTTCTTTTAAAGAAAGGCTTATAGGGCCTTTGGCCTTGGTTTCCCTCCCCCGCGTTTCTTTTCATGTCTATTATTTCATTTGATAACTTCTTAACCATGCGTTGTAGCTCTTCTATGTCTCCATTACCTTTTTCAGGACCTTGTTCTGTTTGTTTCCCTGTGGGTCTAGTTAACAAGAGTCCTCTTCTGGGAGGAGGTTGAATTTCCTTCTTAACTAATGAGACTTGGCCTTCTTTACATCCTTTCATTTGGAACTCTATCCTTTTGGCTTCTTCAAAATTCTTAGCTAGGGTTAGTTTGGCAGCCCTCTTCACAAACATGGAAATAGAAGCTGGGAGAGCATTAGCGTATACTTTGATTTGCAACTCCTGAGTTGGTTTAGCTTCGGGATGGAATTTATTTACGATAGTTGTGAATCTTTGGTTGAAGTCTTTGACCCTTTCTTTCGAACTCATGGTGGCGGAGAACAACTCAACCATCAGAGCTCCCGTAGTAGTTTCTTCTGCAAATTTATCCAAAAAATCTTTCTGAAACTTAGTCCAACTAGTTATGGATCCTACGGGTAAGTTAAAATACCATGTGGAAGATGAATTATCAAAAGTGTAGGGGAATAGTCTGCATACTACGTCTTCATTTTGGACATTCATAAGTTTGATCGCTAGTATGAATTTTTTGATGTGATCTTTATGCAATCCTGAGGTCTCGGGGTCAAACTTAGGAAGTAACTTCTCTGGATGTCGGGGAAGGTTATGTAATCGTCCAGGGATGGCCAAATCATCTTTGGCCAACCATGGTTGATTATTTTGCGGTGGGTTTCCCTGCTCTTCGTCATGGTCATTATAATCTTCCATATCTTCAGATTCTGAGCACTCTGAATTAAACCCTTCTTCTTCCGAAAAATCGTCCGGCTCAGGAGTGTTGCCGACGGGCGTTTCAGGGATCAAATTAAGAGGACATTTGATTTTGGTTATTGTGAAATCCATTAGGTCTTCTACTATGTTCACAAAAACCTGGTCGGGGGTGTTGACCACTGGTCTGCTTATTTTTTGTCTTTGAGGAAGTATCAGAGCTAAGGACAACGCACCGATCTGTCAGACGTACGCTCTTGTGATTCTTTTGAATTGATTCAATTCTTCCTGAGGGAGAGCGTAAGGTATGTCCGGGTACATGTGTTCTTCCTCAGGCTGGGGTGAGTTACTCGTTTCAGGAGTACTTAGTATGTGTGGGTTGTCTTGGGTATGACTAGCCATGCATGTGGGCTGTTTTGAATCTACAGGCTGTCTAAAATATTATGTGAAATATGTATTCAACCATTCATTCTTCAGGTCCTCCTTCTAGCACCGATTCTGTTGATGGGTCCTAAATCCCTTTAACTCAACAACAAGAACCAAACCCACCACCGAGGACCAATTAGACTCTGCAGTGTTTAATGGTGGAATGGTTCTATAGATCTTGCGATTCGACCGAAATAATCGATGGGCTTTACGTTTTCTTGTGAGGTTTTCTCCTTCAGTTCAAACGTTCTCTTTTTTTTATTTTCTCTTATGTAGGACTGATATAAGATAAATCCGGTATAAACCAACTTTAGGTGACAAAGTGGGAACAAACTAAACTACTGGAGAAGAGGTCGAGCATGGGATAACCCTTTACTCAAGCATGCAGGCAACGATCGTCTACCACATGCTTAGTACTAATACGTTAACCGTGTGAGTATTCCAATTACTGAATGAGATACAAATTATCATAAGAAAACATGCAGGTGACAAACGATGGAAAGAAAAATAATTCACTCAACTATAATTGTCAATCACATAGTAACACAAAGATTCATTTTCATCATTAAATAAAGAACTGTAAAACATTGCATCAGATAACTTATCAATATATTTAATAGCTCTTACTCGTTACAACATCCATTCATGAGACAATATAGGAAATAGTTCTTCTCCACTTCCAATCATACACACATTTGATGAAAACATAAACTTGTCTCTGGTCCAGAAAGACTTCTCAATTAAAGGCATCTCCAAAATAATTCTTAACAAAACAAAAAATGAGAGTTTCTTGCAACAACCATCAACCCTTAACTAATCGGTCGATGCTCCTATTTATAACATAAAATTAACTAAAAGTAACGACTAAAGTGCAGATAAGTAAAACAAAATTTGCCATGTGGCATTCTCTCCTATGAGTCTTCTATGAGTTATCTCAAGATATTACTTAAGAGGGTGACTCTTCTCGTACTCCGACCATTGGATGAACAGATCCTCCCAAGTATTGGCGTAAGGGAATCTATGTTGTTCCATCGGGGCCGCGTGAATCTCTCTTATTTCTACCGCGTGTGCCTGATACTTGACTATACTGGCACTTAACTATTGCAGCCCAACCCAGGATTTGATCGGGTGTTCCATAAACTGTCGCACTTGACCTGGCGCTATATCTGTCACCTTTGCTAGTTCTTCGACCCAGGATGAATCTTGCTCGGTGTTCGATTTGACTATGTCGCACAAGTCGACTAAGTGATCGGGCCTGCCAAACTCGGAGAGTCCAATATCTTTCATTTCCTTGTTGATTTTGACCCAGATCTTCTCGCACTTGGCCCATTTTTCTTGAATCTCCCGATGAGGCTCCCGAGCCATTCTTGCCCGATACTTAGAGACATCTTTGCTGCAATAAAAAATGAAATCCTTTAGAGGCTGCGTATAGAGAAACAATGGGTAAAATACATGTATGAAGTGTAAGCATGAAAAATCCAGACTGGTACATGCCTATAAAGCTTGCCAAACCTGGTTATTAGATACTCACGGGATCTCTACAACTTTCGAATTGCTTGCTTCACTTCTGTTAGTGCCATCATTTTTCTCTAGTTATGGTGGGTCTTAGTCGAGTTACATCCGTGTGCGACAGAATGAAAGATAGGGTATGGAAAAACCTGAGGGTCAAAGTCACGCCAGTGGCCGGTTGGCCCTTGGAGTCGGGAAAGGATGTCAGAGGCAAACATGTGTTAAGAGTATGAGTATGTTCCAAAAGAGTCGGGTCATGTCATAAGGGAAGTCATTAGGTGGCTCAGGTCGAGGAAAGTTGTTTAAATAGAAGTCACGTCGGCAAGTGAAACAACCATCATCAACTCATCATGAAGGCAGGAAGAATGAAAAATCACGGCGCTAGTTTCATACTCGCCCTGCAAATCCTATCGACTGTACCTCACATGCCTTAGAATGTCTTCTTCGCTGGGATGTGCCACATAAAATATTCAGTTTTCTTCAAAACATCCAGCTGCCCTGAATTCAGTGTTCCCTGGTACGTTTCCACCCATGGCCCGCTCTATTATAAATTCTGGATGTTCTGCATGCATTCTACTCCTCAGTCGAGCTTATGCATTGTTGATAAATTGTCTCGTGAGCCCAGATTGATCAAGTTTTCCACCTCGGGCCCTCGCCAAGTCCCTCCGTGCATAAGACAGATACGTGTTGCACCATGGGAACCCCTCAAAACATAAGAAGGGGCACGCGAAGCATCAAAAGTGCCAGGCCTGAGCCTCAAAGTGACTAGGATTCGTTCATACTCACAACGAGCATCTCCGAGGTTTCAAAGGGGAATTCCCATCTGCACACGAAAATGATGATATCACACTCGACGAAGGTTGAAGTGGAAGAAGTTGCGCCGGAAGGAAAGACGTTGGAAGACATGCCTCCCCAATAGTAGATACCCTGGAGAAGGGGCAGGTCAAGGAAGAACAAGGAAGCTGGGGAAACCCAAGTCCCAAGCGAGCCGCGCACAAGATCAACTGCCGAGGAATCACTTGTGCGCACTATTCGGCTAGAGACTTTTGAAGGCACAAGTCAAGAAACTGAGAGAAGAACGAGGAGGACAGATGCCACAGGCACTAACGTTTGAGAGTCGACTCAACAACTGAAACATGCACATCTCGCCATTGTCGAACTTTACCAGGAAAACAGAGAGTTAAGATGACAGTTGGCGACAAATATCCTTGAGGTGTCAGCATCACAAGGCCGCGAAGGGAACGTGACGTGGCTGAAGAGGCAGCTCCGGGAAGCACAGGATACAATCGTGCAGCTCCGAGAAGCACAAAGGACATCAGAAGAACATAAGGCCCATTTCCTAGATTTTAAGGATAGTAGCTAGAGAGCGGAGCAACCCAAGCGGCGCCTTCGCCTATATATTTCATATTTTCAATGTAAACCAGGTCGGTTGGCCAAATAGTGTAAAGAGCGTCTATTGTACGTAATTTGAACTCGATCGAAATCTAATGTAAAAGTCCTGAAACTTTGATGAAAGGATTCTAGTTGTAGCAGTGGGATGTATTGTTTCCTTTCCTTGTGTATGTATTTCCTGCGTTCTTTGTCCTTTCCTCCAAGTTAACCCCAAATTCACCTTCGGTGGTGCTTCGAGTTGCTTCACGTGTTTTTCTCCCCGCCACACGATGATGTTATACTGAAGACTGTTACTCGCCTAAACGACAAGGTATCGGGGATCGGTGACCGGGGACAAACCTATCACTAGTTTTCCTATGGATTAGCTTCCTCAAAACTCCCGATGCCGAAACGTTTCGGAAGTCGGCGATCGGGAAAAAAACTTTTAGCGTGGTCCAAATGTTCGTCGCGATTTGGTCTTCTACGATTTCGCTGAGCGCGTCAGGTATAGGCTATCATTTCGTTCTTCGTTAACGTTTACTCTTTTTACCTTTTACCGATGCCGAAGGGGATCAATTATCGACGATATCCTTGTGTGATGCTTGTCGCGAAAGAAAACTTCATTTTGTCGAATTTGGGCATATCGGGTGAAATGTTTTGGCTGTTGATTCTTTATTTAAAGGTTAAGCCTTTTAAGTTATGGGTTTTCATAGATTCAAACAAACTTTCAAACACTTAATGAGAGTCAAGATGATAAGCAAAGGCAGAAATTTTCTAGAATGAAATCGAATTAGACAGTGCAAAAGATCAAGTGGTACCCAAAAAGTAAAATTTGACATAGGCTTTATAGGGTGTGTTGAGTGCTCAACAGGGTCTCGATGTTCTTCATCTGCTTCCTCTGAACTGGATCTCTGTAGAACTTCATAGTTCTCTGGTTGTCACACCATATGACGATCGACCGATGAAAATGAATTCCCAACTCAATGAGAAAATGTTGTAGCCACATAGCCTGAATGGTTATGTTAACTACTCCTTTGTACTCTGCCTCGGCTAAAGATAGAGCAATAGCAGCCTGCTTCTTGCTCGACCAGTAGATGGGCCCAAAACCCAGACTAAGTGAGTAACCAGATGTGGACTTGCGATTAATGTTATCGCCAGCCCAGTCAGAATCAATGAACCCGATGAGGTCCAATGTAGATTTTGTTTCATAGTGAATCTCGAAGGTGACGCTGCCTTGTACGTATCGAAGGATACACTTTGCAGCTTTCCAATGTAGCTCATGCGACTCCTGCATGACCCTGGAGACTTCTCTTATTGCATAGGAGAGGTCTGGTCTGGAGTGTGTGATATACAACAAGCTCCCCACTAGTTGTCTATACAGTGTGTTGTCCACCAATGGAGTGTCCCCGCCATCCTCAAGTCTGACTCCTGATAGGAAATGAATCAGGGCAGAGTTGCAGTTTTTCATGTGAAATCTCTCAAGGAGATCTCATGCATACTTGGCCTGAGACAGTTTAATGCTTGATGCATATTGACTAATCTTGAGTCCAAGGAAGAAATGTAGTGGATCCATGTCCGTCATGAAAAACCTGTCATGAAGAATCCTTTTGACTGCAACAATCACTGAAGTCGAGCAACCGATGATCAACAATTCATCAACATACATAACTAGGAGTAGAAGTGAATCATCCGTCCTGAGCATGTAAACATTTAGGTCTAACCTACAACGTACAAAGTTCTGTGACAACAGGTAGGAGTCCATCTTGGCATACCATGCCCTCGGGGCCCACTTGAGGCCATAAAGAGACTTCTTCAGTCGACAAACCAAATATGAATCCTGCACAAATCCCTGGGGCTTCTCCATATAGATCTCCTCAGATAGATCATCGTGAAGAAATGCATTCTTGACGTCCATCTGATGGAATTCCCATCCCTTGGTTTCCGCAATGGCAAGTGCCAAACATATGGAATCCATCTTCTCTACTGGAGCGAAGGTCTCATCATAGTCAATGACGTGTGTTGACGATTAAAATCACAATGATGAATCTCGCCCGCAAAGTATTGCTAAAGCCTATTATTTAAACTATGCTAATGATAAATAATACTAGTAGGTGGGACCCCTTTGTAGACTGGAGGCTCAAAGATAGTCTAATCACACCTTTTATGCTGTTGTTTCGATGCTACTTACAAGGTTCTACATGATTGATGATGAAGTATTGGTTTTGTTTGCGACATAATGGAAGATGGATAATGCATTTTATGTGTTGATTCCGATATTCTAAGATCTAAAATTCCATGTTATGAATGGCTTATATTTACTGTTATT
Organism: Picea glauca; assembly: GCA_000966675.3. Lineage (NCBI taxonomy): Eukaryota > Viridiplantae > Streptophyta > Pinopsida > Pinales > Pinaceae > Picea > Picea glauca. Next base: position 165,189 of record JZKD02S1178750.1, on the reverse strand, counting down.
ACAATTGTTATTGTCGCCATGATTCATTACCTGTTACGCCTGCACAAGACACATGTTAGTAACAACAAGAAACAAGAGCACTGGAAAGAGACTTATGAAAAAAATCCAAGAAAGGGAACTATACTATACTATGCTATACTATGTGCAAATGAAATAAAAAAGAATTATTGTTAGTCCTAATTAACAATGTTAGTGGCTATACGATTTATATTAAGTTATATTGGATGCATTTGATATATGTTATGGTATGGTTTTGACAATGGTTAATATGGATTGGGGTGGTGCAATTGGAAAGCAATATGTGCAAGTTTCGATGCATGGAATTAATGGCAGGGGATTAATGGTATGGTTTTGGATGGCTGTCGTGTACTACGAAATTGAATGTGAGGAAGGTGAAAGCGACGTGCAGTAAATGCATGTCACTCCATACTTCTCCCACTGGGACGTCACCCTAGTAGGGTTATTGTGCATGTGGTTTTGTTGGGGTTAAGCTCCGAGATTCAGACATGGAAGGAACTTCTCGATCAACTCCCATTTTTAAATCCATTGGTTACAGGTATGGCTCTTTTTGCCCATTCATGAATTTGCTCTATGTATGAAATGAACATTGGCTCGGTAATGTGTTGGTTTTGTTTTTCTTGAAATTGACAACTGTGTAAACGCGTGGGTGTTTTCTCTGGAATCACTGTGTGGTTCTTCGTTTGCAAATGAAAAAATTGATGGTTGAAGTTGTGATTTCGTTCGCTGTTTTGTGTGGTGGAAACAGTGATGGATCACTGTTGTTTTAAGTAGTTATGGGTATTTCGTTGGAGGGTTTCACTCTGTTTAGCCTTGTTGGCCGCCTTCTCACAATTAATGGTAACCATACCCGGTTGTATTCAGTTGTTATGGCATTGTTGTGTATGTTTCGAACTCCTTTTGGTCACTGTGTATCCTCCAGAGCCATGTTTGTGGGTTTTTCACCTGGTCATGGGATTATTTTGTGGTATTGGCATCAACACAGTTGGTTATGGGGTGGCCATTATGCCAATAAGTATGCGTTAGGGTTGTTGTTAATACCCGGGGTCTGCATTTCCATCAACATTGTTATAAATTGGTTCGGCTATTGAGAAAAACGCGAGGGTTATGCCTCTGCGCATTCTTGGTATTGGTTACTTTCTAGTGATAAATCTCTGCTCCTCTGCATCATTGCCTACCCTACTTGGTGATGAACTGTCACACTATTTTACAAGCTAAGAGTTATAAAAGCTTATGGTTCCACCGTTCTTGTTTCGAAGGTTTTCCACCTACTGTTGATATGGTCGACCTCCAGTCTCTCTGTGTTTGGTGACCGAGCGAACCCTTGATTATTTCTTATGTTCATGGTTACAGAGCCCGATTTTGATAAACTCAACTAGTTGCACTCTTGTCAGGTATCTTGTTAGCTGTCATAAGTTGGTTGAGTGGTATTGATAGTGGCTTTGATTATTGTCTCGTCTTTGTTTGATCAGGTTGTTGGAGAGTTGTAATTGGAGATGAGAATTGGTATACAATCGTTGCCTCCTTTTGTTGTGACAGTTGAATCGATAACCCAACTTGTTTTTTTGATTAAATTGGTTGATTGGGAGTAAACGGTAATGTACAGTCACATGGATGCCTCTTTTCTTTATGCGTTGGTCTGTGTGTTCCTACAACATGGTAGCAATTGAAGTTGGTGGCTTTTGTGTGTTTAATTTGTCTCGATCGGGATCATTACAGATTGGAAAATTGATGACTAAGACTTAGTTGTTTACTGTGTATGATTATGGAGACATCGTGCATCGTTTTGTTTTATTGCACCATCAGAGATGAAGCACGAGGTTTTTGTAGTATGGTTTCATTGAAAATTTAATTGTTAATATTGTCAAATGAATGAAATCGGGCATGTTTTAAAAGAGTTTGTTCAACTCGGGAAAGACCTGTGTCTATGTTGATTTGGGGATTTATGAATTATGGGCATTAGATGATATTCTATAGAAATATATGTTGGACATAGATGAAACAATATGACTGTGTGTTCCTTTTGATTTTGTTTTAAATTAAAAGGGAAGGAAATGAAAATAAACATAATTATTTTAACAAGAAGGGTGAAAGGCATGATGGTTCTGAGTATGATTATACACTGTATTAATTGAAATTTTTTAAAGAAATTGGATGCGGGACAATGAACATTTTTAAACATAGTAACTGCTTAATTGGTGTTGAATTGTTTGTATTAAATACATAACTGTTTTATGGATTAATTAATTAATTTTACGAACAATATTCGCATTTTTCTCTACCATTATTTCAATTTTCGCACATTACAATCCCCTCGCCTTCCCATATTTAGTATCCACTCCCTGTTCCTAAAATTTAATTATATTTAAGATAAATTCTGTATTATGACAATTAAATGATCGTAAGGATGAAATACAATGATATATTCTTTTGATTCATGATACAATTGATTGTTTGATGTTGTGAACAATAATCATGATCTTTTCCCCCTCATTTTAACACTTTTCGCTAAATGCAATCCCTCACATATCCCATAACCCTTGTTCACCCCCTGGTCATTAACAACTATTAAACAATTTGTATGGATTGGATTGCATTAGTTTGATATGTTGTTGAGCCAAATTTTATTTCATATTTAAAAGATTTGTCATGTATGGTTGTTGAAGAAACTATTTGCTAATAAATAATCAAACAGAGGTAGCCATGGTCGGGGTAACCGAGGAAGAGGAAATTGGAACAGGGGCCCTAGAAGGCCAAGGTTCTCTATACACTTTGATGCAAACTCCCAAGAGTTAGGCCAATTATTCCAAGATGGATTTTTCAACTGGATTGGGCAAGGAGTGGTCCAACCTAGGCCTGAAAGACCTCCCTTCCAAGCCCTACAGGTCCCTAGTATCCCAGTGCCTCCTCATGTCTCACTGCAACCTGAAGTCTCTGAAAATGACGGATGGCAAGAGATTGTCCACCCGACAGTCTCCCAACATCGTGGATGTCCTAAATTATCTCTACCTGCTCCTCCACCTGTTAATCAAATTGCCCAAGTTGCCCCTATCCACTCACCAGTACAGTCTTCCCAAGCAAGCAAAAGGTTAAAAATCAAGGCCCACCATGCTCCTGACAAAGGAAAAGCCGTTGCTACCCCCTCATCACCCTCAAATGACTCTGCCAAATCCATGTCCTCCCGCATGCATTTGAGAGATGATTGATCTCATGTAATCAATGAGATTAGGCCTAAAGGCTCTACACATCCTAAGACATTTTCAGAGAGATTAAAGGGTGACAACAACAACAAGGGAAAGATTGCCTTTTAGAGTGGAAAATATGGATTTTTAAGTGTTTTTATTTATTGATTGTTGAGAACAATTGACTTCTAAAATTTTGGACAACACACTATTCTTTGGATATATGGGTGATATATTTTTGGAAATAATTTCAATTATCATTGATATAAATTGTCAAAATATGAAAGTGATGATGAGAGTCACAAGGAGGGATGTTTTGTTTGATTATCTAGTTGTGTTATAATTGTTAAGGGAGTCACAAGGGGTCCCACCTACTAGTTATTATTTATTAAAAACCTTTATTATGATTTTATTACTTTTTCCCCTTAACTAAAAAGTTGGTTGAGTTTTAGTTAACTTAACTAAATAAGTAGTTCAACTACTTCAACCAATTCTAAATTGCTTAAAGGAAAAAGGAAAAGGAGGAACAAGAGGAGGATAGAAGGAGAAGCATACTAAGGTCTGCTCTTTGAGTTTTGTTGAGATAATTTAGTTTTCATTCATTCTTTAATTCATTGGAAGCCTGATTCTCTTTTATGATAGTAGGGTCCTATTGTAGACAACAAGATTCAATGATGAATTACATCATTCAGACACTTGTTTTTCAGAGGTGTTGATTTATCTTTGATAGTCTGTGTAGACTTGTCTGTTTGTGAATTAAATTTCATGACTGATAAAGGCTATTGTGCAGAGTCGAGTGGGAAACAATCTGTGGCAAGTTGATCCAACTTTTAAAGTTCAGTTTTTTACTTTCTGTCAGAAGTCCTTTTGTATGATTCATCGGGGACATCTAAGTTTGAATTTGGTTCAAAAATTCCTCAGAGAATTTTGTAAAGAGGACGATTCTTTTGATGAATTGGAATGAAATAAATGATTTTTTTATGTCTCATCTATTTTGATTATTGACTTGGTGTCTTTACTTCTGTCTCTATATTTATTTCAGCATCTGTTATATTCATAAAATTACATAAAAAATGAATTTTTCAGCAAGCTTTCATTTATACAAAAATCAGCCTAAACACTTGTAATCGATACTTGTGAATTATGATACAAATTTTGATGGCTATAAACATAGGGTGATATTCTTGTCTATCTTGCTTTAGCCAAGCAAGATCTAAAAATGCTTGAGTAAGATCATTTCATATATTTTCCTCAACAACATGCACCTGCTGAAAGCCTTTGGAAACTAGCATGGCTTTGTATCTACTAACCTATCCATCCATTGCGCTCTTGGTCATGTAGACCCATCTACACCTGACAATTTTCCTTCCTGAAGGAAGGAGAACCAGATCCCAAGTCTGGTTCTCGAGGAGAGAGTTGTACTCCTCCTTCATGTCGGATTCCCAAAAGGGATTGGCAGCAACCTTGCCATAGTACTGTGGATCTGAAGACTGAACAAAGAAAAGATGTGTGAGTGGCATCGATTCAGTGGCAGTGAGTGGAAGAGGAGGCTCCTCAAAATCAGATCGAGTCCTCCTAGTATCAGTTGGATCCCCAACAAGATCTCCTGCATCCTGAAGAGTAGTCTTGGCCCACTTGGGCCTCTTCTTTGGCTCTGCATCTGCATCTGCATGCACTGACTCTGCATTTGACTGTACTGACTCGATATTTGATGTTGGATAAATTTCTATTTTTGACACACTAGTTCAGTGGGAGTAACACTAGTTTAGTGGGAGTTAACTGACTAGTTCTATTTTAAACTTTCTAATCTTAGACCATCACTATTATGCATGCATTTCTAATAATAGGATGCCATTTCCTATATGAGTGAAGATCACTCACTCATTGATAAGATCATAATATGCATTAATTCTCATTCTTCATTATGTATCTCTCTTCCTTTTTCTTGATAAGCTTTGTTTGTGTATGCTTTAGCTAGATCTCTTGTGCAGGTTTCCATGAAACACTGACATGGTATCATAGCTACGCTTCTTGGAGCAAGCCAGACAAACCAAAGAATAAGGAAAATCGAATTTTCGACAAGCTAAATCCATGGTCGTACATTTCAGTAGTGATTTCTCCAAAAATATTAATCTTTTGAGGAAACGACTCACGTGGGAAGTAAATCGATCCATTTTGCAAGTGGATTTTCAACCGTTTGGCGAGATTCCTCACCGTTTTCTTAGAAAGTAAGCCGCAAGATAGCCTCCTGAAACTGATACGAATCCGTGGTCGTAACTTTCTACTATGATTGCTCCCAAAATATTAAGCTTTTGAGGAAATGACTCGCGCAAGAAGTAAATTGACCCATTCTGTAAGTGGGTTTTCAATCATTTGGTGATATTCCTCACCGTTTTCTTAGAAAGTAAGTCGGAAGACCGTCTCCTAAAACTGTTATGAATTTTCACTTAAAGTGCCCTTTTTGTCGTGATTTCTTAATTTTTCACTTGCAGATTTAGAGTAAATTTTTAGGGGTTCTTAGAAACAGTGGGAGAGATGGATATGACAACTATTATACAGTCAAACTTGGTGGTAATCCTCACACCATACAATTATTTTGATTTGAAGCCCAAGGCAGAATTCCAACTCAGAAGGAAATGAGTATATAATTTGACGATGGCGTCAGAAATTGAACCTACATCAACGATTGAGAAGATGAGATGAACGAACCGTAAGGATGAGGCCACATGACTACTTGATTTAATCTCCACTTATCTATGGTTTCATGTTGCTGCATGCAAGACTCCAAACGAGATCTGGACCACCTTGGAATGACTCTTTGGAAAGAAGGATGAGATGTGAGGTCATATGCTTGAGGTAGAGTTGAATATCTTAGACCCTAAAAGTTTTTATAATATACATGATTTCTTTACTAAATTTAAATCTTTGATTTTGAGCTTGGGTGGATGTGCTATTGACAAGTCTACATAAGAGAAACAACTTATTCTAACAATCTTGGCCAAACTAGGACCATAATATGTTGTATATGTCTCCAATTTCCATCCTTGCAGATGTCTTTTGGGCGCAAATTGGAAAATGCCTACGTTGGCTCAGTTCATTGAGTCTCTTACACAAGAGAAGACAAAACATATACATATGGGCCTCATGAAAGATCCCAAAGCACATGCACTCACCATGCATGATGGAAAAGGGTCATACAATCAGAAATCGAAGCAGAAACGAAAGGAGTTATTACATACATAGTCAAAGAAGGAGATATATTCCAAACCCTTTAATGATTCTTCAAGTTCCAAAGACTCTTCAAATTCCAATAAGAAGAAGAAGGGAAAGTAGTGCACTTACTGCAATAAACCGAATCATGAAGAATCTACATGCATGAATAAACATATCGATCTTTGTTAATGTTTTTGCTATTATTAGGTTACTTTCAATTTACTAGATAACAATAACATAGACAGGATCGCTGAGAGAAACACAATCACAAGAGTACACAAGCATTTATCTTGGGAAACCCTCAAGGGGAAGAAAACCTAGAAAAACTTCTTTAATATAGATAGCGAATACAATGCCAAGATAACGAACCAAACAACAGAGAATATCCAACACTGAGAAACACGCCTCTCTCTCTTCCTTCTTCCAGCAACCGACAACTGCAACTTCCTTCAAAACTTGCACACTAGATGAGTGAGCTGAGTGCGTGTCTAAATGAGGCGATGACCTCTCTTATTTATACAATTCTGGCACGTGTGGAAGTGTCTCTTCACTAGCAGGGCCGACTTCTTCTTCTGGGTGGTTATAACCATCTTTAATATATTCTGGGGTATCTTTAATATATTCTGGGGTTGACTTCTTATTTAGCCTATTACAATTAGGGTTTGACCAATCCGCAAAAGGGGATTTGGTCATTTACAATACCCGACATGATCAATCCACAAAAGGGGATTGATATAATCAAGAATAAATATGTTTTATCTTTATCCATAAAAGGGGATAAGAATATTCTTTGCAGTTACACAATATTTTAACAATCTTATGGCACATGCACTTCAACAAAACAACCTTGGAAACTTCATACCAGAGGGAGACAAGGAGCAGAAGGAAGACGATCCTACTCCTAAGAAAGGTAATCATCATGCTCTGGTTGCAATTAATTGCTCATCTGATTCATGGATTATAGATTCTGGTGCATCCCATCATATGGTAGCGAAAGAGGAAGTTTTCTCTTCTTTGAGTCCACGCTCAAGACCCCCTATTCTCATGGGGGATGATACTCCAGTAGTAGTAGCAGGAGAAGGAAGAGTGGAACTTCATAATGGTAGTTTTGAGAATGTTTTACATGTTCCAAAGCTTTCTATGAATATGCTCTCATTTTATCAGATCACTCAAAAAGGTAAAAAGGTTGGATTTACATCAGATTCAGTTTCAATAATTGACATGCATGACAATTCCATTATTGCAATTGGTGAGGTGGGTCACAAGTTAAGGTTGTATAAATTTACTAAGTTTTTTGACGATGACTCCTCTATTCTACTTACACATAAGGAGAGTACTTTGCATGCACCTCCAGTGCAACATGCATATAGTTTTGTTCTTCCATCAGTTTCAGACATCAGAGATGATTCCATACACTCAGATTATGTACATGGAAATAAGCAGGTAATACATCTAGATAAGAAGCCAACGTCGAAGCTTCAACAGATGCCCAAGAAGGCACAAACCACACTTCAGGGAGCAGACAACCTTGCAGGGAATCCATTGGATTCGAGGAGGACTCGATCTCAGCATGAGGATCCTTCTCATGTACTTTCAGCTTCAGAACCTATGATGCCTATGCATTGCTATATGGTTCAATCTACTGATCCACAAAACTACAATAGGGTTGTGGGAAATCCATTATGTCAAGCAGCCATGCAGAAGGAGTATGACTCACTCCTAAAGAATCAAACTTCACATCTGGTTCCACTTCAACCAGGAAGGAATATTTCCAGGTGTAGATGGGTCCACATGATCAAGAGGTACAAGGCTAGACAGGTTGCCAAAGGACTTCATCAGATCCATAAATATTTCTACATCTTCACGAAGACTTTCAGTGAGCAGAAGTTTCAGACTTTGCAGGATCGCCTTGCAGTGAAGAACACAGTTGCCTAGTAGCTGCCATTTTCTTCTTTTGAGGGGGGGTTTTGTTCCCACGTGGTTTTCCCTCTTTCCTCACTTTTATTCAGTGTTCATTAGTTTCATTATACATGAGTACCTAAAATGGCCTAGTAGTC
>JZKD02S1178750.1:37042-47797 GCA_000966675.3 Picea glauca | reverse complement strand
GTCTTCTTACATCCACCTTATTCTATTTTATTGAAAGGTCTTATTAATATTGACCTTTATTACATCCGAATACATTGATCTACCTATGTGCGGGTTAGGACCTTAACAAAGAAAGAGTTATGGGGGACTAAGCTCCACTAGTTAGGGTAAGGGAGGGGGCTAGGTGTATAGGCCTAGGGGATAATATAGAGGGCTTACCTCTAAGGGAATAATATTTTATTATTATTTCCTAAAGGCTAAGATTGGACATGATCAATGTTATCCTAAGTTCTTGGGGAAAGGGAACGAGTGCTAAGTGGAACTCATGTGGCCTTAGGAAGACATGTGCCAACCTGGGCACATGCAGTTTATAGCTGAGAAAGACAACTCATTGGGGGTTCCTCCTCGCCATTCTCGCGATCCTCGCCTGCTCGCAAGTCTGCATATTACCCGATTCACCCACTGACTCACGTACTGAGCCATCATCTCCATCGTCGACCTCTGTATCTGGCACACACCTTTGGAATTCTGCAGTCATACTTGAATTATCCTGTGTGTCTCTTGTGAAGCTCGACGCACCCTGTAACTTCCTGAGATGTGTTGTGTCTTAACGGTTGGACGTTGTAGCCACGCAGTTCCTTGACTGAGCATGGCTTGCTACCACCATCTGTTCTATACTAAGATTTGTTGATTGCCATCACCTTTTCAAGAATTGACTTAGAATATGGACTGAAGAAGCAGGTTGTCAAGCCTGGAAGAAACTCTCTCCAGGTGAGAGAGGTTGTTGGGGAAGTGATTTCCCAGAGGGATCCCAACTGCAGCTACAATGCTTAGAGAATTCTTGTCCGTCCTGTTGCTGAATCCCTGGAAGGGAAGTGGGGCAACCGAAGGAATATTGAGCAGAGAAGGGGCATACTTCCTGGGGTGGGATAGGCATGTGGGGAAAGAGAGGTTGTAGGTTGTTAGTGTGAGCTGGCTCATGGGAGAAAATCCTTACTGTTGACCTATGCGGTTTTCCTATTCCCCTTTCTAAGCCTAGGAATCCCTTTCTCGATGGAGTTTAGTCCCAGCGCAGTGGTGACCCACTACTGAGTGTGATGAGCAATGTGGTCTAAGGCTGGGAGGTTCGTGGAAGGTCTGCACACAGTTGGTGGTCATCTATTAAAAAGATAAGTGCCAAATATTTGTTGATTGTATGTTGTGTAATTGTACATGTTTTATAAGTTGATGAGTAATGCCTAGATATATCATGTATGTTGTATGTGTGGGATTACTGTTATTTCCACTTTAATCTGTGTATGGTTATAATATGTCGACTGTATGCATATAGTGTCAGAATGTTTTAATGTTAATTCCGCATGAACAATGTATGAACATAATGCTATAGTTGTTAATATGCATTAGATAGATATGCATGCATATAAATTTACAAAATGGTATTAGAGATAAGAGATACGTCCAAGAAGTGACGTTTCCCAACCTGTTGGTGGCTGGGGGCATTACAAAATGGTGTCAGATCTAGTTGGGAAAATATAAGTTTGTTGGGTAGTGTTCCCTGGCAGAGGTGGATGGTTGGGGACGTTACACTGGTGGACATAAGACAAAAAACAATTGTAAAATAGTCTCATCCACTGCTCTATCATGTTCATATCCTAAAACCTGAAAAATCATGGAAATAACCTACCTGGTTAGTTCAGAGAAGATGGTGGATTTGAAAGGAGGTGGACCTGTTGGTAATGGGGCATCTGGGGCTAATAGATTACTCAACAACTTTTGTCTTTCAGACTATGACAATGCTTGGTGATTAGATTCAATCTCATCATCATCCAAGGTTTCATATACAACATGGTATGGAATTTGGAGCATTTGGGCAATGGATTCTCTAGTTATTTCACAGACTATCCTAGAATCATGTACACAAATTAGTTGTTGCCTATCCACCTAGTAATTGACAACACACCAATTGACTAATTCTGGAAAGTGATGAGTTTGTGAAACAATCGATCTCGTCAGGTTCGATTCCCATAAGTTCAAGTAGTTTCGACCATTGTTAGCGTCATCTTGGGTTCTCTGAATTAATTGGTAAAGGTTAGGAAAAGATAATGCAGGGTCGAAAACATTCCTTTCCCTATCCTCTAAGTGATCATCAAATACAATCGTTTTCTTGGATGGTCAGATTTGGTTAGGGTTCAATTTAGTGTCCATTTGATTACTTTTAGGGGAAAAAGACTAACTACCTTTCTCCATATATCCTTATTTTAAACAATTTTAACACATTTGAAATAAGGAAATGAGAATAGTACCCAAACTTATTTGTTGAAGGAGAATTTGACTACTTTCACTGGAGTCTATTGTACTTGTAACTGTTAGATTTTCTTAAATTTTTAGTAGCAATAGATTTACCATATTACTTTGATATTATTTTAACATTCAACAACCATATACTGAAAATATAAGCAAGATCTCGAAGTAGATAGACAAGCACAAGAAGACACAAAGATTTTTCCTTGGAAAACCCCAAACTCAGGGAAAAACCCAGCCAACTTTCCTTAGAGAGAATATTTCTGATAACACAATACAACCATGAACAAGCTCTATTCACAAGAGCAAAACCAACAATGAAGAAACCATGATAACATGTACTTATCTCTTCTTGTCAAACCCTAGCGAGGGTATACAAATGAGCAAAACCCTGAAATATGATGTGTAGCAATCCTAGCGAGAGTGCTAGAGTAATCAACCTCTTCCAGTGAACTTCCCAATATAGAAACCCTAGAAAATGTACTCGCTGCATCTTCTTCCTTGCCTCAGACATTTACCTTCGTTTCTTGAGTGAGAGAGTTGTGTGAGTGTGTATCAAATGGAAAGGCGTCTCCCTTTATTTATAGTCTTCAAGTCACTTTACTAGAGCCAAATTCTCTTCCTGGAAATTATATTTTCACTTTATTATTTTCCTATGGGGTCGGCTTCTCTTTTGGGGTATTCTTCAACTACTCAATGGTCTTCCTTTGACTTCTTGGGATCTTCCTTTCTAAGAAAAGTTGTCTAGGAGGGAATACCTCCCGCTGCTACAACACATCAACACTCCCTCTTAGTGATGGATGTATTATTCCATGATGTTGTACTCTAGTAATCCCAATCACACCCATCCACTTCACATTGCATGGGAAATACTACCACCATAGTCTCAAGACTACGCTACAAGTATCTATGATGTTTCTCCTATCCTATTAGTCCCAATCACACCCATCCACTTCACATGGTATGGGAAAGACTACCACCATAGACTCATTCAAACCTAGACACTTCACATGAATTAGGCAAGGCTATGCCATGGTCCCCATCACACCTAGCCACTTCACATGGTGTAGGAAAGACGATGCTACAAGTCCTAATCACACCTAGCCACTTCACATGGATCAAGAAAGAATTGTACCAGACTACTCATTACTCCCTCAGTCACTTCACATGACTGATTTGGGAAACCCCTATCCAGAGGGAGATTATTTTCCCACTATAGGAGAAACATCACAACTCCCTCTCAACGAGGGTGGACATTCTGCATCACGCCAAGCTTGTTTATGAAGTAATCATACTTCACTTTAGATAGAGGCTTGGTGAGAATGTCTTCTATCTGCTCATCTGTGGATATGTACTAGAGTTCCACTACTCCTTTTTGGCACCATGTATCAGATGAAATGGTATTTGATCTCTATATGCTTTTACTTGTCGTGAAAGACTGGATTCTCTGAAAGCTTCACATAACTTTGATTATCAAAGTTGGCTCCAAATCTAGATCAAATAACCCTGCAAGCAACTTCTGAAGCCACACTGCTTCACGACTTGCAACACTGGATGTTATATATTCTGCCTCTGTTGTATTGAGTGCCACTGACGACTTTTTTTTTCTCAACCATGAGATCATACCTGATCCCAAATTGAAGCAACATCCTAATGTGATTTTCTTGTCCACTTCACTCCTCGCCCAGTTAGAGTTTGTATAACCTTGCAACTTTACTTCATCGTTCGAGACATATCTGAGTCCATATCCAATGGTACCATGCATGTACCTCAATACATGCTTTGCTTCTACCAAATGTACATGTCTAGGCTCAACCATGTACTGACTCAATGTGTTCACTACAAAGCATATATACGGCCTGATGCTAACCATGTACACCAAGGATCCGATCAATTGTCTGTACATCATGGGATCAACCAAATTTGAAGAAGAATCATTTAATAGATTCATATTCGTAACCATAGGTGTGGTCATGGAATTGCATTCCATCATCACGAATCTTTGCAGGATCTCAACTGTATACTTTCTTTGGCTAAGGAAGATCTCATCTAGTCTCTTCCACACCTATAATCCTAAGAAATAGTGCATCAACCCTAGATCCTTCATTTCGAACTCTGAAGTGAGCTCCCTCTTGCACACATCTATGAGCTTCTCATCCCATATAAGAAACAATTCTTCCACATATAGTACCAATATCAAGGGACAATCATCTTCAACCTTGTAGTAAATGTTGGGATCTACATTGCTCTTGGTAAACCCCGAGATCATCAAATAATTGTCTATTATGGCATACCATGCCCTGGGTTCCTGCTTAAGCCCGTACAAAGATTTCTTCAATTTACAAACATGGGACTCCTTCCCATAGATTACAAAACCTTGTGTCTTCTCTATGTACACTTCTTCTTCAATTACACCATTCTAGAAGGCAATAATTACAACCATCTGGTGTAATTTCCAACCCATAACATAAGCAATATAAATAATATATCTAATAGAAGTGTACCTGGCTACCGGAGAAAATGTCTCATCATGATCCTCTACCTCTTTCTAGGAGAATCCTTTAGCCACAAATCTATCTTTGTACTTCTCTATGCTTCCATCTACAACATGCTTGATCTTGTAGATCCACTTGGAAGTCAGTATTGACTTCCCTTCTAGTCTTAGAACCACTGCCCACATGTTATTCTTCATGATGGATTGGTACTCTTCCATCATAACATCCTTCCACACTTGTTTCTTTGCATCTTCCTCATAAATGGAAGGTTTTGAATCAATGATCTTACTCGTCAGTGCCACATAGCTGGAAAACTTGCGTGGTCTCTTTCTCTCTCTAAAGGAGCCACTAGGATATGCATGTTTTTCTGCTTCCTGCATTGTGCTCCAGAGCCATGTTAGTCTCTTCTTGGTAACTGTAACCTCTTTGCGTGGATCTACCAGTGTCTATGGCTCTACTTTCCCATTCTGATATTCTGGGATATGTTGTTATGGAGTAGAGTCAATCATCACTACATCCTTTGGATCCTCTTGCTCCTCTCTGTTCGCATCCATGTGAGACTCTAGATTTCCTAAAGGCTGATCTTCATCAAAGGTGGCATCCCTGCTAATCTCAATATGTCTCTATTTGGGGATGTATATTCTATAATCCTTGGAAGTCTCACTGTATCCAATGAAGGTGCCCTTATTTCATGAAGCTTGTAGCCTCGTTCTCTTTTCCTTGAGAACATGTATGTACACTAGGCAGCCAAATATCCTCAAGTGGCTGACTTCTGGTTTCTTTCTAATGAATACTTCTTCTGGTGTCTTGTTCCCAATATCTTTTGAGGAATTATATTATGGACATATACAATTGTATTGGATGCTTCTTCCCATAGATGCATGGGTACGTTCTGGTCATGGATCATTTCTTTAACTGCTTCTACAATTGATCTATTCTTTCTCTCTGCAACCCCATTTGGTTGGGGGTTGTAGGGAGTTGTCAGCACCCTCTTATTCCCTACTTCTCTACAAAAGTTCTTGAACTCATTTGAGGTGTATTCACCTCCATTATCTAACCTCAAAAATTTAATCTTTCTTCTAGAGAGATTTTCTACTAAAGCCTTGAATTCTTGAAACTTATTGAAAACTTCATATTTTGCTTTCAAGAAATAGATCCATGTTTTATATGAGAAATCATCAATAAAAGTGACATAATATAAAAAGTTACCTAGAGATGGTAATTTCATTTTTCTGCATACATTTGAATGTATAATTTCCACTATCCCGTTGGATCTATTGTCACTTCTTGGAAAACTTCCCTTGGCATTCATGCCAAGTGCACATCTTTTGCATACTCCATCATGCTCCACCTACATATCTGGTAGACCTGTAACCATCTTTCTCAAAACTGGAAAGACTCTATAATTGAGGTGAGAAAGTCTTTGGTGCCATATCTCACTAGAGCTAATACTGTTGTGTACAAGGGCTTGTGCTGGGTGTCCCTTTAATTTATACAATCCTCCCTCTCGCACATCAATTACCATAGCTAAATATACACTTCAACCCTTAAGTCGAAGAAGGAATTTTCCATTAATAAAATCTACTCTGAAGCCTCTATCTTCTAAAGCATAGATATAAATGAAATTTTTATTTAAACCTTGTACAATCAATACATCTTTTATTGAAATAGAATTACCTGAATCAAGCTGGTAGGAGGCTTCTCCTACTCCTTTTACTGCATGCTTGGAATCATCTCCAAGTTCCACCTAAAGGGATGAACTCTTTTCTGTCAAATTTGTAAGATAATTTCGGAACCCAGTCATGTGCCTGGAAGCACCACTATCCACTAGAAACATATCACTTCTTTGAGTGATGGTACTTGTGAGAGTTGAGACAAAGACATACTCTTCATCTTTTGCTTCCCTTATCTTCTTCTGAGAGGTAGAATCCTCCATATCTGATGCATGTGCAAGATGTTTTCTCTTTCCTTTCCCTTGAGAACATTGGTACGCAAAGTGTCCCAACTTCTCACAGTTGAAACATCTAATCTTAGATACATCCTTCTTGTGATATGGAACTGATCTTCTATTTTTCTTCGGACTGTTGTTTCTTATTTCTTTCCTTTTCTTTACATGAGAAAAAAGAGCTTGGTTTTCTTCATCCTTGGTCTTCTGCATCTTGGATGTCAATCTTGATTCTTCTTGGACACAGTCTATCCATAGCTTGTCAAATTTAGGTAATTTACTTCTTGCACAAATTCCTTAAACAAATGCATCCCAAGAAGAAGGAAAGTCATTAAGAGTTGTAGTCACAAGCTCTGCATCATCCATTGAATCTCCAATAGTTGTTAGTTGATCCTTGATCTAAGAAATCCTCATGAAGTAGGTAGAAACTGAATCTAACCTGTTCATCATCACATTTATGAGTTGATGCCTTAGGGTTAGCTTCATGATTATATTCTTGCTTTCATATATTCAGGTTAAGGAATCAAACATCTCTTTTGGTGTCTTCAATTCCGATACATTAGGAATCAAGTGGTCCTTGATTGAATCTGTCAAGATCCTCTTGGCCTTGATCTCATTTTTCTTATGTCTTTCCTTGGCCTCTTCCTCTTCTGGTTCTGGGAGAACTTGCTTGACATGATCCAAGAGCTCATTCTCTTCTAGAATGAGAAGTATTCTATTCTTCCATGATTTTAAATTGTTTTCTCCATCCAACGTATCTTCAACTCTCAGATTGGTAGTCATTTTCACTTGTAGAAATCCTAGGCCTAAAAAATCCCAAAATTTCAACCTTCTTAAAAGTCAACGCTAGGGTTTTAGGACATGCGCCAGGGTTAGGCGAGTTTCCTAGTACAATTTTCTCCTCAATGATGGCACTAGAAAACCCCAATGACTGACAATATTTTTTCTTGCTGGTGTCTTGCGCTAAGTCAAATCTGGCTTCAACCCTCATGCTTTGATACCATGTTAGATTTTCTTAAATTTTCAGTAGAAATAGATTTACTAGAGTACTTTGATCTTGTTTTAACATTCATCAACCATATACTAAAAATATAAGTAGGATATAGAAGCATATAGACAAGGACTAGAAGACACAAAGATTTATCTTGGGAAAACCCCATACTCAGGGGAAAACCTAAGCAACTTTCTTTAGAGAGAATATTTATGATAACACAATACAACCATGAACAAGCTCTATTCACAAGAGGAAAACCATCAATGGAGAAACCCTAATAACAAGTACTTATCTCTTATTCTTTTCAAACCCTAGTGAGGGTAGACAACTGAGAAAAACTCTGAAATATGATGTGTAGCAACCCTAGCGAGAGGGCTATAGTACATGACCTCTTCCAATGAACTTCCCAATAAAGAAACCTTAGAAAATGCAGTAGTTGTGTCTTCTTGCTTGCCTTAGACTTGCGCCTTCTTTTCTTGACTGAGAGAGTTGTGTGAGTGTGTATCAAATGGCAAGGCGTCTCCCTTTACTTATAGTCTTCAAGTCACTTTACTGGGGTTGACTTCTCTTCTTGGAAATTATGTTTTCACTTTATTATTTGCTTGTGGGGCTAACTTTTATTTTGGGGTATTTTTCAACTTTTCAATGGTCTTCCTTTGACTTATTGGAATCTTCCTCTCTAAGAAAAGTTGTCTAGGAGGGAATACCTCCCGCTGATACAAAACATCAACAGTAACAATATTTACCATGTGTGTTTACCTCATTTGCTTTGGGGGTAATTGTTTAAACTTAAAAAAAAATTTGGATTACATGGACAAAAATTAGATTGCATGGACGCGACGCATTATTTATTTGGCTTACATCACAGTGGCACATGCCATCAATTTGTGCATTTAGGGGGAGAGCTAAAGTGGTTTCATATTACCACCCCAGCGTACCGAAATGAATAAGTTGATGACACATTATCACCAGTTAATACAACAGTTATGAATTTAGGCCTCAAGATTTGTCCCAGTTAATATTATGCAAGGCCCATGGTGAACAATTGGGACTTGTTGTCTTAGAATTGAAATTCGTGCTTTGAGGCATACAATAATGGTTAGAGAACTAGGTTGAAGGTTTAGGGGTTGTGACCAGGACCCTAGGAAGAGGTACGACCATAAGGAGCTTAGTTGGGATTATGTGTGGGGTATGTCAGGCCCAAAGGTTAAGTTGGGTTAGGTATAGGTGAGGGACTTATAGGGATATATGGGTCTAATAGGGATGAAGTGGAGGTAGTTGGTTCTTATGCATAGAGGGGGAGAGGGAGAGAACAAGCTAAGTGAGGGAGAGAGCCAACAAGTTGAGCCATATTTTTCATTTTTTAATGACATAGTTAGCACACGCCTCGATCTTCCATTACACCTCTATATACCTCTNGTATGCTCACTTGGTTCTTCCTTATATGAGTTGAGTGATGAATCCACTCCATTCTTATGCTTATTCCGAGATTATTTCTCACCAAATAGATTCAATGGTCATGCATGAACCTCACCACCTCATGATCGTGTTTGGAAAGAGTTTTGAAATGATCTAAAGAGAAGTCCTACCCTTGCCTCCTTTCTTTACCTACATATTTCTCTCCATAGAGATAACACAAGGATTCTCATAAATTCCATTACCTCATGGCTTGCTCCAACCTAGCTGTCTTCAGGAAGTTTCTTGGGGATAACTTAGCTCAGCCTGGTCGCTTCAGAAAGTTTCTTGGGGATAACTGTAAAAAACAAATATTTTGGGAGAGACTATCTGCATGAGAGACACTTATTAAATTTTATTTACAATGATGGACTCTTTTGATTGCCTCAAAAGTTTATTAAATATTATTTACATAATATTGCACTAAAACATTTTATGATATATTCCATTAAATACTTCATGTCATATGCTAGTTCATAATACCTTTGGGAAATTGATCTTCTATAGAAGGCCCAAACAATATTTCTACTGAATGGACAACCTATTCTTGAGCTTGCTCTAAAACATCCATTTATATATCATGCCAAGCCCTAATGAACGATCTCCATGAGGATATAATTGAATTATCTCACTGATAACTTATATAATCCTTGGCCAATCCTATATTTCCTATCTGTTAAGCCACCTCTCTGTTTTATTGAAGGGACTTACTAGATGAAGATCTGAGAAGTGGCCCATCCTGGTAATAGATAATTTGTTTCCCTCTTTGAACTAGCAGGAAGAATATAAAGACGCATAAAACCAACCTCCCTAATAGAAGGAAGGCAATTGATGCCAAGGGACTCCTACCTATGAGAAATGTGTTCGTGATTATAATCCACACCATGTTGGTTGGTGTCCAAGTAGATTTGTTGGGCCTGTTCGGTTCCCTCGCCATATTTGTTATGTCTATTCAGTTTCCCTGACCATTCTTATGCCCACTTACTACTAGAAGACTAACCAGGGCCACCATGGACTTCCTGAACCTAGGATTATGCTGGGATGGATGACCACCGATTTTCTCTTGCTGCTACTTAGTTTCCCAGTTTCCCGACCCCTCAAAGCCTGAGAAATAAATTGATTTAGTTTCTTTACCTTCATGAATTTCACGTGTCCACCTACAAATAACAAGTGTCAAGGTTTTCATTTTCCATAAAACTTGTTTCAGGCTACCGCTCCAATGTTTTTATCCCTTAACATGTGTTAAGGTTTGTATTTTCCATAAAATCTGTTTCAGGCTACCACTCCAATGTTTTATCCCTTCCATTGGTTATCATTGAGGTGGTAAGAACTTCCACTTCCACTTATTTCTCATCTTTCAGTAAAATACATAATCATTCCATGCGTAGTTGTGATCACATTGCCATAAAACCACCATGTGTGTAGGTTTAATGATTAACTTTACAATTTTCCTGGTTTTAATAAATAGGTTTTCATGTAGTCTTGATGTGCACATCAAAGTGTATTCTATGATGGTGTGGTTGGTCATTGGTAAAACATGCCTTTTGATATGGGAAATCACATTTGCATCCATTCTTGGAGGAGGA
>JZKD02S1178684.1:0-12675 GCA_000966675.3 Picea glauca | reverse complement strand
GTGCGATGCCTTTCTGTTGTGTGACATTGATATGTAGGCTCTCTAGAACTTCATTAACTTCCACCAAAATTTTCATCATTTCTTCTCTTTGTGACTCTGCGACATATATGGCTTCCTCCCACAGATTGTCCCAAGAGAGGATGCGATTTTGAGCCATTAGCCAAAGGAAAATTGAGATCTTTGGCCAAAGTTTAGAATTCCAGATAATGCTCTAGACGTGCCCTTTTGGTTACAAGAGGTAGTTTTTGTGAAGGTAGTAGGCTTCCTTTACCGAGAAGTTTCTTGTTGGAGAGTATCCCCACTTGAGGATATCTGGTCCTTCATTGATACGAATCTTCTGCTAAGAGGCTATTTCACAGCAAGGTTGTGTATCATTGTTCTCTGGAATATTGAGTTCATGAGGTTGAGTCTTCTAGATGCACCGGGAGTGATGTTGAGAATTTTCCTGCCACAAATCCTTTACATGAAGTGGATCCCTAAATTGCATTTGCTGGTGGAGGGGGCGTAGCTCTTCTACTGAGTACAAAAGTGGCAATTTCTTCCAAGAGTCCACCAGAATAGAGACACCTCTCCATTGTGAATTTCCCAGAAAGCTTGTTTTTGTATGAGAGGGCGGTTTCATCAAGCTGCATTCCATATATTGGACCCTTGTATCTTGTCGTTGAGTCTGATCAGGAGGTCCTCGTTGGTAGTCAGTGAATATTTTTGCTTCCACATTCTAGCCCATAACTCTGTGGGTTTTTTGAGCCAACACCACTAAATTTTGGCCCCCATTATGCGATAAAGATTTCTCGTATCCCTTAGACCCAGTCCACCTATGGATTTCGGGCGGCAGATTTTGTCCCAACCAACTAGAGCCCATTTCTTGTCAAGATGGTGTCTATGACAAAGAAAGTTTTGTTGAAAATTTGTGATAGATTTTATGAATGACTGTGGTGTTGCAAAGGTTGTAAATAGGTAGGTTGGGAGAGCTTGAAGAATCAATTTTAGAAGGACTAGTCTAGCTACAAGATTGAGAGATCTGAAGGTCCAATTATTTAGTCAATTGGAGATGGATAGCAGAAGGTTGTCCTAGGAGATGTTGCAAGTGGTTGCAGTCGTAAGGGGGATTCCAAGATAATTGGACAGAAGGGAGCTCCTAGGGATACCCAGAAGTTTGGAGATGTGGGTTTGGACCGCCAGCGAGGTGTTAAAGGAAAAAAGTTGGGATTTTTCAAGATTGAGGGAGGTCCCTGAAGCATCAACAAAGTCTGTGAGGATGGACTTGATTTTTTTGGCCTCCTGGGCCATGGGGGTATTCAACATGTTGGAACACATACAATTCTAAACTTTTGAGCTTTACATTCTCCACTTCATGAAAATATAATCTTTCCCAAAACGATAACTTAGAAAATAACTTTCGAATTTTAAATCAAATTCATTTCTGGTTAATTAGTAATGAGGCGCATGTGATATCTGTCGTTGATGAAGTTCTTCCATTTGATCAAATGAACCTAATATCTTTGGAGTTTTGGAGTTGCCTAATTATTAAAGAGGTAAATCACTAAAGGTTGCTTTGGAGCTTCACGCTTTAGGCATTTCGATAAGTCTTAACAATAAAAGCCCAGAAACCCGAAAGTGTTCATTCATCACTTTTCCTAAACATTTAAAGGACACGAGTCATAGTACATGTGTATCTTTTGAGTCTTCCCTAAGTTGACATGTGGAACCCATTTCTGATATTTTCGTTTGAAGATTCATACGATTCTAAGTAACACATGGCACCTCCCTTTTCTCGACACGTCATCTGGAATGACATCATCTACGACACGTCACTACGGAAGATGACAGTTCGAAAATATAACAAAGAACTAATTCGCAAATCCACGAAGCACTAAAATGTTGAAGTATTAAACTTTACTTAATTAAGTTAATCATGGTCAAGTGATAATTAATGACTTCTCACTTCAGGGTTCGGATGTTTACCCTTCATCATATCCTAAAATCTTCGAAGTCTGAATTTCCGAAAGCACTTAAGGTTAAATATGATTAATTAAAACTTAAAAGTGATTATCAGATAATTAATCACTTCGCAGTTTCGGGTTTCAGGGATTTCTTCTCGAGCCACATTTAAATTTCTCGAAGTCTGAACTCTCAAAACACTTAAAGATAACACACCTTATTAAACATGATTAATTGAGATTTCAAAAGCGATTATCTCGGGATTAACCTTTCATGGATTCGGGATTCGGGAAATTCCAACTCTATCTCACCTAAAGATCTCGAACACGAACCGCCGAATATTAATGGCATTTATGACTAATTAATAGTAATGATTCAAACGTGGAGTGTGAATCGCCAAGTAGATTTTTTCCATTAAAGTTAATAAATTCTTCATCAGTGAAGCTATACGAAAATCAATGTATCTAATTTGAATAAAAGGACTTGGATTTTGAGTTCATTTTCACATTCCGCAAAGTAGCAAGTTTTATCTAATTGATAATCTCACGCATTTCCTCTGCAACAGGTAACCTCGTTATGTTCTCTTGATATTCATGGCACCATGGAAAATGATGAAGAAGCCTGATGCGGCTAGCGAAGGTTCAAATCCAAATGTGGACGTTATGTCGGACACCACGCCGCGAGCCATAGAGATTGTTAAATCTTGGACACAGGTGTTCGAAGGTCTGGAACATGAGATCATAAATTTTCCAGAAGATTATGGTGATGAAGAAGAAGATACTCATGAAGCTAAGCTTAGAGAGATATCTCGGTCAGAGCTACACAAGATAGTTGCACGACCGAGACTCATGTTGTATAACGATATGATAAGTTGGGCCTTGGAAAACATCGACGTCAAAACCAGAAGCATCACCAACCACCAGAAAGTTTTCATTGGCTCTTTTCGACTGGAAAACCTCCAAGTAATGTACAAGTTATCTCCCAATCCTAAATATAATTACAATGTTGCATTTATTTTGGAGTTCAAGAAAAGTGAATGCATACAATACGACAATAGTTATCTTGATATAATCAGGTCCTAGTGGGGGCACCCAGAGAAGTTCAGGGATGATGCTCATGGTATGTATGCCACAGCGTCGTTGGACATTCACATGATTTATGTAGCCATGATGCTCTGTAGATTGTTCAGGAAGAAGAGTCCTACTCATTTATCGGTGGAATGGGTATCTATAATGCACGAGGTAGCCGAGGGCTACACTTTTAATTGGGCCAAAATGTTATCAGATAACCTGGAAAAAGAAATTACTGAATAAAAAATGGCTAAATCAAAGGGGCAGCCCGCCCCTTTCTATATGTCTGTGTATGTCATGGACGCCATCTGTTTCATGACCCCATTCCCATTGATGAATTGGAGCTGGACCCCAACCAGTACAAAGCCTATTCACTTCTATCATTCCAAGTTGTGGGAGGAAAAAACCAAAGATTTCTTTTATGAAATCTTCCACAATGCAGTGGTGCCTGTTCATATAGGCCTATATGGTCACCCACCTCCTCGGATTTCTGACAGGTTTATGGGAAATCTGTGCAAACTAGCAAATTGGTTCATTGAAGAAAACTTCTCTTATATCAGGATCTTTGGATGCTCAGTTCCTCCCCATGCTCTCCCATGTTTCTTACCAGATCGGTTGGTGTGTAGGGAAGTAGCTTACCAGAAAGTAACAGGAGGCATCAAAAAAGCGCTGAAGGCAGCCCAGAAAAAGGTATGGCCAACTTTCCCTATCCAGGTTGGCATGCTTTCACTTTTAGATTTCAGTCACTCCAAAGTGGAGGTTGCAGCTTTAGAAGATGTCAAATTGGTTGACATTGAGTTCAAAAGGCATGATCCACATAAGATTTTGGAAAATCACCTGGCCCAATTCAACATGAGGCGATATGTACATGAAGACTCCCCATATGACGAAGTATTCCGGGTAATTAGATCCTACGAAGAGGTGCAGGATAGATTTCAAACACTGCCTCCAGACCAACAAGCAGGTTTCCTTAGTTTACAAAGACACGGGCGAAACAATTTTCCAAAAGTGCTACAAGGAGATTCGATAGCCGCTCCTCCTACACAAGAACCTATGCTTCCAGGTTTTGAACCAGGACACTCTAGTAAGCATAATATTGAAGAAAACCCAAAGAGATCCAAGGTTTTGAGAATTAGAAGCCTCACTATCAAGTCCACTAGGCCCTGAGGCAAAGGCTCAGCTCGAATCCTTTCTAAAGAAAGTACAAACATATGCATCTTCTTCGACACCAGCCACACCTACTGCCAATACAGTAGAGAAACAACAATCTACAGAGATCAGTACTATTACATCATTGACATCTCTGTAGTCTAGCTTCAGAAATCCTAGTTCCAAAATCATTTTTGTAAGTGATCTTACCCCTATCTCACTTGAAGAAATGCCTCCTTTGGATTTATTTTTTAGTAAGAAACGGAGGGCCATCTTCAAAAGAGAATCAGACCAGAAGGACAGAGTAATAACCAAAAGGCAGAGGATGTTGTATGACGGAAATAATAGCAATGATTCAGAATTCGCGAAAGAAGTTCCAAGTTCATTGGGTGCCTTTGCTACTGCTAATCAATGGTCTGTGGAGAATTTGGCAGAGAAACTAAGATAGAAAAGCTTATTGGTGGGGCAGTTGCAAGATCAATTATTGGCCGGGGAATAGACTGTAAGGAATAAGATGAGACAAAACTTTGAGCAAATCAGAATTCATGACGAGCAGCAAATCCAACAGTTGTAGGCTAACCTCGAGGAGCTCCATTGAAATTCACAGTCCAACTGCGGAATGATCACTCGGCGTGATGAAATAATAGGGAAATTGCAAGCTAGACTAAACTTAACCGAAGGTACTTCAATAGATATCTTGGACTTCCAGACTCAAGCACTAAAAATGGCCCAACGGGATCTTTTTATGAAGGTTGATGCCATCCAGAAATGCTACCAGGCAGTAGACCCTGCTTTGAAGGATGTTTATATCAAAGAAAGAGAAGCTCGCTTAGCCTGAGATAGATTTTAAGAGGCCATCATATTGGCACATAAAGAGAATGTCCCTGATTTTCCTCAGCTTTCCCCTTCCTAACAAATAAGAGGTGATATGGCTCTGAAGGTGTGGGAAACGAATTTGGCAGAGAGCAAGAAATTATCCTGGGAGGTAAAGGACGCTTGCCAAGAAACGTTATCATCATTAGACAGAAGACTCATTGAGTTTCAGGGAAGCAGTATCATGGAGGCCCTGGGGAAAATCGATATTGAAATGAACCAGCATAATTCTAGAAAGAACAAAGAAGAAACTCTAGCAGCCATTCAAGAAATGAACCAGATCAATCTTCTTAAGATTAATAGATGGTTAGTGAATCCAAGTTCACAGTCCCAGGCCATAGCTCAGGAGGTGAAAAGGATCCAAGAAAATCTACCTCAGGTAGAGAGGAATTTATACACTTTCGAGGTGAATGAAACAATTGATCCTTCAAGACTTGTGGTAGAATTATTAGATAAATGCAGCCGATGTATAGAGCATGAAAATGAAAGCACAGTTGGGAGCAAGTAAGAAAATGTCACTGCATTTCTAAACATAGTTGGAAGGACATATGGAAACAAAGCTACAGCAACCAGGACATCATGATGAATTATTAAGAAGATCAGACGACGGATGTGTTCAGCCTAAAGGAATAAGGAAAGGAAATGTTTATGCCAGAAGATGAAGAGACATAGGAAGACGCCAGCATAACTCATCAGATTTTATATCCCATTGTCTTATTCAAATGTATGTTATCTTTATTATGAGAATTCCAACCGTTTTGAGTTGTGACAGTTTTGTATAAATACATAGATTCAAGATCTATTAGGCACTACTTCTTGCTGGATGTAATAGAGAAAACTCTCATTTTTTACTATTAATAACAAGTGAAAATAGAGATTCCAAATTATGTTTAGTTTGAGTTATGTGTTTCTCATGTAATTCCATATCTCTGAATTTCGTTGTATAATTCCTTGATAAGTGATTAATTGCAACTTAGTATCATAACTACTGTAATCATATTTTATCAGTAATTCATTAAGTGAGTAGTTTTTCCTCTGTAATTGTTGTAAGTAATACAAGACCTGCAAGCTACATGACTCACCACATTTTATATCATGTTCAAGGGTGCACTATCCACTTTTCTTCTACTGCAACAAGGTGAGAATCTTCAGTAATTGATGCCTTTCTTTGTTTAACGGTTTTGTAAGTTTCTCCCACACCATCCAATATTATAATTGTGACTCGGACAATGAAATGCGGCCTCTGTACTGTCCTATTATTAATTTCATTTAAGGATATTTTCTTATATAACTAAAGGTAGAAACAACACTCTTTAAAAACAATCTCTTTAAATTTCTTGATGCCTGGCATTACTCTTTGAGCCTTAAGTTTAATCTTAGGAACAACACAATAGTAAGGTGTCATCCACGAATTGACTATGAGATGTTGTCGGGTGGAGATTGTGGAGGGGTAGGCCTTTGATAGAACTATACCCCATCGAGGATTTTATGTAGCGGCCAAGGCCTTCTTCCATAATGACAAAAAGGAAATGGGATAGGGGGTCCCCCTAGTGAATTCCCCTAGTAGGGGAGAAGGGTTGGGAGGGCCCTCCATTGACCAGAATGGAAAAAAAAGGTTGAATAAGTGAGCTTCAAGATTCAGTCTATCCAAGCCTTGTTAAATCCAAAGGCCTCAAGAAGGGAGCACATGTATTTCCAACTGATTCTATCAAAATCCTTTGAGAGGTCCAGTTTGATTATCATACCTTGGGTGCAAGTTGATTTGAGTGAGTGTATCACCTCGTGTGATAAAATGGTGTTGTCCATGATTTGACACCCCTCCACATAGCTTGATTGTTCCTTGGAGATGATGAAAGGAAGGACGAGTTTGAGCCTCAAAGATATTAACTTTGTGATGATTTTTTATATTACATTGCATAGAGCGATGGGGCGAAACTGCTTTGGGTGGGTAATCCATTCTTCCTTTGGGATTAGCATGAGGAAAGTGGCATTGAAGGCTGAAAGAACCTGCCCCAAGGAGAGATATTCCTCAATGATTTACCAAACTTCTTCCTGGATCATCGGCCAACAATAGTGGAAGAATTTTTTTGTGAATCCATCATGACTTGGTGCCTTCCCCAGAGGCATTTCTTTGACTACTTGGTCCACTTCTTCTTCTGTGATCGACCTCATTAGTGCCTCATTTTGTTTTGTTGTGATGAGGGAGGGGATGTGTCGGGTTATCTTTCTTATAGCATGAGTTTTTTCCATAATGGGTTCTGATAGGATGCCCCATGATTTGACGCCCCTCCACGTATCCTGATTGTTCCTTGGATGATGAAAGGAAGGACGAGTTTGAGCCTCAAAGATATTAACTTTGTGATGATTTTTTATATTACATTGCATAGAGCGATGGGGCAAAACTTCTTTGGGTGGGTAATCCATTCTTCCTTTGGGATTAGCGTAAGGAAAGTGGCATTGAAGGCCGAAAGGACCTGCCCCGAGGAGCAATATTCCTCAATGATTTTCCAAACTTCTTCCTGGATCATCAGCGAACAATAGTGGAAGAATTTTGTTGTGAATCCATCATGACTTGGTGCCTTCCCCAGAGGCATTTCTTTGACTACTTGGTCCACTTCTTCTTGTGTGATCAACCTCATTAGTGCCTCATTTTGTTTCGTTGTGATGAGGGAGGGGATGTGTCAGGTTATCTTGCTTATAGCATGAGTTTTGTCCATAATGGGTTATGATAGGAGGTATTTGTAGTAACTTACTAGTTCTAATTATATGCCTACATGGTCTAGAATGTGGTCTCCCTGAGCATCCTCCATCTCGGCGATTCTATTGATGTATCACTGATGCACCATGGAGCGATGGAAAAACTTGGTGTTTCTCTCTCCCTCCTTGAGCCATTGTAATTTGTATTTCTTTCTCCAGAGAATCTCCTCTTGTTTTGTCATTCCTCAAGCTCTGTCTGGAGATTTTCTTCCTCCCTTGCAAAATCTAGTGTCTACCCCTACATAATGAATTCATGTTGTAATTCCTCAAGGTGTTTCTCAATCTCCTTTTTGGCCTAGAAGTTGTTGCCAAAGACATTTTTGTTCCAGTTTTTTAGCTTCATTTTGAAATTCTTTAGTCCCTGCTAGAAATTGTACATGCTTGTGCTATGGGAGATCTCAGCCTGCCTCCACCAGGTTTGAGAGAGTTCCTAAAAATCCGGGTGAGTGAACCAAAAATTTTCGAAATGGAAGGGTTTGAACTTGGGAGTTTCTCCTGTGTCTAGCCAGAGGGAAACTGGTCAGTGGTCCAAGCCTAATTTTGGGAGAATATTGGCTTCTAACACTAGATCCTTCATCATTATGGATTTTGAAATGAGAAAGTGGTCTGATCTACAGGCAATGTGTTGGGAAACAGATCTTCGATTTGACCAAGTGAAGATTCCATTTATGGTTTCTATGTCAATGAGTTTGATATGGTCTATAAGTGTTGAGAACTTACCACTGTCATGTTCCAGTCGCTTTGTGCCTCCACTCTTCTCTTCCAATGTAAGAATGATGTTGAACTCTCCCCCAACTATCTAGCGCGTAGGACCGATCAACGCACTTATGGTGGATATCCTTTGTAGGAAAAGGTCCTTGTCCTAGGCACGTTGTCGACCATATGCATTTGTGAGCATGCCATCCTTGTTGGATCCCAAGGCTCGGAAATGGACTATGAGTGTGCCAACTATGGAAAAAGGTTGGTCAATGATGACTGAGACATGGTTCCATAAAATTGTGCGACCCCTTGCTGCGCCATTCGAGTCTGTGTGAATTGAATTACAATGCCTCCAACATCTATGAAATATTGCTTCTCTTGCTTCCCCGACAAATTTAGTTTCCTATAAAAGGGGAATGTCTATATTCTCTGCAAGAATACTATTTTGAAGGATCCTTTGTTTGGACCTTCCATTGAGTCCTTTGATGTTCCAAGTGATGATCTTCATCATAAAGAGTTGGGTGGGAGAGAGAAGTAACCTTCTGTGAGATGATGGATTTATATCGAGTTTAGTATATAATATCCTACCTCTTTGATTAGTTGATGTGTTGATTTTCGGCCTCGTCGTTTGCCTTCACGAGGGGTACGCCTGGGGTCTGTTGCTAGATCAGAGGATATACATAGTCATGAAGTTTCTCCTACGGTGGAATCAATGAATACATTATGAACCTTTCTTAGTTGTTCAACGGGGATGGTTTGCAACTCCTTCTTGTTGAAGGATTATTAAAGTTTATCTAGGTCAATGTCATCCAGATCTTGATTCTCCAACTGCATGACTGTGTCCCCCTCATCCTCTAATCTTTTGTCCTCATTCTTCCAAGTTGAGGGGTTTGTTTCTTGGATCTGTTCTATAACTAGCTTAGACTGCAGTTTGGATTTTCCTTTATCCTTGTCTTGGTTATTTTTTTATGCGGATTTTCCACTTCCTCTTCTTTTGGGAGTTGATTTAAGATATTGAAAGAGTTGTTGGTGGGGATATTTTGGGTGCCTTCTTAACTGTGCTTCTTGGGGGATTTTTTTTTCCTTCTTATGACCTGCATAAATCCATCATTTTGTTTTCCTTCTCTTGTCTTTGGGTTTTGGGCATTGAGAGGGAAGTCACGGAAGAGGTGATCGTGCTCATGACATTTCCTGCAATGGAAGGAGATGTTATCATAGTCAATGGTATGGATCCATTCCTCGTCTTGGTATTCGATAGTTACTGAACCCGGTAGGGCCTGTGAGATATCCATGTAGACGCATATGCAGGCGTATGAGGTGTGTTTCCTTTGTTTTGTTGCCTCTAAGGATTTTACATAGCGCCCTATTTTGTTTCCTATGCCCATGAGTATTTATTCAAGCCATAATTCCTAGGGTAAAGAGTAGAGGTAGATCCAGATTGGTGCCATAGTAAAATATTCTTTCTCGGAGTTGAAGAAATCCGTCCAAAATCGAAGGAAGAGCCTTGCAGAGTTGTAAAAATAGGGTCCATTTTTGAAGATTTGGTCCTTGTCCTCCAGGTTATAGAAGATAATCATGAAGAAACCCTTGGAGCTAAGTTGGACCTCATATTCCCCCTTCAGATTCCACCAAGTTTTGATCCAATGCATGAGGTCTCTTTCTGAAGGCCAGAGACCCAAAAACTTCTCGATTAGGGCATGCTCTTTCATAAACTAAGTGTGTTCCCCTACCCTGCTCGAGTTGATGACATATCTGAGTAGTTTATTAGATTAGAGGATGAATTTCCCTAGCTCCCATCCGCGAGACACCTTTGGATGAGACGTGCTCATCTCTACCTCCATTTCCTTGCTTAAACCTTCCTCATTACTCAGGATCTGTTCGCGCAGGTAGGGCAGTGGCTCAAAGTTCGGTCGCTTGGATCTTAGCCCTGCACAGTCATTTTCTATGACATTTCTATATGAGGGGGGTTTCACCCCTTCCCCTGGATCCATTTCCAGAGCTCAGGTGCTCTGGCCCTGTGTTAGTCTGTCAACTAATCCGCAAACACTGCAACTGTGAGAGGTAGGGTTTCGCAACATACAGATCTAGGGTTTCGTAGTTTTTTTCTCTTCCTCGGTCTTTGGAACTTTGATATCATTAAAACCTAGACCCCTTGAGTAGAGAGTCTCTACATTAAAATCATGGATTTCCTATAAAATATAATGTTGGAATAAACTTTTAAAAAATAAGAATAGATCTATTTCTATTAGAAAATAGTTGCAGTTGCATTGATCATCATGACAATACATATAGAAAGTAATTTTCCAACCAAACATTCTGAGAATTGTCCAAAATTTGAGAGACTATATTTGAAGACAGAATAATCATTCACGAAGGATTTATGAAAGGCGTAGTATATATGTTCTATGTTTTTACTCTTTCCTAGGAATTGTTTTCAATAGATTTCGTCCAAAAACTGGTTAGAAATTTAGAAAAATAGTTGGAATTCTATATTTCAGTGGTTCGGATTGCATATAATGGGTGCCCTGGGGTTTTTGACGGTTTTGAATCAATTTATGCATTCAAAAACACAATTTGAAAACTGGAAAATTATGATTTTGACAACAATCGCATTCTTGGATTTCGGCGATAACCGCCAGAAAAAGTAAAAAATGTAGAATGTTTAGACTACGCCTTTATGAAAACTAGTACAAGTATAGATTTTGACAAATACTTCTAATATCAACCAATTTTTAAAAAACATTATACATTATTACTAAATAAAATCATGATAATTGTAAGCTCCTCTTAGCTCTCTGCATTGGTCATGGAGTTCTAGTCCACATTCAACATTCCATATCCCCATATTGTTGGTGTATTGTTGCATCTTCTTTAACCTCCTCAACTGTAGACCCAATTGACAATATAGCATTTGATTTAGTTGAGTTTCATGGATTGTGTTAGGACTAATATACCAATGATTCAATTTATCAAACAGGCTAATGGAAATATTGACACCATGTTTGCTTTCTTGAAATTAGTTAGTATTGTTTCTTACCAAACCCACAACCAGATGTTGGAGAAAATTTCACTTAGCTTGAAGGTCCTCAATTTGTTTGCTTTGATTGTGTAGGGTTTCCAGTATGAAGGTAGCTTCATAATTTCTAGTCTCTTCATGGTAGTGCATTCAACTGGCAATTAAAAAGATTGAATTCCTATTATCGGTGATATAATCCTCTTGTCTTCTTAAAACTCTGTGAATTTTAGTAGTTTCACACATTGGGAAAAACCATAATTCTCATTATCCATTTCAATATATCAAGATAACACCTAAACATAACCTTTATCTCCACTCACAACATTTAAACTAGCAATCCTAAGTTCACAAACCAACATTCCCTCATAAACGAAGAAGAAGGACAAAATGTTAACCTTTAGCAAATTCGAGTTGAGAGGAATCATGGGGATTCTAGAGAAAAAAGCACCACCATACCAAAGACACCACATAATATAACTCAGGACAACCAAGACAAACTAAGCCACTCGGACCAAAAACTAAAGAGCATGAACCACATTGACCAATATGACCCAAACCGCATGGATCTGAGCCACCAAACCAACAAAAATACGAGCCCCAAAAAAAAAAGTCGGAGACAAAGCCACCAACTTCTCAAGAATTAGGGCCAAAGGAGCAAAAACCTTAAAAATTACCAAGATGAGGATCCCGCAAAGATAATTCAAGAGAAGATTCCACAAATCCTTAAACAATAAACCTGCACCAAGAGCCATTATTCCACTTGTAATAAAATTAATCCTCTTGAGCAATTGTTGTGACTGATCCCACATTAACCTTAAAGTGTGTGAGGGTACCGCACACTGTATGCTCTTTGATCCCCATGAATGGTAATTAACCTTTCCATGTGTATTGACATGCCAATTGTATATCATGCAAGGACATCATTTCATTACTATAGTTTGATACGTAGGGGATGGGGAAAAATACAATCCCACTTTTTAATCATAAATTGTCATAATTCGAAAGGACAACCTTGTTGTCTAGATTATCTACTTTGTGGTTGAGAATCCTTGGGATGCGGAAGAACTTAACACTTTTAAATTGGATGACTTGCCTTCCAATTCTCTTGATAGTCCTTATTAAATTATCATCACTCAGAGAGGAGGTTCTTCGCATCAACTCAATGATTAA
>JZKD02S1178639.1:196723-217540 GCA_000966675.3 Picea glauca | reverse complement strand
GAGATATTCTTCCCCATTTTCTCTTGTTGTTCCTATAAAAATGAATGTGTAAAACTTTATGTTACTGCCCATACAAATTTCCTCTCTTTCCCCAAGACAATTGATTTCTCACTCTGCCCAATGTTAGTTGTATTTTATCCCTATTCTCTCCAATAACTATGGAATATGACTCTCACACCCACCCTATGACAGACATTCAATGATTGGGCTTTCATACACAACCAAAAAATAGAAGTTTTCCCCAAATGATAATAAAATTCAGAAATGTGGGTTTGAATTAATACCCATAAATTATTTCCCTTTGGACACCATCTTGGACACTCTCCAGGAATTCCCCATATCTTTCCATATCTCAGTAGCTGGTATTACATTATAATTATTCACAATTCAAGAAAACACATTTTGCATTTACATTGCTTGGCCAGAATCACATTTATATCTACATTATGCATTAATTAAACCCAAGATTATAGTGGGGATTGATGAGCCCCATTATTGTCTATTCCAAAGGCTCATCTTAAGCACATTTCCACCATAAATTGTCTCAATACTTGTTTTTTGACCATATTTAATAGTAATTCATGTGTGTTTTTCATGTTGTTTAATGAATGTGTGTTGAGGTGGATTTTTGTGTATAATGTGGTTTTTTTCTCTAATGTTTATGCCAAAATATTTTTAGAGCACCAAGTAGGTCGAAATCCATGAGTCAAGGGCACCAACCTCCTAAAAACATGGGAGTTTATCTCCCTCAAAGAGTTTCTAGCCAAGAATCAAGGGACATTGTCCCCACCTACCTCGAGAGCACTAATTATGCATTAATGACCACTCCTGATTAGCAATAGTTGGAGATACAACTGTAATGGGATGAGATCCCTCATTTACTCCTCTCCTCGATTTAGGAAGGGAGGTCAAACTCTCTAGTTTCTAGCCAAGAATCAAGGGACATTGTCCCCACCTACCTCGAGAGCACTCATTATGCATTAATGACCACTCCTGATTAGCAATAGTTGGAGATACAATTGTAATGGGATGAGATCCCTCATTTACTCCTCTCCTCGATTTAGGAAGGGAGGCCAAACTCTCTAGCTATATATAGACCTTTAGACTAGGAGAGAAATAGACATAATTTTTATAATAATATTATATTGAGATTTTGCTTTGAAGACTTTGGTTGGAGACTTAGAGCCTTTTTTCTCTTGATGTACTACCAATGTTGATGAAATAAACGATAGTTTTGTTTTCAATTTATTAGAGTTTTTCTCAGGGATCCTTGTGCTTCTTGGGTAGGGCCTACCCAAGAGGGCTCAAGGGCCCTGTTGCAATTTATTTAGTTCTTTGCATGTTAGATATTGATTAGTTAGCATTTCATTTATTTTTGAAGATTTTTATAGTTTTTCATGATTAATTCTTCTTTATGTCAAGTTATCATTAACTGGTTAGTTACAATAGGCATCCTATAGAACGATTCAATGACCTTTTGGAACACTCTTGGGTGCCTTTTTATGGACAAGAACCTTCTATCCATTTCATTTTATTATAGTCTAACTTTTTTTATGCTTCAAAATACTTACGCTAGCTTTTTAGGCTTCTCTTTAGCTTCGTGTAGGAGTTTCTTGTAGAAATTGTACAATTCATATATAAACTGTACAGTTCCTATAGAAAATTCCTGTAGGACTATTTTAGCTCCATATTTTAGTTCATCTTAATCTTCTTTTTATGAAATAAAAATAAACAATAAAAGACATATGACTTGTTTTTTATCCAAGGGTTAGACATAAAATAACTTTTTTGTTCATACATTAGTTTATCTTTCCTTTAATTGCAATTTTCTATGTTAAACTAGAATGAATTTATATTTTGTTTTCAATTTTCTCTTTATGGTTTGGTATTCTTTATTTCCTGTCATTAGACTAAATTCCTTTTCTGCAATTTAGATTAACTATCCTTTCAGTTGGTGTGATTTTTATTCAAGCAATAGATTAAGTTTCCTTCTGTCATTTCAATTTCCTGCCATTAGACTACATTCCTTTTTTGAAATTTAGATTAACTATCCTTTCAGTTGGTTTGATTTTTATTCAAGTAGAAAATTAATTTTCTTTTTGTCATTTCAATTTCCTGCACATAAACCCTTGATCAATCTCAAACCTATATTACTGTCAGTGTGGAATTCATATACATTGCATAGAACCTCTTAAGTTTGTACGAATCCCGGGTTGACAAGTAAAGTAAGAGACCAAGAGTACAATAAATCATTACTTCTATCCCTGGGACTCATCACTTTTTGGCGCTGTTGTTAGGGAGGTGTTGAAGTTTGCATGCTATTTTTTTTTGTTTTCTTTTGTGTGACTTGGAAAAATAAAAATAATACCTCAGTCAAAAGGCCAAACTCACTATGAAATTTCTATAGTGCAACAACCCAAGTGCTTTCACTTCGTGTGAGTATTGATAACTCCTTGTCACAGTCTCTTTTTGCATTAAAAAAAAGTTTTTCACTTTCTTTTGATTTCATGAATGACTAGCCTAGAGATAGGAAAGGAAATTTTTTACCAAAAACCCCCACCACAAAAACAGGTCCAAGCAATCCATAGATTAGTCTTGAAACACAAGAAAGTTTCTTGGAAAGGGAAGCTAGAGAATTTCAAAATATTTCAGAAAAGAGTTAGTCCTCACGTCATGTCATGGCCGGTGAAGAAGAAATATTTGAGTTCCCTATTCAGGAATCCAATGGAGAAGCCAAGATGAAAAATATTGATCCTTCTGCTTTACCTCATTTTCATGGGTTTGTTTCTAAAGATCCTGACAATTTTTTGTTAGAGTTTGTAGTTATATGCAATCGATATGATTATACTATTGATGAACATAAGCTCAAAAATTTTCCTTATACCTTGAATAATTCAACTCTAAGAGGGTTCATGATCCTAGAGGGAAACAATATCACAAATTGGGATCAAATGAAAAATACCGTTAGTGAAATATACATAGACTATTGTAGAGAAAGAGACATAAGAGATGAAATTGTCAAAATGACACAAGGAATTGATGAATCTCTAGAAGACTTTGAAGAGAGATTTCGACTAAGCTACAAAAGAGTTCAAAACTACAATCTAGATGAAGACTCACTCAAGTTTTCCTTACTTAGAGGAGTAAGAGAATATCTCATGGAAACATTGAATCTCCTATCCAATGGATATATCCATCAATTGGACTATGATGATATCAAGAGAATATTCAAGAACCATTGAAGGTCCTCAAGAAAGAAAGGTAGAAGCAATAGAGGTTTGATACCTCAATATTCTAACCCTACAACTCATGATAATGGTTCATTTCAGATTAGAACCATTTATAAAGAAGGAATTCTCTTGTTAGTAAAAGGGTTCAGTTTACAACAAGACAATGACAAGG
The DNA here is from genome assembly GCA_000966675.3 of Picea glauca. NCBI lineage: Eukaryota > Viridiplantae > Streptophyta > Pinopsida > Pinales > Pinaceae > Picea > Picea glauca. Next base: position 214,138 of record JZKD02S1178639.1, on the reverse strand, counting down.
GAAGAGGTTACAACAACAATGAAGACACAAAATTTGGATTTGATTGACAACATAGATGCTCTCAATCCATCCAAATAATGAGATATGATTTTTATTTTTTTTAAATCATGGACAAAAACCTCCCCGAGGTATCTAGGATAGATCTATAGGTGAAAACCTCCAATGGAGGTAGTCTCATATTTGAATAATAAATATCATCATCAATAAAACCTCCCAGAGGATTTATGAGGTGGGGCATTGGTGAAAACTAATGATGACACTTCTGCCTTGTAAAATAAAAACAAAAAAAAAAAAAGAGAAAAAAATAAAGAGAAAATATTTTTTTTCACTAATGTTTTGTTTTGCAGGTACCCAACACTTCATTGTTGCATCCATCTGCACATGAATAAAATCAACAGTCAACAAAAACTCAATAAGCATAGTAAGAATTTCTATTTTTTCTATATTCATACATAACATTTTCCAGTATCTCCATATTCATAACATTTCCTATCATCTTCGTATAATCATCCATATTTTTCATATTTACCACCTAGAAAACTGGTTGTCACTACCTAGAACACCACATTAAAGAAGACATCCCTACCTTTTTCCCTATGTGACATCAATAATTATTCCACCCAAAGATGCTCCCAACATTATGTATTTCGATTGAAGAATAATTTGATAAATTCATCCTAGTGGTCCAAATCACACTCCCATATGTTGCTAAATAGTGAAACAAATAGTTACAAACTAAACATCCATGTGTGGTATGTGATACTCATGGTCACTATTCACACCATTTTCTTGAACTACCTAAGTTTAAAACAATAATTGTAGAAGCATGCCAACAATATATTATACCACAAGTTACAAATATAGAAGAGGTCTCTTATTACTGCCAGTGAGGGAGTTATGTTCATTTTCTATATTTCCTCCTCAATAAGTTCATTGTCTTTCGGTCATGTATCACATTCATTACACATCTCTATAAATTTTACCTCGATTACTTCAACCCTTTCAATTCTTCTATTGGGGGTTTTCCCTCCATCTTAACTATACCATCTTCCGTAGGTTTTCCTATGTGAGTTACCTTGCACTCCTTTGGAGTTGCTATTAGTTTTAGTCCTAAAATTGAATTCGGTTCAAGCACCTCGATAGTGGTACCTAACACCATTGATTCTAATAATCCCATTTTTCACTTTGATGAAAAGATTCTCAAAGCATTGAATACACCTAACTATCCATGGGATGATATGCACCATCATGAGGGGTAGCAGGAGTAGGTGGGGTAATCTTCTTCCCGGGAGGGAAAATCATATAATCATTTTCATGGAGTATGGGAATTTCAAAAAATAATCAAGTTGAAGCTTACGCCCTCTTCCAAGGCCTAAGGTTGGCTCACAGTCAAGGAGTTGAGAATCTTTGCATTTTTGGAGATTCAAAATTTGTTATAAATCATGTAAGGAAGAAATCTCTTTCCCCTGATATGAAGTTCAAGAAAATTTTCATACGAATCTTTAAGGAGACTAAAACATTTCATTCTCTTGACCTCTATCAAGTTCTTTAGGAAAATAACTCCCAAGCAGAAAATGGCAGAGGGATTCACTTCATGGAATCATAGATGGAGATCATGCATACACTCAGGTGGTGACCTTTCACATGCAGACATGCAGTATTAGAGGAAAAGAGATGGGAGGGGTGAATGTACTTTGTTTGCAAGCTCCCAACTCCTATTAGCATGATCGATTCCTTTGCCAAGAAAAAAATTAGTACTTTGAACCAAGTCATTGCTCATGATGTTGCTATGGATAGGGGAATTCAAGTTATGGAGAACAGACGGGTTGTCGTAGCGCGCTGGAGATGGGAATTGCAGGAAGAGGAATATGATGCTCTAATTGATTCAGTGAGTGATTTGCATATTAGGATACATAATATGTCAACCCAATTACAGACCACTATGGAGCTTCTCAATGATCATACAACGACCGCGGGATGAGGTTGATGCAATTCTGTTGGAAGTAGAGGAATTGTACTCTCGACCAACAACTCCAGTCATGTCAGGTTTGAAATTGGTGCTCTCATATGTTGCCTCTTCTCCAGACCCACCCAGGCAAGTACCATATCTAAATTCGCCTCCAAAGACTCAAGAAGAGGCGCAGGACGACCAAGACCCTCCAAATATGTAGTTTTTATGTTTTGCTTCAACATTTTTCTCTTAGGTACTTACTGTAGGATTTATAACAACATACACTATAGTTTTTATCCAGTTCAGAAGCATTATTATAGATTGCTCATAGCTATAGTAAGAATACAACCCAATTTTTCCAGTTAAATACAAACTGATTTTGTATATGTAAGAATCTCCTTTGTGAACCTCTTCACATATTTTTCTGAATAAAATTTCTTCAGTTTTATTAAGAAAAAAAGATATGCACCATCATATTTATTTTCCCCCTCAAGATGTGTTCACCATCAAGAAGTTTTTTGCACAATTCTTTGTTAAATATAGTCTGAGTGGGTCTAATGGTTAAGAACATGTCTTTCCTCTTAAGAGGTCACAAGTTCAAATCTAGAGGGGATTAGGGTATGTATACCTCCGTAGACTTTACCATTTAGTATGGTTTGACCGTGACCTTAAAAATAGATTATTATTATTATTATACTTCTAGGAAACCTCCATTACTTCAAAAGCCCAATTCATTCTCTAAATGCCTTTGAAGAAGTAAACATGACTTACTTATATATATATATATATATAATCTCAATTACTTTATTAATCTCAATTACTTTATTAATCTATTCATCTCTTAGTTTTAGAGATTTTTTAAATAAAAGTTTAGTAACATGTTTTCTTATAAAAAAAAATTAGGAGAATTGATTTTTATTTATATAATATTATTTTTTAAAATTAAAAAATATATTTATAATTTTAATATTCAAATTTGAGATTATTGAAATAATTTTAATATTCTTATTTAAATTAATATTAAATTTCTTATAATATCTTTTCAAAATATATGATAAATCTTTTAATAATATTACAGTATTAATGGTTTTTTTAAATACTTAAAGCAATTACAAAAAACTTCCCATTAATATTATTCTGATTCTTATCGTAATATTATCATAACTTAAAATTGTATCTACAATCTATTTTTTTTTAATATATATAACAATTACACTAAACCTCTCATTCTCCCCATGAATATTCTTATTCTTATTATACGTATTAATGAGTTTTTGTTAATATTTAAAGCAATTACAATAAACCTCTCATTCTTCCGTTAATATTCTTATCAGAATATTATCATAACTTTAATTTGCATATTTTTATTCTTATCATAACATTATCATAACTTTATTTTTCTATCAATTTTTTTTTATAAATATTATAACCTTTAACTTAATTAACTTTATTGTAATTAAAAATTTATTAATTTAAAAAAAAAAAACGTTAAATAAATCAAACCACTAGTAAGATGTGGGTGATGAATCCTTGTTTTAAAGTAATTTCTTAAAATGTTTTTTATCACACTCTCTCAAACCAAATTATATTGAAGACATATTTTAGGAAAATCTTTTTATGGACACTGCACATCCAATACATATGGATTTGCAAACCTTTTTTATGATGTGTACATGTCTCCTCCTGCCACCTATCCACATGTCCAACGATCCCATAGAGATTTCCTAGACATCTGCAAGAGTTGGTCACACTTTTGATTGTTCTCCATCACTGCATCCATTGCCATCGTTCATCCTTGCTAAGCCATTACACTCAATCCATCAGATGGATTCTTCCATGTAGTCTTATTCGGCTTCACACTAACTTCCTCCACGCCAATTGAACCCTGATCATCAGACCTACTAAGGCTTAACTCCTTCCCTTTTTTACCCTTGTTAAATGGCACGTCAACATTCTTATTCTCACTTAGCTCCAGATTCGACCTATGATTAATGTGTGGGGGTTTAAATGCACCATCAGCCTTTGCGTTGTGGCGTATGGATTTCATTGTTGATGTGATTGTTTTTTTTATTAGGCCTCCTTCTAATATGTTGTCCATCTGCCCTATTATTATTATCATCATTTCAGGGAGGGAATGCGCCGGGCCTATAATAATAGTAGGACATCAACTCAAGAAAAGAGTTGATTGATTGAATGGTAGGACGGTTTTCTTGCCCCTTTCCCATGCATGTATATTTCTATATTTCCATGTTACATTCCCTGAATCAATGCTCCTACAAAAATGCTAGTGGCCTTTAAATAATAATATAATAATAGAGCCTTATTATAAAGTTAGAGTGAGTGCATTTTAAGCTTATCTAAACAAGGGTTGTATGGAAACACAGTCACTGCCGAGTTAGTTGGTAAATACATGTTAAACAATGAAACTTAATATAACTAAATGCACAAGTAATGAATATTTTTTATCAAAAGATAATAATTGAGGGTGGTTTGTTATTCAAAATGTATAATGAACAATAAACTATAATATTCATAATTATAATATAAATATAATATAAATATAATAATAAATAATATATTAGATAATAAATATAATATAAATATAATAATAAATTTATTGATTATGTAATTAATTGTACATATTGAAAGACATGAAGGGAGCAATAACACTTCAATTCTATCAACCAATTAGAAATTAGAAACACAAATATTTTTATTATTTCCAAATATATATATTTGTTTTCCTATGTTAAACATTACATTGCATACACAAATTTATAGTAAAAGCAAATTAATGTCACATCAAAAGAAAACACATTGCTATAGTCCCATGGCAAGGACTAATAATAGTTATTCCTCTGATTGAATAGGTTGATTTGATTGAATTTAGTTCCTCCACTTCGAAATACTTTGAAAATCCCTAAAAACTTTATAGGGGGTGGTCTAACTAGAAGCGTTCCTTGAATAATAGGACAACATGTCAGTCTAGGGGTCCAATTGAATAGGAGAAATGTAACAGTTCTTGTTTTCAATGGAAGGGTTATCTACGGCTTGAGGATCCATGGACATGGTCATGTGACCAACAAAAAATTTCTTATTCCCTTATTCATCTTCACAAAATTCTTATAATCACCCTTCATATTGATCACCATCAAAACTTTCCAAAAAAGAAACTTAGTGAAAACTTTGATTTTAAATTTATAGGTCATTGCCACCACGGTGAGTAATCTAAATTTCAAATTTAATTCTTTTTTCATCCTTCTCTTCCTCCTCATCTTCCTCCCATCCAAAATCCTTCTTTAATGAGAACACCAATTAATTGTTTCGATGGTGTCTTTTTCAAAATCTCATGGATAGGACTAGAAGTAACGATTGGAAAGCAACATGAAATTTAATGGTAAATTTAACTTGCATTTATTTTTACAATATCATAGAGGTATGTCCTTCTTCAAAATCATGATGTCACCTGATTTGAATTGTGTCGGGAACGAAATGAAACACATAAAAAAATATAGTGGAGATCACAATAATACGATGAAAACCCAACTTTTATTAATGAATAAAATAACATAATACTATAGAACACAAACTAGATAGAATGGTGGCAACTTATCTCTAAACAAAGAGAGAAGTTGGCTAGGCTCATTCGCAAAACATGATATAAGAGGCAAAAATAATGGCCTTTTAACATAAATAAAGGACCCTAAAGGTCCAAAACCCTAATCCTAGGAGGTGAAGTTCCAAAAGGTTTGTGGGCCCCAAGGTGGTTAGTTGATATGTAAAATGGCATGGATATTCCACTAGAATAATTCGTCACAACTGATCTGATAAATAAAACTGAAATCTACACTATGAAGGTTAAATTCCTTTAGATTATTGATTTTCTGATTATGCATGAAATAGATAAAATGCAGAAAATAGAGAACAATAAAATACAATCTCACACCATCCACAAAATAACACAAATATTTTCTTTGGGAAACCCTTATGACATAAAATCTAGCTAGAAGGTGAGGTTGTTCTTCTCTCTTTTCTTTGGTATGGAGATAATGCAAGTACACAGGAGAAGGCACTCTCTATAGAGTTACATGAGACATGTGGCATGTTAGACTGGTACAGAACATTAAACCCCCATGTTATGCTCTCTAATTTTTTCACTCCCATTTGTGGTGATCTTTTGTGGAACAAAATACAAAAACATAGAATCGAACCCTTTCTCCTCCTGGTGGATTGATATTTAACATATCTCGATAGCCATCTAGGGGTAGGGTTTTTACTTCCTTAGCCTTCAATTGTGATAAGGGTTTGGACCTTCTATATCATTTTTAGAAAATCTGATATGTGGCTAGCCCCACATGTTTAAGTAATGGAGGCTAATGTGGCATCCACTCACACCATGGTGATCAATACAGTAGGTCAACTTGCAGGAGGTATAAATTTCACATACAAACTCCGATTGAGGTGATTCTTGCATTGTTGGAAAGGTCATGGTGTGTAGAATATAGAAAATAGATTAATAGTAAGGTTTGGACCACAAAAAAATGTTTTTTGATTCCTCAAAATGGATCTGGAATATTTTAGACGGTTGATTCCTCCAATTGTTTCACCCATAAAGCATTGAGATAGATGAAAAATAATATAATGATCCAATCTGGATCATACCTCCCTATTTAGGGAGTCTTTTGGTCCCCAAAATATTTAATGAATGAGGTGAGGAAATTTTTCCTCTACCTTCTCCTTGGACTGCCATTTTTCTTTGCTTGGAAGTTGTCCTTTCAAACCAATATTCCAAAGGTCATGTTGCCCTTGTCTTTTAGTTCTAAGCCTCTTCTGCAAAACTATGTCCTCTTCTAAATTTTCCTGAGCATATAGTGATAAGTCCTATATGGAAGACATGACCTGCTCTTCCTCCTGATCCAACATGGAAGGCCCATGGAGTTTGATATTCTCCACATTCACTATTGATTAAATGTGCATGTATGGGGGTAGAATGATTCTGTAGGAATTATCTCCAACCTTTTCCAATACCTCAAAAGGACCATATTGTAGAGATTTGATATTCTTAATAGGACCCTACAGTTTTTCCTTATTCAATTGTAACTATATGTTGTCTCTTCCACTTCTTCAGCATCTCTTATACTTGCAAATGGATCTTCTTGATATTCTTTTAATGCATCTCCTATGAGGTCCTCCCTGACTCCTCCTTGTTTTCTATATACAACATCTAAGGGTGAAGGTGGAAAATATCCAAAGAAAATTTCAAAAGGTGACTTACCAGTAGAAGTGTGGACTGCTCTATTATAAGAGTGTTGTATATAGATCATATTTTCATCCCAGGTATTTGGATTTTTTTTATTGTAACCCCTCAAAAGTTGCACCAAAGTCATGTTGACTACTTCCATTTGCTCATATGTCTGTGGATGGAATGTTGTAGACCTATTGATCTTAGCATCCGTCTTCTTCCACAATGTTTTCTAGAAGGAAATGAGAAATATGGTGTCCCTCTCTGAGATGATGCACCTTGGTATCCCAAAGTGCACCCATAGTCCATACTTGTTCAAAGAACAAGTTTATTGCTTCCTATCCATTGATGGTCTTTTTACAAGGCATGAGAATACACATTTGCGGAACATGTCAACCATCACAATAGATAGGACCATGTACCTTCCTGGTTGTTGGTAAAACTCCCACAAAATCCATGGAAATACTTACCCAAGTTCGAGTGGGTACATGTAAGGGATGGTATAGAATTTGATTCTTGTTACTAGCTTTGTTGGTACACCAAAGTATATGTCGTATAGTATATCGTGTTTCATCTTCTTTCATTCTAGGTCAGTACACATACCTATGTAGGTTGGAAACTATCTTCCCAACACCAAAATTTCCTGCAACCTTGGAGGTGTGAGCCTCTATGATAAGCTACAATTGTTCATCTCTAGGGACACAAAGCTTGTTGATATTGTAGAGTAAACCATTCTAGAAATGATAATCAACCTTACTATCACCTTATTTTATATGAATTTGTCCATGTAGTTGCTGAAACACCTCCTTGAAGTCTGCATATTCTGTGTATGCCTCTTTGTATGCATCATGGGTAAAAGGATCCATGTGCATCAAAGTTCCCAAAGTTGTAATATTTGATGTGCATGGTCATGAAAACATGTCCAAATTGTTTATGATAACCTTCTTATACTTTATGACAAAATAAAAATATTTTAAGAACCCCATCCATTTGTGGTACCTGGTTTGTTGTAACTTACTTTGGTCCTACAAATACTAGAGCAGCTAGTGATCTTTGTGGATAATGGTCTACTTTCCCATCAGATAGTTCTTTCACTTTTTGATAGCTTGTACCAAGGCACATAACTCCTTGTCATAGGTAGGGTAGTTGAGGACTAACCACTAACATACTTCAGAATGATAGTGGACATGCCTTCCTTCCTACATCAAGACTGCTCCCATGGCATACCCACTTTCATTTGTCTCCACTTTGAAGGCCTTCTACAATTTTTGTAGCGTGAGCACGGGTTCTTGATTGATCTTTCTTTTCATCTCATCAAATTCCTTGTCTTGGTTCTTCCCCCGTTGGAAACTCTTACTTCCCATTGTTATTGAGTGCAGTGGTGCAACTGCTATTGAAAATAAATCTATGAACTTCCGCAAGTACTATTGTACCCCAACAAACCTCCTAACTTCCATGCAATTTGTAGGAAATAATCATTTCTCGATGGCCTCCATCTTGGCAGGATCTATTTTGAGCTCACCTCCATCGATTACATACCCTAGATACACCAAATATTGTTGAGAAAACTCACAATTCTTGAGAATGGCTAGCAATTGGGGATTCTTTAGGGTCTCTAACACCTGCATAAGATTTGATATGTTCTCCTCCCAAGTAGCACTATAAACCGTTATATCATCCAAATAAACAATAACAAATGAATCTAGATAAGGGCGTAAAACACCATTCATTAGTCTCATAAATGTAGTTGGTGCATTGCATAAACCGAATGGAATAACCAACCACTGATACAAACCTTTCCTTGTCTTGAAGGAAATATTACAGGTATCTTATTCTTTGAATTGTACCTAGTGATATCTCGATTTAAAATCCATCTTAGTGAAGTACTTGGCATGTTGTAGTTGGTTCAATAGATCATCGATCCTTGGTAGAGGGTATTGATTCTTCAGTGTAATATTGTTCAATTCCCTGTAATCGATACACATTCTACAAGTCCCATCCTTATTGAACATAATTATGATGGGTGACCCATAATATGAGGTACTTGGTCAAATCACACCTTGATCCAACAATTGGTGATATCGTTTCTTTATTTTGTTTGCTTACAGAATGGACTATCTATACAACCTAATATTCAACAAGGGGGAGTCTGTAAATAATTGGATTTCGTGCTCCACTTCCCTCTTAAATGGTATCCATTTAGGCTCCTAGAAAACTCCCCTGTATGCCTTTAGAAACTCCTCCAATTCATGTTTATGCTCCTTAGTACACCCTGTTAGCGATTATTTTTTTCTTAGGCACAAAAGTACCTAGGTCTGCGGGTTGCGCAGGAAGTGCCCAAGCGCAACACAGGGAAGAAGTCCTTTTCGGACTTAAAATCAGGCGGGCGGGACAAATTATGGTGTCAATGGCCCGGATCCGTCCATATGAGTAGATCAACGGTTGGTGGGAGATCGCAGACAGCGAAGTTGCGCCGAGGTTAGGCGCAATGGATAGCGCCTATATTGCATAAAGGAAAGATAGCGACCATTCATCCAAAGACACGTGGCGCGAGATCTAGTCGCGTCGGAGCTTCGGCATTCGGGAGTTCAAGGGGTGAGGATTTTATGTTGTTCTACATCCCGAAACCCTGAATCTCGATAGCACTGAAAGCGCAGAAAGTGGGGTCCGCGGTATCACAAAGCATTTTCAGCCGTCCATCCAAAGGGGACACCTGGCGGTAAATTGAGCCATCTCGGCGTTTCGCCCATTGCGACTCCAAGGCACAAAGAGCAGCTCCGTTATATTCTGATGCACGAGGTACCAGGAGAGTCCCGGACCCGGGCCCACAATATCGCCGAGTGAGTTTCAGGACCGTCAGATCTCAGAAGGACGTGTGGCACCAGACTGATTCGTCTCGACGTTTCGCTCATCGCGATTTCTAAATACAGGGATTAGCTCCTTCCCATTCGCGAACGCCGAAAACGTCTTGGGAATAAGCGTAGGGTCACAGCCCGCGGTCACTTGAGAAAGGAAAGGAGTTATGCAAAGGTGCCAAAAGGTCGGGTTTTTCCAGAGAGGAAAATACCGCGTCCGCCAAGACCAGTTCAGCCTGGTTTCAATCTTGGCCCTTGCCAAAGAATTAATTGAAGGTGAGCAGGGGTAGCTGAAACCTCAGCTCACTTATTGAATGCAAGGTATGGGGGTTCCGACAGACAGTATGCCCGAGACAGTCCTGCACATTGATTTTCTCCAAAGGGTCATGGTTGGTCCTCATCTGATCAGAAAAAGTCTACGCACGACATGTTGGCCTTTAATGTCGCAACCATCTCCCCTACAGAAGTCATGCGTAGTTAAGGTGGCGTCTGACGAAAGTTATCCGTCCAAATTCGGCTGAAGTGACACCATGCCTTGGATGACTGAACACGCCTCTGTTAGGTGAATTCTCCTGAGTATATAGGATCAGTTTTTGTATTTTGTAAGCATCGATGGTAGAGAAGAGCTCCCTACTGTAAAGTTTTAACAAATATTCTAGTTTGCTAGTTATGCATCTGTATATGAGATATCTTGTTTTATGACAAACAATTTTTCTTACTCTATCTAATTTTCGTCTCATGCTAAGAGAGTTTGTGATTGACTGATTCGTGCGAATTATTGCAATTATGTTATGATAAAAGATTTATTGTTGCATTATTGCACTCTCTGGATTTTGCGTTTGAATGTAAGATGATATTGCGTTTGGACGTCTTCTTCCACAGCCTCTTAGAAACCCGATGTTAATAACAGACCTCTGCTTTCCTCTTATATAAGTCTTCCGCCTATTCACCTTTTACTACAACTCATTGTCTGAAGTTTATATAAGACCTCACTCACCTATGCATGCCTGACCTAGTTTTGGAGTTGGAATGATATTGTTTTGAGTTGGCTTCCATTCGGTCATCCCATCTATAAACCATCGTGACATAAAACTGATGGGTGTCGGGCTCTGCTGCTACTAGAAATCCAGGAGTGACTTCCGTCGCCAACATTTTTGGTGCCGTTGCCGGGGACGAAGTTGAAAATCTTCCCTGAGATTGAACGACATTGAACCTCTGATTTCGAAGGTGCATCGGGTATTAGAGCCTTTAAACATTGCTACTATGCACCTGGCGACTCCATTGTGATGACTCCGCTGGGGAGAACCTGCTCTATTAATTGTGGCTTTCAGAGGCAGACACACGCGGTCTCATCCACAACTACCTCTAGCTACACTTGAAACTGATATAGAGGTGGTTCTCAGAAAGGGAAAGGCCTCTGAAGAAGAAGCGTCCATCACCGAACCAGGTAATCCACCGTATCCTTCTGTGGGAGCTCCTTTTTCTCTTCCTTAGTTTCCCGACAGGCCTGTTTCTGCAGTTTCCCGTTTCATAAATTTTGGGAGTGTTCCTGTCGAGTTTTCCTTTCCTGGTCTAGGATTGGAGGGACAAGACCTTGTCACTCCCCTCTCCCCTGAAGCTGTACCCTGGCGTAGACCCAGGATCGCAAAATATTTCCCTACGCCTAGTTTAACCACCCCTGTGCAAAGAGGAGCACCCACTGACTTGAGCTCGTTAGCCTTCTCCTTAAATCCCCTTTTGTTTCCCACTCCACTTCGAGACTCATTCTCAGTAACCCCTTTGCAAACTCCTTCTCCTCCAAATTCTCCTCCACCTAATATTCCTATGGCTGGTGCTAATCCCCCTCTGAGTAGAATGGATGCCATAGTTGCTGCTAGGTATGCTCCCTTGATCTTACCTCATCCCATGAATCCTTTCCCTGCTGGAGATTACTTGAAATATATGCCCAAGTTCACCGGGGAAGCGGACATAACTGCGGAAGAACACCCGGCTGCTTTCTACAGTTATGCAGACAACCTGAACATTGGAGATGAAGATGTCTGGATGAGGGTTTTTGTCTAGAGCCTGGATGGTGAGGTAAGGAAATGGTTTAGAGGATTAGCTCCCGTATCTATTGTTGGAATTGAAGCCCTGGATAATGCTTTCCTGAGGCAGTGGGGAGATAAGAAGGATTTCATGTATTATATGACTGAGTTTGGGTCTTTGAAAAAGAAGGAAGGAGAGTCTGTCTCTGACTTCTCCAAAAGATTCAATAAAATGTACCACAAAATCCCCGCAGAGATTAAACCCTCAGAAGCCTCGGCTAATATCACTTACTCCAGCGCTTTTGATCCCGATTTCTACCTACTGCTAAGAGAGAGAAGAGCTACCACATTGGCCCACATGCAGGATGCAGCCATGGCGGTAGAATCTAATGTATTGGCGGTGAATCGACTCAGGAGCGCCAGTGATAGAAATATATCCAAGAATAGACCTGAAGCTTCCTCATCAAGTCCCTCTCCCCTGCCCCATCAGACAGATGAGACAGCTAGAGCACTAAAATTGCTTTATGCCAGAATGGAAAGGTGGGAATTAGAAGGTAAGCCCATTTACAGAAATCCCCAAAATGCAGATACAAGGGGTTTCAGGAAGCCTAATAACAATGTGCCACAGGTTTTTCCTAGAGAACAAAGGAGCAGGGACATGGATGATCAGAGGATTCATACCCCTCTCCAAAACAACCTAGATTCTCATGAGGAAAGAGAGGATATAGACGAGCTTGGCCCTGAAATTCACGGTATTGAAGAAGCTCCTCCTTTTCCCCATTTGACACAGTCTGCATATGAAGAATCCCTGATGAGCATTCAAATCCATGAGTTGGGTAAAGGAGAAAGGGCCGGTCATATGCCTAACAGATACAATCTCAGGTCAAGAAGGAAAGAAGGAGACTTTGACAGCCAAGACCAACCCCTCATAGCAGATAGGCCTACTAAGTCTGTGACAACCACTACTAAAGAAAAGAAAAATCAGAGTGCTTCGCCAGCAGCCAAGGAGCCTGTCACTGAGGTAAGGGAAGCTCCTAAGCCAATTTCCTCCTTTAATTTTGAGCATGAAATTCAAAAGATCAGAATTCCTGTTCCCCTCTCAGAGCTCGTTAAAAATGAGGACTTCAAAAGGTCTGTTTCCAAGCTGCTACAATCTGTGTCCCCCCAACCTCCCTCTGACTCAGTGAACCTTCAAGATGAGAAACCAGCTGTCATCCTAGGTCTATTGGTAGAAGACAGAGATGATTCATCCCCTCCCTTCTACACCTCCCTGAACATATATGATAAAGTGATACATAAATGCCTCATGGACTCAGGAGATTCCCATAACCTTATTCCCAAAATAGTAATGGAAGAGTTGGGACTGGAAGTGACAAAATCTTACCATGATTTGTATTCTTTCGATTCAAGGAGAGTGCAGTGTCTAGGAGTCATCAAATACCTGGTGGTTTCATTGTTTCAGCTGCCCATGAAAAGTGTGGTCATGGATATTGTGGTAGCTGACGTTCCCCCCAAATTTGGTATGCTGTTGTCCAGGTCTTGGATTAAAAGACTGGGAGGAACGTTACAGATGGATCTCACATACGCCACCATTCCATTCTTTGGGGGGGAACGCAGGAGGTTGTACAGAGAAGCCCAACTGGCCTATATTGTCAGTGATGAAGCAGACCCCACTAACCACCCCATCTTTTCACTTGACACCGATCTAGGGTCTAGTTTGTTGCAGATCACTGAGACTCTTGAGGTCCCTTTAAAGATCAGAAAAATGCCCATTCTTAATCAGGAGATGCCTCCTCTAACCGCCTCTGTTTGGAAAATGTTCTTTGACAGAGCTTCCTCTGAAATGGGTGCAGGGGCTGGAGTGATTTTCATATCACCCTGTCAAGAGACTATATCTCTGTCATACAAGCTGGAATTTGAAACCACCAACAATGTGGCAGAGTATGAAGCTCTTGTTATGGGTATGAGAGATGCAAAGGAAATGGGAATAAAGGAGATGGATGTGTTTGGAGACGCATAATTGATTATCCAACAGGTCAGGAATGTTTATCGGGCCAAGCATCCTCGGCTCAGGAGTTACAGAAACGAGGTATGGGACCTGATTGATAATTTTTTCTCAATTTTCAATATTACTTTTGTCCTAAGGGAAGACAGTACCTCGGCCGACTCCTTAGCGGTATCGGCTAGTTTGTTCAGGGTCCCTCTGTCGCCGAATATCTACAGTAAGGTCGAAGTAAGATATAGGCCCTCTGTACCGGACAATGTCAAACACTGGAAGGTGTTCGAAGATGATCAAGAAATTGAAAGGTTTCTACAATCTGTGGACGAATTTTCTGCGTTGCACATTGACCAGGATCCCGACATGAAAGGTGACCCTCGTCCTGAGGAGTTTTTAAATAAAATCGCTAATCATCAAATCATTCAGCTGCCCAACAATCGCATTCCAAGAGGACTTGTCCCTTTAGAAAGATTGTTCGATGGGAATGATGTGCCAGTAAAGGGCAAGGTCTCAAATGAATATGCCGATACAACTGAATGCAACATTGGTTCACAGGAGGATCCTAGGTTCGTCAGATTGTCAAGTAGTTTGACCAGAGAACAGAGGGCCGAATATACGCAGTTGCTGCGAGAGTTCTCCGATGTGTTTGCATGGACATACAAAGACCTCAAGATGTATGACACATCTGTCATTGAGCACAAGATCCCGTTGAAGGAAGAGGCTAGGCCATTCAGGAAGAAGCTAAGACAGATAAATCCCATGTTGCTTCCCGTCATGGAGAAGGAAGTAAAAAAGTTGTTGGATGCATGAATCATTGTCCCCTTGAGATATTCCAAGTGGGTGGCCAACTTGGTCCCAGTAAGGAAGAAAAGTGGAGAAATCAGGCTTTGTGTCAATTTCAGGAACCTGAACAGAAGCTCAAAGAAAGACAATTACCCCCTACCTAAGATGGAACATATATTGCAGAGGGTAACTGGTGCATCCAGGACATCCATGATCGATGGGTTTTCTAGCTATAATCAGATATCGTTCATGCCTGAGGACAGGGAGAAGACAACCTTCACCACTCCTTGGGGCACATTCATGTATGCCAAGATGCCATTTGGACTAATGAATGCAGGAGCAACATTTTAGCGAGCCATGGATATAGCCTTCATCAGGGAGAAGGACCAGTTTGTGGTGATCTATCTCGATGACATCACGGTCTTCTCTAGCTCAGACAAGGAACACCGTTGCCACTTGAGGAAAGTTTTCACGAAATGTCGGAGGTTCGGCCTGTCCCTAAACCCCAAGAAATCTTTGTTCGCTATGCAGGAAGGGAAGTTATTGGGACATATAGTATCAACAGAGGGAGTGAAGATTGATCCTATTAGGGTAGAAGCAATTCAAACGCTGTCACTTCAAGGATCTAAGAAAGAGGTTCAGGCCTTTTTGGGAAAAATTAATTTTCTAAGGAGGTTTGTCTCAAACTTTGCCGAGCTAGTGAAGCATATCACGGCCATGCTCAAGAAGGGAAACGAAGTGAAATGGACCGTTGAGCCTAGGGAATATTTTGACCAGATAAAAAGGGAACTAACTGAGGCACCTGTGCTGATTGGTCCAGATTATTCCAAGCCGTTCCTAGTTTTTTCTTTTACTTCTTTCGATACGGTAGCAGCGGTGTTATTGCAGAAAAATGAGGAAGGGCGAGAGCAGCCCATTGCCTTCTTTAGCAGGGCGTTAAGAGATGCAGAGAGTAGGTATGAAATCATGGAGAAATAGGCCTATGCCTTAGTGAAAGCTCTCAAAGCTTTCAGAGTTTACGTCATGCATTTTAAGGTAACTGCATACGTCCCTTCAGCTTCTGTGAAGGACATCCTTGTGCAGCCCGATGTAGATGGGAGAAGAGGCAGATGGATCGCTAAAATCCTAGAAATTGACTTAGAGATAAAGCCCACCAAGTTGGTTAAGGGGCAAGGTTTAGCCAAGCTACCGACTGAATCCAACTGCGAAGCCTTGGGAGTTAGTTTCATCAACACTCGCTCAGGAACTCAGCAAGCTGAGCTGCCTAGCCAACGCTCTCAAGATGGCTTATCGCTGGAAGACTGCACTTGGTATCGTGACATTCTATACTTCCTGCAGGAGTTAAAGCCCCCCAATGGAATGGGTAAAAAAAAAGCAAGATCTTTAAAGCTCAAGGCGGTCAGATATTGCCTCATTGACCAAATCTTGTATTGGAAAGACCCTCTAGGGGTATTTATGAGATGCCTGGAACCGCAAGAGGCCCAGAAGGTTATGTTTGATTTCCACAGCGGCCTTTGCGGAGGTCATCATTTCTGGAAGACCACAGCTCAAAATATACTCTGAGCTGGGTATTACTGGCCCACTTTATTCCTAGATGTCTGCCGAGAAATCAGAGCTTGCATAAACTGCCAAAGGTTCTTAGGAAAACAACAGCTCAAACCATTTCCATTGAAGCCTATAGTATCTTCAGCACCTTTTCAGCAGTGGGGGTTGGACTTCATTGGAGAAATTCATCCTCCCTCAAGTGGTCAGCACAGATGGATCCTGACTGCAACGGATTATTTCACCAAGTGGATAGAAGCTGTCCCCACCAGAAGCGTATCACACAAAGTAATTATCAGCTTCCTGGAGGATATCATAGCCAGATTTGGCTGTCCCAGCAGGATCGTCATCGATAATGTTTCTTCTTTCAAGTTTGAGCCTCTAATTAAGTTCTGTGAGCAGTTCCAGATCTCAGTAATTCACTCCACCCCCTACTATCCCCAGGGCAATGGTTTAGCAGAGTCCTCCAACAAAAGCCTAATAAGGATCATTAAAAGATTGTTGGAAGACAACAAAAGGGCATAGGATTCAAAGTTGAAGTTTTCTCTGTGGGCTGATCGTGTGACAACGAAGAAATCTCTAGGCACTTCGCCTTTTCAACTAGTCTACAGAGCAGAGGCAGTTTTTCCTACTCAGCTCGCCTTACCTGTGGAGAAATTCTTTCAAGACTATGAGGGAGAAACATATCATATGATCAGAAGGATTCATCAGATAGTAGAAGTGCAACAAATCAGAGAACAAGTGAGGACCGCAGTTCATAGTCACTAGGAAAAGATCAAACATGCTTTCGACAGGAAGGTTAGGAAGAAAGAGTTCGAGATCGGGGACTTGGTACTTAAGTGGGATGCCCCCAGGTAGGATAAAGGCAAACACAACAAGTTTGACGCCCTCTGGATTGGCCCCTTCAAGATCTCTGAGGTTTTCTTCAACAACACATATGGGTTGCAAGATCTGGAGGGTGAAGAGGTTTTCAGCAGCCAAGTGAATGTGCATTTTCTAAAGAAATGTTTTATTTGAGC
>JZKD02S1178639.1:164976-194122 GCA_000966675.3 Picea glauca | reverse complement strand
AAGCCATGTATGTCCAACACTTTGTCCAAACCTAGTCTGCCTCAGTAGCACAATCCATAACTAGTAGTGCCATGCAAATACTTGAAAACTCTCTTTACTATTGTCCAATGCTCCTTCCTTGGTTTTGACATATACCTACTCAAAACTCCCATTGCATGTGAAATTTATAGTCTAGTATAGACCATTTCATACATCAAACTTCCAACTGCACTCGCATATGAAACATGAGACATGTTCTCCTCCTCTTCCTGTGTCTTGGGACACTGATCCACAGATAATTTTACACCTATAGGAATAGGGACCCTGGCCGGTTTACATCCCTTCATATTAATCCTCTGTAATATGGTCTTGACATATTTTCTCTGATTTAACCAAAGTTTCCTATTTTCCTGATCTCTTTTAATTTCCATGTCCAAAATGAAATTTGCAGCACTAAGATGCTTCATGTCAAATTTAGAGGACAACTGAGTTTTCACATCCTAGTTAATCTTCTTGTTGTTTCCTAGCAACAACATGTCATCCACATACAAGACCAAATAAATCAAATGATCACCAATTAATTTGAAATAAACACATTGATCCTCTTTGCTTCTTGTGAATCCATGTCCCAACATATAAGTATTAAATTTTTTATACCACATCCTTGGTGATTGTTTTAAACCATATAGGGACTTTTTCAGCTTGGATACCAGCTCCTTCTTTCCCTTCACAACAAATCCTTTTGGTTGTTTCATGTAGATTTATTCTTCCAGATCCCCATGTAGGAATGTTGTCTTCACATCCATCTATTCTACTTCAAAATCAAACACAACAGAAACAAATAAAAAAAATATAATATAGGTTAACTTGGCAACAGGAGAAAAAATCTCACCAAAATCAATTCCCTCAACCTGGGAATAACCCTTTGCTACTAATCAAGCTTTGTATTTCTCCACCCTTTTTCTACCAATGGGATTTCTTCCAGTCGAAAACTCCACTAGATCCCAAGCCTCATTCTTATCCAAGGATGCCATTTCTTCAACCATGGCCTTTTTCCATAGTTTTCGATCCTATGAATCCACTGCCTCCCTAACATTTCTAGGATCATCATCAGTAATAGACAAAGAAAAATTTGAACGGAAATAAGGTGGAGTATACCTTTCTGATAGCCTTTTTTCTCAAATCGATCTCCTCAATACTTGAGTATGTGGATCTTCTTCTTCTGATTCTTGTTCTTTTGGAGAGTTTGATTCATCATCCTTTAACTCAAACTATTTCTTCTATGGTTCTTCCTTACTTAGTAGGAATTCCTGTTTGAAAACATCTTTCATTTCTATAAATACCACATCTCATCTATACACAACCTTCTTCATTTTTAGGTTCCAAATATTATAACCTTTCAGACCATCTTTATACCCAATAAAGATACACTTTTCAACCTTCTTATCTAGATTACTCTTGTTTTCCTTTGGAACATGAACATAGGACTCACAATGAAATACATTGAGATGTGTGAGAGAGGGTTTCTTACCAGTCCATACCACGTGTGGAGTCTTGTCATCCAGTGTTGATGAGGGTGATCCATTTTTCCTACAAAAATCAAATTTATGGCCAATTCTGGGATCTACAGAACACCAGGGAATGTTCTAATCCTTCCATCTATGAGCCTCAACTTGAATTTTCCTCGTCCTATAATTTTGGTTGTCAAATCATCACGTAGGAAAACATTACATCCATCATACCTTTCAAATTCACAGAACCACTCCCTGTGGGGAGTCATATGAAAGGATGCACCTGAGTCAACCAACCATGCCTCATGATTTTCATGTGTACTTGAAGAAGCCAATTACACATCCCCTCCTTCTTCCTTGGAGGTCTTTTATTCTGTAGAGGGAGCACCTTCAGATCCCTTCATTCTCTGAACGTTCTTGGATCTACAATGCTTCTTGAAGTGCCCTTTTTTTCCACATCTCCGACATACCTTTAAGAACTTTCTAGAAGATTTAGATCTACCCTTAGATTTAGATCTCCCACTTGAGGACTTAGATCTATTTCTTTCCTGAGAGAATCCTCTTGCAAATAATGCATCCGTTCTCTATCCTTCCATGTTATTTCATCCCATCTCCTTCAAAAACAATAATGAGACCACATCATCGAAAGTCAAGGTAGTTGTATTACTACCTATAGCCACAACTAGACTATCCCACGAGTCTGGTAAACAACACAGTAAAATGATACACTTATCTTCATATGAAATTTTAATCTCAATAGATAATAATTGAATTACCACAGTATTGAAGGCGTTCACATGCTCTGTCATTGAGTCTCCATCTCTCATCCTCATGTTATACAAATTCTTCCGCAGGAACAATTTATTTTCCAGGGACTTATACTGCTACAAGTTCCCCAACTTATCCCATAACTCCTTGGTTGTAGTTTTCCCTAAAACATTAAGTAATATTGAATCTGAGAGACACAATTGGATTGTGCTCTTATGCTTTCGATCCAACTTTTTTCAGTCATTTGCTGACGTTCTTGTAGGTGCGGTACCTAGATCCACCACGATCTAATGATCTTTGTCTACCAACATATATTCCATCTTGAGCTTCCATGACTCAAAACTTTTCCTATTAAATTTCTCGATCTCTATTTTTGAACTGCTCGCCATTTCTTTTCACTTAAAGAATCAATACCACAGATCTCCCACTGTAACAAGGCTTATCACAATAACGAGCCACACCCATGACCACAAAGGTGTCCCCCTGAAGCCAATAATTTCTCTGATACCAAATGTAGATTTAAACCTTATACAATTATTTATTGCAAATAGATTTTCAATAAAAAAATAGAAAATATACAATGGAAAATACACACATTACACACATATTTTTCCCTTAGAAACCCAAACCGGGAAAACCAACATATTCTATATTCATTCACCTCATACATTGTTTACAATACAATATACATATAGGATCCTGTAGCATCCAAAAACCTAATACAATGACCCAGATTAGTCAAAAACCCTAATTCCTTAATTGGAAATAGAAAACCATGGGCGAAAACCATGTGCTGAAAAACCGCCAAAAAATGGGCGTAAAAATACGCCAAAAAAAAATTGTGGGCATTTGCCCTGAACCCCCACACAAGGGGGCTCCACCCCTCTATGACCCCTCGGAGAAGGGGGCACTCCACCCCCTTGCGTGCCTGGTGCAACGTAGACACTAGTTCTAACCATTCAAAGAATATAACACATACCCAACAAGTGAAGTGGTATGAGAGGAACTAGATTGCAATAAATTTCCCTCATCTATCCTTGGTAGATTTTGGGGACTAAAAGCCTCCCAATGGGGAGGTGCAATCCAAATAATATCCAAACAAGAATAATTGGCTATTGGAACAGGCTCTAGGATGATCAACACAGACAAAGTTTAAGGCTATGGATGATGAAGGAGATCAACTTGTTGGTGTGAAGGGCCCCATGTCATCACGATTGATGTCTACTCTTGTATTCAATATAGTCTTAAGTCAAAAATATGAGATGTGAAGTTGGGAAGTATATTATTGTACATAAAGAAGTAATGTATTAAGAAAATATGATACTTTCATGAGACATTTTTCCCTTGGGAGAAATAACAAAAAAACAAAGAGAAGAAGGAGAAACATACTAGGGAGAAGATGAAGTGTTGGGGACACCCGACCTTCCGGCTATCCTCCCAGTTGAATCAACCTCCTATATCATGTTTCCCCATAATGATAGATGGGTTCTTTAGCTGTGAATGAAGTGGGGAGGCTATGCATAATTCACCGAGGAGTGTAAAGATGAACCAGAGAGCATGTAACTTTCCCATTGATGCATAATAAAGAGCATGGATGAATCCACTTGAATTTTGGTTTTCCCATTTGGGTTTTCAGGGTAAATTCTGAGTTTTGTGTGTGTTTATCATATGTGGATTTATTTGTTGTTGAGTAGCAATGGTGTGCACTATAATTTAATGGTTGTTTGTGTATTGTTTTAGTAAAGAGAAATATGTGATAGTTGTGAGTTGAATTCATTTCCCATAGGCCAATAGGATAGTCTAACAACTCTCTAACCATGCTCGTACATCCATTTTGAAATTTGGTAATAAAAAAATCTCCTTCCAGATTTGATTCTACTTTAGTTTTAAGATTTGTTGGGGAATTTTCTCTCACTTTGGAAGTTGAATTTGCTGCTAGCTGGTGTCTACACTTTGTCCACAGGTTGTACATTATGTTTTCAACATTGTTGGGCATTTTTCCTTTTCCCATTGGCTATATAGATACCATACTCAACATACTAGCATTGATTGGGCGTTTATTATTTTCCCACGAGCCATATACATGTTTTCCCTTCACCGTTGGTTGTCAAATTCTCCCTCTTAGAAATTATCTTCGTTGTTGGTCAACCCAACTTTACCTTGAGAATTTTTCTTCAACATTCTTTGATTCCTTCCACTCAGGTCATATTTCCCTTCTTTATTCGCCCGACTACACTTTCTAGTCAACTAGATCTCCTCTCTAGTCAGTTGGGATTCTTTTCTTGGCCGATTCATCTTCCTTATCCATTGGGTATGTAGATAGCCGACTTGCACATTTCTTAGTTGACTTGCTCCATTTCCTTGTCTATTTTGCTGTTTTTTTGCCAACTCGAATTTTGGATGGTTGATTGGTCTATTGTCTGGTCAACCTGACTATTGGATGGTCGAATGGTCTATTGGCTAGTTGACTCGACTATTGTCTTGGATAGTCGAGTTTTGGTCAGCTAGTAAGAGTTAAGGAAATATAAAAATAATCGTTGGTGGACATAGAAGTGTTTCGTTTGATTGGGGTGTGAATTGAAGTAGCTATACCATGGTATCGAGCTAATGTTCCTTCTCCCAACATTTTCCATTCGAGAGTATATTTCTATTGCAAAGTATTTCGTGTTGGTGAAATGTATAGGATATAATCCTTCCGCTTATGGATCACTATACCTTGACCCTGTTGGGGACATGCACCAATAAATAACAAGGAGTAGATTGTTTTGATACCACTGATATGGATTGTGTAGGGAACAAAATAAAACACACAGAGAAATATAACAAGGAGCACAATAATACAGTGAAAACACAACTTCTATTAATGAATAAAATAACAAAATACCATAGAACACAAACTAGCTAGAATGGTGGTAGATCATCTCTGAAGAGAGAGAGAGAGATATGTCAATTATGCTCATTCACAAACGATGATACAAGAGGCCAAAATAATGGCCATTTAACATAAAGAAAGTACCCTAAAGGTAAAAAATCGTAACCCTAGGAGGTGAAGTGCCAAAAGGTTTGTGGGCTCCAAGGTGGTTGGTTGATACATTAACTTCTAAGGGGCACACATTTTTCATACAATCTCCATTTGGGGTGCATAGTAGCTCGTTGGAAAGCTCTAACTAAAGACTACAATGTTGAAGACAAACCAAGTCCTTGAATTTCCCAGAAAACATCGTTTAAGGCCTCAAAACGGCCCTAGAAGTTTCGGACCTAGAAAATCCCAAACAATCATAACAAAATTGACAATATGGAGAACTATGTTGAGTTAGTGGAAGAGGTGGGTGGCCATCGATATCCACTTGGATCATCGCTTGATCGAATGGATGATATGATCATATAGAGAGAGGTATAAATATGATTATTTCCAACTTTGCAAACAAAATTCTTCATATTAATAACCTCTCACAAACCATATTTCAATAACCCCTGACCGTAACCCCATTGTAGACTCAGGTCATTAGAGAGCTCAACTGCAAAGTCAATTGTTGGCTTTTCACCTGGGCCTTCTGATGACCCAAATCCACAATTGAGTTAAGGATGGCCTTTAATAACATGTAGGTTGCATCTAATCTTGACCTATATCGATTTCATTGCAACATATTTTGTCATACTATGAGGATGATTTTGATACAAACTGTTGAGATGCACATACTCTAGTCTTCATGAGGTTGATTAATGATGAATACATCCAACATCATCACAAGGAGGTGTGCTTCCTCAACAAAATGCTTGCAATGTTGATTCGTTGGATGCATTCAAAAGATAGTGGCCAAGAATATGTCTCCGATATATGTGCAGTCTATGAGGCGATTCTAAATAGAATGTAGTGTTTGCATGAAAGAATTATGATTCGACTTACTCAATCTCTAAATGAAGATCTTCTCTACCCTCATGTAGTTCAAAAGAAAAAGGATAATAGTAAATATGACATAGCCTTCCAAACATGCAAAGAGATTAAAAACTATTATCACCATCAAAATAAAGAGAAAGACATAAGACATGGTCATCAACACTAAGATATGGTGCTTGGTTTTCTCATATTGGGAGGCAACGCTTCAAGTGTGTGTTCTCTATGTTTACCTTAATGTTATTCATAATCTCTCAGTGTCCTTGACAAAGGAGTAACCACCTATGTTGATGGCAATTCCACAATAGCTTTAGAAAGAATATGTTGGCACATGGAGAGATAGAGTGATAGATCAAAATTTATGTAAGTTTCTCGCATTGGGAGGGAATGGTGTGTGTTCTCTCTATTTACTTCAACGTTATCCATGGTCTATCAACACTACTTGCGTTGATGACAAATCTATAGATTAGCTTCAAGAAAAATATCTCGACATATGGATAAATAGAATGATATATCTAATTGCAATACCTGTAGGTTTCTTATTAAAAAAAATTATCTAAAAATCTCCCTTGAATCACTTAAGCATTCTCATTCACCCGTTTAAAAATATGCTAGTTATTAATATGTATTAAGAACAACCTGAGTGGGCCTAATGGTCAGTAACATGTGTTTCCTTCTAAGAGGTCACAAGTTCAAATCCAAAGGGGGATAGGGTATGTATAACTTGCTAGACTTTAAAGCAGTCAAATCATTGTGCAAAGATGATCCCTTGTCCCACAAACAAGGGGATCTCATACACCAGTTTAGTATTTGGCTTGATCGTGACCTTAAAATTAAATTATTATTATTATTATTTTCTCTTAAATTATTTATTAAGTAAAAAGAAAATATTAACATGTATAAACTCTTAAACTTATTCACAATCTCTTAGTCCTCACAAGTATTTATATGATGATGATGATGATGTTTAATGTCCACTAAGACCGAATTGGTCTATCATATCTTAAGAGNCAATCTAAGAGAAAGTGCTTTTCATCTTCAACCTTCTTAGTGTCACAAAGGTGACACACTCTTTCATCCCATGACGTTTTAGGAATTGACCAATGCCTAGTTTCACTATGGAGCTTGTTAGAATTTGTTCTTCTCTTAGCAATGCTTATTTTTTTCTTTACACTTGTCAAAACAGATAGATAATTTTGAACTTCTAGATTACAATTGACTACATCCTTATAATACCTTAATTTTATTTTTTCCTCTAACTCTTTATCACACCACATTTTCTCCTTAAATTTTGTTTTGATGATATTTTTAACAATATCTTTATTCTGCAAAATGGTGTCTTCCATGATTATCCAATAGTTTAGCCAAGAGAGAGAATCTTTATGCCATCCTCGCTTGAGTCAATGGTGGTTACGACTCGATTTTGAGGCAATTTTAGGAAGCCTCTTCTCTTCCATGTTGTTTAACTTGTTCTTATGCATTAGGTATCTAGTCATAACTGTGCTCTCAATGGGGGAGAGACTTGTTTCTAAGAGGATGGAATATGGCGTATTTTCTTTAATTTTGAGATTATACGTTATAAAATTCTTTTGTATTTGCTCTATTTTTGTCCTGGATTCACGAGAGATACTACAGCCCTTGACTTCACATCCATAAAGAATAGCAAGTGTAACAAGAGTCTCAAAGAGGATTTTCTTCTTATCCCAACTCCAAAGATCGACTCATTTACAATTGTTTTCAAGCCCATAATAAGCTTTCTATCCCCCAATAATCATTTTTTCAATGCTATAATCCCAATTGAACTTGTGGTAAATATTAATTGCAAGATATTTGTATGAAGTCACTTCCTCCAAGTTGTTATCATAAACTAAAGTATCATAAATGATCTTATTCGATTTAATGATCATGACTTTAGTCTTAAGTATTAAGAATCATACCCATATTTATTCTTAAAAATATATATATTTGTTCTAACAAAATTCTTTGCTAAGAAGTTACCTAGTTACTCACACCTTTGTGTCATCGAACTTCATGTCTCTTTTAGATCATTGGACACCAAAGAAAGTTTCTCGATTATAAACTTATTTTCCATCGTAGCTTTTAATTCACCAATAAAAGAAAGTACATCCTTATATATATAATTTAATATTTTGTTTTTAATTTACCAATAAAAGAAAGTACCTCCTTATATGTATAATTTAATATTTTGTTTTTAATTTACCAATAAAAGAAAGTACCCCCTTATATATAATTTAATATTTTGTTTTTAATTTACCAATAAAAAGAAAGTACCTCTATATATATGATATATTAAAATTTGTTGATGACTATTTTAAGAGGTTTTAGGTAGATACCTATTCTAATGAGTGCCACGTGGAAGACGCAATATCGAAATGTAAATTAATTACATGAAGCGCATGAACATGGAGAAGAATTAGTCAAACATTAATTGATTTTACGTATTTTAGTATTAATTTACGAAGTAGTGGGAAATGCTCTCTGAATCATGCCAATGGATGCAAAATGGGATCCAATAACCAATGAATAAAAAAATAGGATAATTGTATGAGAGAAGCGTTTATAACAGCGTGAAGCGAGTCCGTTGTGTTCATTTCATTGGGAGGGTTTTTGATGCAGAGTTATCGATTGCTCTCTTTGACAAGAAAGACCACTGAACTATCGATTTTTTTGCTTTGCTGTACTTCTGGGAGCTCTCTTCACTGCATGCATCCCGTGGCCTCCGCCGGCGATCATCAATGGCGTCAAGCACCCATTTTCAGTCCCCTTTGCCCGAGACTCGTGGAACTACAACAGATCCACACTTCATCTTTGCGCTACATCCTCACGTCGGCCGTTCGAATCTCCCTGCCATTCCACAACCCCGACCCTTGTTTGACCATTTGCCTCTGGATGCGTCTCTGGATAACTACGAAAAGCAGCAGCAGCATGAATGGGGTTTCAGGCGGAGAAAGYTTCTGGATGATGGCAGAAGAACGAAGATGAGGAAGGAGAAGGAAACAACACAGAGAAACAATCACAACGACAGCAACGGCACRAACTCAAACTCCACATCGCCCTCTYTGCACAAACAACCACTACCCCATCGAGGAGAAGGAGGAGGATCCAGAGGCCGATCGCCCAGGCCAGGATTCGAACCCCAGACTCTATACAAAACCTACAACAGAGGCCCCAATTTRTCGCCCCGGCGATCGCTGAATGCAAAGAAGTTGGTGAATTGGCGGCTGGCCTGCTTTATGTCTAGCGAGTATCTCACTCGCGGGACATTGCTGGGAAGACCGTGGCCGCCGCAGGATTCGAACAACAACAAAAGCCCCGACGACAAATCCCAGCCTAAGTCCGGCTCTCTCGATCGGGAAGCAGATGAAAGCAGAAGAGAGAAAGAGAGGCTCTATTATACTCTCACAGATTTCCTCCGAGCTGGTGATGTCCACCTCCCCGAAATAGTGAATCCTTCTCAGCTGGCGTCTTGGCTCGGATTGAACTAATAGATACCATTTCCCCTTCCAAACAAAAGTACTTCGCCCTGTATAGATCTCAAGGACTTTGGTCGCCTGCTCGAATCTCAGGCAGATGACGGTAAATTTTAATAAAGTCCCCTTCATTGCGATCCGATTTTAGATTGACGTCGTCGATAGGCATATAGGGTAAGCGTACAGAAGCCCGAAGTTATAGCAGGTGCCTGCGTTTCTGGTCTGGTCTGTTAAGAGGGCGAGGTCTCGTAGCAGTTTGGAGTTTGGTTGGTTCGTCAATTTCTCAGATTTCTTCATTTCTTCATCATCTTCTTCAGTTTTCCGATCTCGGCCGTGACGTTTTCAACTTTTTAAGGAAATGCTTTTATATAGAATATTACAAATGTCTTTATTATTTCCAATTTTACACGGAAAACAATTGATTCTGCTTTCAAATGGTACATGATATTTTCTTTTAAAATTGTGTGTCTTAATTAATGAGTTATGGTTTTTAACAAAATATTATACTGTCCTGCTTTTATTAATGTAAGTCATATTTTCTTTCAAAATTATTTGTCTTTAACTATTAATGTTTTTAAGCTAAATGTTAAGCTGAATGATATAGTGTCACGTGTTTATATGGGTTATATTTAGTAAGTTATACTGAATCATTATTTCAAATTACTCAATCTAAATTAATATTTTTAAATTATTGAATATAAATTAATGTAAATTAATCTTGTACTAAAGTGTGAGAAACAAAAAGAATATGAAAATTAAAATTCCTCAATATAAGAGAAGCCAGAAACTCCACATAGTTTTTGGTAAGTAAGTTAGAATGAATTAAATATAAGGAGAATTATTAATCTTACAACAAAAAAATTCTGGATATAGTTTTAATTTATAAGGTTTTTTCGGATATTATTAATCTTTTCATAATAATAAGAGTTAAAGTTTTTGTACTAACTTAATATTAACAATTTATAATTGGTTATGAAAGTTTAGTATTTATATAAGTTGTAAAAACAAAGTTAAAATGAATTAAATATATGAAGAATTATCAATCTTACAGTAAAAAATTTCAGGATACAGTTTTAATTTATAAGTTTTTTGCAGTATTATAATTAATTGTGGAAACCTACATTCTCAATTATGGATTTTGTCATAATAATAAGGATTAAAGTTTTTTTCTAACTTAATATTAACAATTTATAATTGGTTATAAAAGTTTAATGTTTATATAAGTTGTAAAAACAAAATTTGGTAGCAATTTTAAGTTTAAAATAAAGTATAATTATATAATAAAATCTTGAATAATTAATAATTTGTTTTTAAGTACCAAAATAAAAATGTAGTTCGGTAAATGTAATCCTAACAAATTAAATAAAAAAATATGATAACAAGAAAATAAATATATAGTAATATAAATATAATGGTAATGAATTAGATTAAAAAATGTAGTGATAAAGATACAATAATATAAATATAATGGTAATGAATTGGATTAAAAAAATGTGTGGATAGTCCTTACATTTAAAAAACAAAATATTATTTTCTTATTAATACATTTATAATAAATTGAGTAGAAAATATGGTAGGAAGAAAGTATACATGTAATAATATATAAATGCAATATTAACAAAATAAATAAAAAAATGTGGTAGGAAAAATGTGAATAAAATTTTGTACTTGTTATAGCCCACAATGTAAGTCACTGTGATGAAAGTCTTAATCCACAAGGTACAATTTGAGGGTAACCTTTAGGAGAGGCCATTACTATCACCTCAATAACGCGCCCTTTATTGTTTTCTCTCCTCCTATTGAAGGGGGTATTTCCTATTAAGATTACTAAGACCAAGCAATGAAGCGCACATTTGGAGTCTTTAGGTTTTTTAGAAAAGTGATGGGAAGAAATCAAGAGATCAATACCAATTCCAATTAGGGCTATGGAGTATAACTGGATGAAAGTGCTTGAATACTTCAGCCAATCGACCACAAGGAAAAACATAGCAATTCCTTCTTTCAAAGTAGTTGTGCAACTCCTCAATAGATCAATTTTGAGGACTTAGTAGAAGACTTGAAAATTTTCACTATTAGATTTTGAGGGCTTACTAGAAGATTTGAAAAACTCCACCATTAATCCTTATACACCAAATAAATCCAAGTAGAAAAAACTTCAAGCATTAACAACATTGACTATAAAGAAAAAACCCTTAACACTAAAAATGTTTCAAAAAAATATATGAATTAAACTCTAAAAAAATGAAAGATAATGAAAATGAGGGAATGATGCATCTCTCCCTTTACAATAAAATAACAATTTCTCAAATATTTCTTTAAAAAAAAAAAAAAAAAATTACAATTAAATAATTTAAAATCTAAAACAACAATAAAGTAAAAATAAAATTATAATTAAGTAATTTAAAATCTAAAACAACAATAAAGTAAAGTGATCAAGCCACAAGTACAATGAATAACTCGAAAGCAAAGGTTTCTCCTCCAAGAAAAAGGACACGCTACCCAACTAAATAAAACAACAATAAAGCAAGGTGGTCAAACCACAAGTACAATGATGACTGGGAAAGTAAAGGTTTCTCCTCCAAGGGTAAGCGTTGTCCCAACTTGCCACACCCAGCCTTCAAGAGACTCCTTGATGGGTGTAGATGGTGAACGTCCCCCTCCCAAGGGTGGAGGATCCTCCAAATAAACCTTCCGAAGGGCGAACCTGATGAGACAACCCCATGAAATGTGCAATATAAGCCTCCAATACCTCCAAATAGTGTCACAAACAAGGGTCCAAGGTCATATCTTGAGTTTGTGACAATACACTGTCCTCTTCTCCATGCTTGGTCATCATGCAAAACAGGGACAGATTGGAAACTGAGAAGTTACAGGCTGGAATATTCTCCTGGGAAAGTTTGGAAACAAACTCTGATATCTGAACCCCAATATTAGGAAAGAGGAGTGCAGAAATACACACAATAGATAATTAGATTACTCACATACATAGATACATATATATAGTTGAACTCAGATTCAACTTACCTCAAAGAGAGAATATCTCAACAACTCCTACAAATCTTCAACCAACCCCCTAAATTAATCATTAATTCTAACAAAATCTTCATTACTTGGATGCCAAAACGGGTGTTGGTTACTACAAGCCTCTTCTATGCATATTTCAATGGGGCTGGGGCTGCAATAATTATTGAGAAGAACTCTCCAATCCTGTAATTTTCTCTTTGCTGCCACCTGGTAACACATACCTTTGTTTGTATCCTGGCTGCCACAAATCCGGTTCAAAGTATGAAATAGAGGTCTGAGCTTTTGACATGGGAGAGGGGTATTCTGCAATTATTTCCTTTCCCTTTGATAACACAGCAATCAGAGCAGTCAGGTTCGGTCTCCACACAGGAACACAGAAAATTCAAATATATGACACTTAATATTAGGCAATGTGTTATCCTGCATCACACATGAATCAACCTCATTTGTGAAAAAAACTATGTTCACTGCTTCTGTCACAGAAACCTTGTACAAAGTGTCATGTGCCTTGAAAGAGTGTCACAAACAATTAAAAAAACCATAAAAAAAAACAAGACAAACATCATTAAATAAATGTTAAATAAATCAAACTAGTAATAAGACGTGGGTGATGAATCCACGTGGGTGATTTTCTCAAATTATATGAAAAAAGTACCTCTCTCTATATATATAATTTAATAGTTAGTTTTGAATTTACCAATAAAAAAAAAGTGCCTCCTTATATATGGAAATTTATTATTGATGATTATTTTAAGAAGTTTTACTTAAAATTTGTTGTGTTAAATTATTTATAATTAATTTTTATATTTAGTATCAAATATATTTTCATGTAAAGAAGTTAGTTGACTATAACCTAGAGAGATTTGGCCACATTTAAATATGCTTATGTTCTTAGCCCTACATAGATAATTCAACTATAGCTTTACAGTCTAACATGCCTTATTATTATGGAAAGTTCAATGGATTGAATTAACGCTTATTATTATGGAAGGTTCAATGGATTGAATTAACACGGAGGACCAAGTTATTGAGCCAAAAAGTGCTTTATATAACCTACCTAAAGTATCATATTTATAATGGCAATATTTCCCACCAACAAATATAATAATACTTCAATTTTTTTCAATTAACAAAATATAACAATACTCCATGTCTCTCTAATAAACAAATAAAAATAAATAAATAAATAAATAAAAATTTATATTACTATAATTTATATTAACAAATAAATTTATTAACCAATAAAAAATAAATTTCAAAAATAATTGTTAATCAATAAAAAAAATTAAATTAATAAATATCATTTGATTAGAAAAATTACGAATAAAAAATATAATTTTATTATGGGTTAAAATTGTTTTTTAATAGTAATATTTTAGTAACAATATCTTTAAGGAAGATGATTTTTATTTTCGTAAATACATAATAATATTTCTATTACAGAAAGCTATGAGGCAAATCAATCAATCAAGCTTTGTCGAGGCGAGTCAATCAATAAATCAGGCTTTATCGGGTCTTCCCCATCTGTTAGTCTCCCATAGGGAAGTCTTATCGCTCACGCATGCTTGCTCAAGTGAAAGAAGGTTGAGCAATAGAGCTTAAGCAAATGTTAAAAACTATATCTGTAATTAAAGTATAAATTTATATGAGAGTAGATATAATGTAAGTATATTAACATAAAAGTTTAATAACTTATCAAAATAATAAAGATGAATAAAAAACAAATAATAATAAAGTAAAGTTAAATATCATTAATTAAAAGAAAATAAAAATACTTTATATTTATAATAATTTAAAATAACATCACTTTTAAAGTGTAACTATTTTATTTATAAAAATATGTAATCATATTTATTATAATTACAAGAAACTTAAAACTTTAAAAAATTAATTAAAAAAATATAATTTTAAAAATTAAAAAATCAAAATAATAAACATTCAAAAAAATTAAATAAAAACAAAACATGAACAAACATTCGAATTTTGTTTTGTGCATACAATAAACCATTATGACTTTGAAGATGAGCTCTAGTACAAAGAAAATAATCAATATGCCTTAAAAGTCCATCTCTTATGAAATTTAAAATAAGTATTATTACATTTTCCAAAATATGAGAAAGAACATATATTATGTAATTTAAAATAATTATTATTACCTCTTAGAAGATATGAGAAAAGAGTTTATTTAATTACCTTTTGAAAGATCATATTTTTGATGTTAAATTATGTGAGTATTCTTTAAAGAGATGCATTTTATATTTATTAGTTATTCATTTCAACCTCTCTTTAATGATAACCATACACTAAATTTGTGTATTGAAGAGATAACCATACATCAAATTGGTGTATAAGACTTTTTCCTCTCAAGGATTTGACTGGTAAAGTTTATGGAGGTATACATACCTTACTCCCCTCTGGATTTGAACTTGTGACCTTTTAGGAGGAAACACATGTTCTTAACCATTAGACCTACTCAAGTTGTAGAGGAGAGAAAACACTCTAAATCAAACATACACTATAATAATATTAGACCACTTCACCATTTACTTGTCATACTAACATCATTAGTGATATGAATATGAAGGAGGACCTAGTTAGTAGGAAGCACTTCTCTAAATTACAACACCGTGGGTTAAGCTTTATTTGATGTTTTAGTATATAGTTTGTGTATATACTTAAGGTTGTATATATTAATATTTAATTATTTTTCTCTTATCCATTGGGTTGTGTGCAACATTTGTGTGGGTCCTTTGTAATTTATATAAGGTCATTGGTCAAGATGAATAAAGTAAGCCATTTTTTTTCTGTTTATTGTTATTTCTTTTTATTTCTAAGTTAATTATTTTTTAATGATGTGTTCTTTTGTTTCACATTAGGGTTTTCTAGTTTGAGAGTTATTCACTTTCATCATTTGGCATCAAAGAATTTGGTCCATGCATGCACTTTCTCATGATTTTGGCTCCTTGTCTCTTTATCCCACCTAGAAAGCAACCATGTCAACTATCGCCATGTCAACTATCGCAGTAGTAAGCATATCTCATTATTTTAGTTGTAGTGCCCCACTGATATTGTAGTTCATGTTTTGGGTTTTTGAGGCTACCTTCCTACCCCAAAAGAAGATCCATCAATTATCTACATTGCTTATCCCAATGTGTCTTACTTCAACTTTTTCCCTTATATATCCCATGGCTACAGATACCAATCGAGCATCCACCATAATCAAATCCATGCTCACCACACTCCATGACTCAAAGCACATAACACCATGTCAATTAAGACCAAAATCTCCCTCCCAAAATGTAATAGAGAGAGAAGAGCATTTTTCTAGATCCTTTGGATCTAAAGAATTAAAACATATTTCCATGTGTGCGCATACTTGAAAAAAACATAAGAATTATTATTTACAAGAACTCATATGGAAGGATTAGTTAAAACAATATGGTGGCTCTATCACACTATTACACATTTTGACAATTCAGTAGTGATTCCCATTACCACATGGGACACCCTCTTTTAGGAATGCACAATTTTTTTTTATCCCCCAATATACCTACAAGATCTCATGTGCATATGAATACAACTTGTCCAAAAACTAGGACAAACTATTCAAGTATATATATAAATGTTCAATAAGCTCATGATTCAACTCTAAATCAAGGAATCTGAATAGGTACTCATTCTAAAATTCAATTTTTGTTTACTATCAATTTTCTATTATGACATGGTATTATTTGAAATTATTAATCTTGATCAAGCATTATTTTTCCATTGAGCATTAGATCACCCACCAACTTGTATTTCTCCCTTAAAAACTCATGACACCTACCCTAACCCTATCCCTAACTATTTCCTTAAAATACCTCACCTTTTACTAGCATCTTCAAATCACCCTCATCAATGGTGCCATTATCATAAGTCCAAAAAAAACCGGACATCATAATGCATATCCATCCATTGGAAAGACATTGAATATTCATTATTTTATAGATCACACTGCCAATATACCACTTTTTCTCATGTCACAAACCCATTCATCTTCTGTAGGTCTTCTACTCACTCATAATTTTTAGATAAAGGACCAAATTTCCACACATCTAATGGACAATGGTAGAAAGTGAAATGTCATTTCCCAATATCTGATCCATCAAATCCATCTACCCATGTCCTTCCATCCTTCACCCTATCATATTATTTGATTCCAACAAAACAATCCCCATCTATTGGTTAACAGTTGTTTCACTATCACATTTTTTATTAGTCCTTTTTAAGATACCATTGAGTGTGATGTGGTTCCCATGGACTAATGTTAAGGGGAATACCATATCAAAAACTACATCATGTTATTTGTAATTCCCACTGCAAAACATACTAACTCTTCAAAGATGGTAATATTTAGAAACTTTGTAATCTAGTTTCCCCCCACCAAAGGGGCTTCACCTTTTTGACCAATATCTTATCACGTTCATTCATAAAGGAGGTTTTTAAATTGTGAAAAATAAAGTCAATATATTGCAGGTATTTGTGGGGGGATGTGAGGCATAAGAGGGTTTATAGGTGCTCGTGAGTACAAAAGGGGGTATCTAGTAAAAATATGGTTTTATTTATTTATTGGAAATATGTATTGGGAGGGGGGTTCAACAAAAGAATTTTGGGAGATATTTATCAATATCTAGTGAAATTAGGGGTATTATTTAATATCCCATGAACACATGTGCTATGTCGCAGGTTCATTGAGTGAAGACCCCGTTCCCCCCACCCATACTCTCTAGTGATGGTGTTGTTAGACAAGTTTCCTTGCACCAATATATTTCCTTCTACATAACTCACCTAGTAAAAACAATTCCCAGAAACCTACCCCATCATGTATGCAACCATTACTTAATGGATTTGTAGATATATTTGAGTTGTACCACCAACCTTTCCCCTCTCTAGAAAATCCAACACTCTGTTGATTTCATTCCAAGAGATCCTTTTCCCAATACCCTTAAGGCTACCATCTCACACCCATTGAGGTTGTTGAAGTTAAACACCATTTGAAGGCCCTCCTTGAATCTAGGAAAACCCAACTGAGCATGTTTACCTATGGCTCCCCCACCTTCACTATTATCAAGAGTTATGGATTATAGGGATCTCAATAATATCACAGTTTAAAATCATTATCCTTTACCCTGAATTAATGATTTGCTAGATCATGTACATATGTTGAAAAATATTTCACCAAACTAGATCTCACAGTTGACTATCACCAAGTTTGCATGAACACTAGTGACACCTAGAAGATGACTTGTAAGAAAAGTTTTAGCTTGTATGAATGGTTAATCATGCCCTTCAATCTCACCAACATTCCTTATACCTTCATGTGATTTATTATGATATATTTCATCAACACTTGGGTCACTTCATCATTATATATTTGGATGATATTTTTATTTTTAGTAGGACATGGACAAAGCATCTCCAACATGTGTGCACTCACAAACTACCATTCAAGTATAAGAAGTCATTGTTTAGGTAGAAAAATATACACAATCTAGGATTTTATCATCTCTCAATATGGAATATGTCTAGATACCATTAAAGTCCAATCCTTTGTAGCATGCCCAAGACCTACTTTTGCAGCAAGACTTTAGATTTTTTTGGGCACTTTAATTTTTTATAGGAATTTTATCCCACACTTCTCTCATGTGGCACATCCTTTACATCAGTTATCACACCAATTTACTTACACATGGTCTTCCATAGTTGAAGGAAATTTTAAAAAGTTGAAGTCAACTCTCTTCTTAGACTTAGTACTCAACCTTCTAGATCTACATCAACCCTTCAAGATTGAATCTAATGCTTCACGTATGCTATAGGAAAAATACTTGAACATGAAGGACATCATTTAACATATCACTTAGAAACATTACCAAATTCCAAGTTGAATTATAGTACCTATGACAACAAGTTTTAGGCCTTAGTACAAGCATTGAATTAATGGTGACATTACATTTTGGGGAAGGGAACCACTTTATGTACAAATCATCACCCATTAATATTTTTGAATTCATAATCTAAGATACAAACATCATATAAAATGGGATTCTTATATATATTAGTCCCACTTGCTCATAAAATGGAAGAAGGGATCCTAAAATTAGAGGGAAGACATGCTTAGTCACCCACCAACTCAAGTGTTAAATATCTTATATGTTTGTTGTGTAGTGTATGAGGAATGGAATAAACTATATGAGATAGATTCATTTAATAGTCCAATTTGGCAAGCCTTCCAACATTCTATTGATACCAACTTGACCCCATTTTTGGACTATTCAGTTAGATATGGTCGTTTATACATACTTAATCAACACTGTATTTCAGAAACACCATATCATCTCAAACATATAGAGAATCTCATGCATATGCATATGGTGAACATTTTGGCAACCTAAAAACACTCCAACATCTCTCACACCACTTATTTTGGATAACAATGCAGTGCTAAGTTGCAACATTCATCTAATAGTGTGCTCTTTGCAACCATAGAAATCCTACTAATCACATGTAAGGCTTATACCTTGCATTTCCAATCGATTCCAAGCTTTGGGAATCCCTACCTATGGTATTTCTCAACGATTTACATGTGTCTCATTGAAATCGTGATTGTATTTTCATTGTGGTATATTTTTTTTAATGCAAAATGGAAATTTTCATCCCATGTACCAAGGCAACCTTTGCACAACACACAGTATAATTTTTCTTCACAAAAACATGGTATCATTTTGAGCTGTCACTTAATATTGTATCTAATAAGGAATCAAAATTCCTTAACACCTTATAAAAATATCTTTGACAATTGTTCATATGCCACTTGAGCTTCTCTATATTGCTTTATCCTCAAATGTATGATCAGATGAAGCTAGTAAACCATATCCTTGTCCATGCACTTTGTATTTACTACAACAATCACAAGCAATGGGATTGATCTGGATTTATAAATGGAACGAATTGAAATATAGATGTATAGCAAAGAAACACATAGAGATACAATAAAACATGACTTCTATTAATCAACGGAACCTGTTGAAACTGTAAAAATGTAGACTGAAACAAACTTGCTCGAATGGTGGCATCTTATCTCTGAGAAGAGATGTGACGACTATGCTCATTCGTAAGAAGATGAATAAAATGAGGCTAGAAAGGCCTTTTTAACATAAAACATAAATGAGAAAACCCTAAACATACAAAACCCTAACCCCGAGAGATGAAATGCCAAAAGGTTTGTGGGCCCCGATGGGAGTAGTTGATATGTCAACTTCCCGAGGGCGTAAATTTTGCATACAATCTTCGTTTGGGGTGCTCGAAACACCGTTGGAAAGGTATAGCTGAGGAGTACATATTTCATTTTGCCTGGAATTTTCCTTTGGTTACATGCTAGGCGTTTTCGATCCCAAAAAACATCGTTTAGGGCCTCAAAACAACCCCAGAAGTTTGGGACCCGAAAAACTGTAAAAAGAACTACCAAAATAGAGATTGTTCTTTGAGCCAGTGGAATAGATGGGTGGCCACCAATATACACCTAGATCATTCCTCCCTCCTTAGGAATAAATGGTCTCCATTGCGTTGAGTGAACCTAATAGATGGGGAAAGTTCTGTTGAACATGGCCCCGAGAGAGGCACTTGCCTTGGTGTGGGAGTTGCCCTACTTTGACAACCCAATAAAGATGGATCCTCTATTGGTGAGTTCCCTTAATCAGAGTGTCCCTAATCTAATCAATGAATTCTTGTGCCATGCAGACAGGGTTGAGCTCCATTGGTGCCAACTTCTTTGCGATCTCTAATGTGTCCAATAATGGTGGGAAGTATGATCTAAGGAGGTCCACATTGAACACTGGGTGCAAGCCAAGGAAGGGGGGAATAATTATCTCAAAATAGTTGTCACCCAAAACCTTGGTGATGGTGCAAGGTCCATAGTGAAGTGGACGAAGCTTCCGATGGGGTCCTGTAAGGTGCTCTTTCTGCAAATGCAACCATGCCTTGTCTCCCACTTGAAACTTGTGCAACACCCGGTGTTGATCATGGCATTTTTTTTACTTAGCATAGACTTTCTATAAAATATCATGGACTTGTTTTTGGATGTGATGAATCCTTTCAATAAAATTGGTGAATTTTTCGGCCTCAGATTGAGAATCGGATGATTCTACCTGTGTGGATGCAAGGGGAAGTGCGACATCAATGGGACCCAATGGTTGAAATCCCAACCCCACCTGAAAGGGTTCATGGTCAGTTGATTTATGAAGGGCTCTGTTCTAGTTGTGTTGAACATAAGGGAGACTCTCACCCCATGTGTGTGGATGTTTTAAGTTGTACATGTGTAAGATATGCATGATCATTTTTTTGACAACCTCTATCTAGCCATCAGTTTGGGGGTGCAAGGCAGTGGATTTGGTGAGCTTGGTGTTTAAAAGTGACTAGAGGTTGGAAAAAAATATTCTTAGGAACCTACCGTACCAATTTGATATGATGGTATGTGGTATCCCGAAGTGTACCCACACCCGTTCGAAGAATATCTTGGAAATGGCCTCTGCTTTGATATTCTTCTTGTAATATGTTAGGATGTCCATCTTAGAAAAATGATAAACCACCACAAAAACACAACCATTTCCCTACTTGTTTGAAGGAAGGCCTGAAATGTAGTCCATCGAGATGGACTCCCATAACTTGTAGGGAGTAGGAAGAAGGGTGTACATTCCTTTCTTCTTAGTGGCTAGTTTGGAAATGGCATAGGAAGTGCATGACCTGATATACTTGCTGACGTCCTAGAAAAGTTTTGACCAATAGAAATGATTCTGTAGTACTTCCATAGTATTTTCCATGCCAAAATTTCCTATCATCCGATTGTAGTGAGCTTCCCAAATCATCTTCACACACTCACTTGAAGGAACACAGAGGTGTCCTAGATGGCATAACAGTGTGTCCCGAAGATGAAATTCAGTGATAGGCATGCCTATTCCAAACATCTGGTAAGTGATAGCAAAGTTAGGATCTTTCTTGTAGAGTTGGGGCCACTCAGATGCCTCACGGCCAGAAGAGTGGAGCACCGTGGTTAAGGCTACAACTGGAGGTCGACTGAGGCAGCCAACGACACAATTGGTGCTCACTATATTATATTTGATGTTGATATGAACCTGTTGCAAGTATGTGGACCAATTTTTATGGTGGTCATTCTGCAATTTTCCTTGTGCCTGCATGAACTACAAAAGCTTGTGATTAGTGTGGATGAATGTCTCCTTCTCGAGAATGTAGTTCTTCCATTGTCGGCAGGTTTGTATAATGGAATACATTTCTTTGTCATAGGTGGGGTAATTACAAATGAAATTTGGTAGTGTCTCACTATGATATGTCACTCGATGAGCGTGCTGAGTGACAACTGCACCCATGACATAGTCTGAGGTATCAGTCTCAATGTCAAAAGGTTTTTGCATACCGGGTAAGGAGAGTACTGGAGCTGAGCACAAGTGATGTTTGAGATAATTGAATGATTTTTGTTGTGACTTCCCCCACATGAACTTTTCCTTTACAACACCCTTGGTCACTTGGTTGAGGGCCCATGCAATATGGGAGAATCCCAACACGAACTTGTGTTAAAAGTTGGAAAGTCCTAAGAAACTTCAAATCTCGATAAGTGTGGCTGGGGATGGACAATCACGAATGACTTGGATCTTGGTTGGATCCACATGCACACCATGCTCATAAAAAATGTAGCCTAGGTGTGGGATCATGTTCATGATGAAGGAGCATTTTTCCAAGTTAGCATATAGCTTTTGTTGTCACAGAGTGTGAAGGACATGCTAAATATGTTGCAAGTGTTATTCCCAATTCTTGTTGAATATGATGATATCATCCAAATATACCACCACAAAATAATTGGTGAAAGGCTACAATATATCTTCCATCAATCTCATGAAAGTTTCTAGAGAAATTGTGAAACCAAAGGGCATGACTAGCCATTTGAAAATACCTTCTTTGGACTTGAAATCAGTCTTCTATACATCAATTTGTTCTATTGGAATCTGATGGTATCCATACTTCAGGTCAATCTTACTAAAAAACTTGGCTCCCTTGAGTTGGTTAAGAAGGTCATCAATTCAAGGAATTGGGTACCGGTTCCTAACTGTGATTTTGTTTAGGGCCCTGTAATCAATGTAGAGTTTCCAAGAACCATGTTTCTTCTACATGGGTACAATTGGGCTCCTGTAGGGTGAGGAGATTGGTCAAATGTGCCCCTTTTGAAGAAAATCTTGGATTTTTCGCTTGATTTCCTCATTTTCCATCAAAGAGCGGTGATAGACTGGCCCATTGGGTAGAGGTGTGTAGGGGGTTAGATTTATTGGATGCTTAACCTAACAGTGCAGTGTTACCCCGATGGGTGAGGAGAAGATGTTTTTGTATTCTTCCATGATCTTTTCCACTTGATTCTGTTGCATGGAGAGGCCTTGTGCAGAAGCCATGGATGTGGTTGTGATCTTCTATTCACTTTGAGAAAGAATCATGAAGAAGACAAATTTCCCAGTATGGGAAACGAACTTCCTGCATTTCTTAGTAGAGATCAAAGAAATGGTGGTAGGAGGAGCTACCTCTGGTATCCTGTACAATTGTCCACCCAAAGTAATAATAACACTATGAGGTCTAAAATCATATACAACATGTCGTTTCACAAGTATGGTTGGCCTAAAAAAACATCACAAACTTAAATGGGGAAATATCACACAATGCCTCATCCTTGAAGGGATTGATGTTATAGGATAGACGACAATGTCAGCTAACACAAAGATATATTCCTTGGTGGAGCCACCCGATGGTGAAAGGTTGTGGGTGTGGTGTCATTGGCAGGTTCAACTACTTGATGACCTTTGATAAGATCATTTTCTTTTGACTTCGCTATCGATAATGAAATGCAGTAGAGTACCCTTCACCCACATATGCGAGTGAAAAATATGTTCACCTTCCTTTAGTTCTTTTGGTTCACCTGGATGGAACTTGGTGGTAGCAACAGTGGCACTCAATTCTGCATCAATTATATGCTTCCTCTTGTTTGGATTTGATTTAGAGTTAGAACGTACCTATGACTCTGAGGATTTCAACTTGACCACCAACAATTGCTTCGAGTGACATTGATCGATCTTATTCCAGGGGATTTTATGGAATTCAAAGCACTTCCTAGCGTCTTTCTTCATCTTCTCATTACCCTTCTTTGTTTGCATATTGGACTTGTCTTGAGGGGGTACATAATTTCTCCATCCTTTTTTCTGTGGGTTGGGGCTGCATTTTCCCTTATTCGATTGTGAGGAATTTGTAGATCCAAACTCTCACTTCTTTTGTATACATTTTTGCTCAATTTTGACAATGTATCGATGAGTCGCACCCAGTGATGAGATGTCCAAAAACTCCATTTTTGTCTGGATGTATCTATGTATAAAACCACGGTACTTGAGCATCAGATTTCATTCGAAGTCTTTGATACCCATTTTGGTGTGGAGGGTATGGAATATATTTGTGAACTCTGATATTTTATGGTCCTTTTCCTATCACAGTGTGGTCCATCTCGTATATTGGTCATCGTAGCTTCCAAGATGGTACTATTGTTCCTTAATAACATCCCTAAAAGAATCCCAAGTGGGTACCATTGAAAATATTGCAAATTCCTCAGTGGCCTTTTACTCACAGTAAGTCTCCCACCAATCCTTGACATGGGGGAAAACCTTAAGGAGAGAAAAGGTGGTATTTTCTCTATTTGAAAAATTATAGACTGGAAAATACCCTTCTAGCAGATTCAACCATTTATCTACAAAATATTCATATATCTGGCCTTCAAATAAGGGGATATGAAAATTGACTTGTACCTTGAAGGGGAAAACGCCTCCAAAGTGGTCGCTTGATGAAGATGCATCGCCTGTTTGTATCCATCAAAGGATCTGTGAAAATTTATCCATCATCTCGTTCCTTTTTCGCATGAGGTCTTCCTCGCGCAATAGCTTAAAATGATCTCCTTCTCCATTGTTGCTCTTTTCTTTCGCCATGGGAGGTCATCGTGATCAACGAGGATGGTCTTGCAATGGATCAACTACTTTGTGTCCCAACTACTTGTACCCTGACCTTGTTGGGGACATGCACAAAGAAACAAATAAAGAGAATACCATTATGATACCACTGATCTAGATTTATAAATGGAGTGAAATGAAATACATATGTATATCAAAGAAAAACATAGAGATATATTAAAACTTGTCTTCTAATAATAAAGAGAACCTGTTGAAACTGTAAAAATGTAGATTGAAACAAACTTTCTCGAATGGTGGCAGTTTACCTGTGAGAAGAGTTGTGATGACTATGCTCATTCGAAAGAGGATGAATACAATGAGGCTCCATATACCTTTTTAACATAAAACATAAATGAGAAAACTCTAAACATCCAAAACCCTAACCTCGAGAGATGAAACACCAAAAGGTTTGTAGGCCCCAATGGGGGTAGTTGATACATCATCTTATTGAGGGTGCATCTTTTGCATATGATATCCATTTGGGTGGCTCGATAAACTATTGGAAAGGTATAGCCGAGGAGTGCATATTCCTTCTAGCCTAACATTTGCCTCTGACAAAATGTTAGGCACTGTTGAGCCTAAAAGATGTCGTTTAGGGCCTCAAAAAAGCCCCAAAAGTTTGGGACCTGAAAAACTGTGAAAAAGACTGCCAAAATGGACACTGTTCTTTGAGCCAGTAAAATAGGTGGGTGGTCACCGATATCCACCTAGATCATGGATACATATATACATTTTCTTTGGCATATTTATAACAAAAATGTTAATGTATCCACTACTTATTCTCCCTCTAAAGCATACTTTGGCTATCAACCTTTGGCTCCCTATTAATTTCCTATCACATTTCCACTACCTACCTCACTACACCAATAGTGTGAACAATATAGTGACTCCACCTTCATAAAAAATATGGTTCACATTCATTCCCAAGAAACAATAACTCTATTAGAATCACAATCATTCTATAAGACTCTTTAGTACTTCCAATGCAACCCACCTCACTTACAGGTTGGTGACAAGGTATGGCCATAGATAGATAAGTAGTGATTCAAAGGCCAACAACACTAAAAACTCAAACCTATTTTCTATGGCCCATAAATCATCATACAAAAAATCAATAAAATTCTTACATATTGGATTTACCTTCACAACTAGGAATCCATGACGTGATTAATATAAATCACATGAACTTATACAAGCCATCACTTCTAGAAGAGAGTCCATAACTCCATGTTGGAGTTACTTCACACACACCTAGGATTTCTTTTTCCTATGTTTATTAGTCTTTATCTAGTCTCCTAAAGTTTAGGGAGAATATTCCTCTAGGAGAATATTCTCTTCAGTTTTCACTTCAGTTTGACTAGTTGAGTGGAGTCTAGATGTTGCATTGGTTTTGTCACCATGCAACATTGGGATCATCACCAGCTAATGCGCATTAGACTTGGTATCATCACTAGAATAGCACATTACCAATGATTCCCTGATCTCCTCATCACTTCACTTTGTTTCAACCAGTTAACTGAAGACTGGTAGACTAGGTAACTTAGTTAGGTGGCAGTTCACTCCCGTAATTGCCCGAGAGACTAGACTAGGTGGCAGTTCACTCCCATAACTGTTGGTGTGTGTCCAGATCACTCTAGACCACCACTATGGTGCATTGTATTCACCTCCAATGTGCATTGGTTGAGTTATACAGAGTATATCATGTGTAAATTATTCATTATTCATTATCGTTAATGAGAATTCTTCCATTCTTTCTCTCTTGCTTCTTATTTCTCAATTTATCTATTAAAAAGTGTGTGGTATTTTATAGCTATATCTATTCTATGCAGGTTCAACAAATTTACATGGTTTCATATTTGACGGACTTCTAAGAAAAACCTACACCAAATTATTTTTGCAGGTACCAAAGATTGAAGACAACGGAAAATTGGAATTTCCAAAAGAATTCATTCTTAGACCTTACAATTACTTTGCATGGAAGGAGAGAATAATCATGCATCTTTGAACAAGAGGATTGTGCAGGTTAAAATTGAATATAGAGACAAAACCGACATCATCCATAGAAAAATCCAAGAATCTAAATCGAATGGATGAAGCATTCAGAACAATTTGTAGTCTCATCTCTCCCGATCTCTTATTTCACATATATTCCTGTAAAACCCCCAATGAATCCTGGACCACCTTGGAAGGGATATTTTTAAAATAGGATGATATGAGGGCACACATTCTATAGGTGGAATTTCTCACATTGGATCCAAAAAGC
The DNA here is from genome assembly GCA_000966675.3 of Picea glauca. NCBI lineage: Eukaryota > Viridiplantae > Streptophyta > Pinopsida > Pinales > Pinaceae > Picea > Picea glauca. The sequence continues at coordinate 167,111 of JZKD02S1178639.1, read as the reverse complement.
TTCGACAATCTCCAAGATTTCTTTAAAAAATACAAGGATTTACTATCGCAACTCAAAGCTTGCGGGGTTGATAAATCTAAGGAGGAGAAAAAAATGGTTCTCACCATTCTCTCCAAACTTGGTCTTGAATTCTCTATGTTTTTATCCAAATTCCACTCAATCAAATTTGCCTTTGGAGCCACCTGGAAGATGCCTTCTCTTGAGGAATTTATTGAATCCATGACATAAGAGCAAACCAAGCTCATCAACATGGGAAAAATCAAAGGCCCAAAGGTGCATGCACTTACTGTGCAATATGGAAGCCATGAATATAAGAAATATAAATATAAATAAAAAAGGAAATCTCATGCAAATCTGAAGAAGGAAGGGTACTCAAAACCCTTCATCGATGCCTCCGGATCCAAAGGTAGAAAGTGAAGAAAAGGGGAGAAATGCATATACTTCCATAAATGATTCCATACAGAATCCGCATGCATGTAGAAACAAATAGATATAATGATTCAAATAATTCAGAAAAATAACCTTGGAGATCACATCACTGAGGGTGCCAAGAAGAAGAAGACAGGAGATCAAAATCCCAAGAAAGGCAATTCTAGCCATGCTTTGATTGCCATCAACTCCTCTCCCGATGCTTGGATCATAGATTCAGGATAATCACATCACATGGTTTCCACAAAAATAGTCTATTCTTCGTTGGATGCATGAAAATGTCCTCCTATTATGATGGGGGACAACTCTTCAATTGAGGTCACCAACAAAAGAAGGATTGAACTCACCAACAGAAGCTTCGAGAATGTGCTGCACATTCCCAAAATTTTCGTCAACATTCTCTCTGTGTATCAGATGAAAAATTACGGCACCGGAAATAAATTCATATTCACACCTAATGAAGTGGACATCTATGACATGAAAACTAATTCTAGGGTTGCTATTAGTGAGGTAAATCATCAATCTAGATTGTATACATTTTCTGAATTTATTGAACCAGATTCTGCTTTACTGCTTACCCATGCTGATGAAAGTAGTATGATATGGCATGAAAGGTTCAGGAATTTGAATTTCATATATATGCAACAACTTAGAAAGACAATATTGGTTTATGGTCTACCAGACATCCATTTATCCAAAGGAATTTGTGAGGGATATGTTCTTGGAAAACACCCTCAAGTGAAATTCGACAAAGGAAAGACTTAGAGAGATTCCTCTCCCTTAGATCTGATCCATAGTGACCTCATGGGCCCTTTTCCACATCCATCAATTAAAAAATAGAGGTTTGTTCTCATTTTTTTTTATGATTTCTCACGTTTCACATGGATTTACTTTCTAAGGAAAAAATCCGAGGTCTTTCAACACTTCAAATATTTCAAAGCCCTTCTTGAGACACAGTCCGGAAAGAAAATCAAAATCCTCCAAACTGATAATGGGGGAGATTATGTCAATCATCAGATTCATAATATTTGTCATGAGGTAGGGATTCAGTTGCAGCACACAGTTCCCTATACTCTGCAGCAAAACGAAGTTGCTGAGTGGAAAAGCATATCTCTAAAAGAGATGGCATCTTGCATGCTACATGCAAAGTCACTACCATAGAGACTATGGGCCGAATAACTTAATTGTGAAACCTACATCCAAAAAACATCTCCCCATAGATCTGTCTGTTATAATATGAAATATGTGTGCCCGTTTTACCATTGACAATACCCTTGTCACCCAACCATATGTCGAAGCCACCCTTCGAGCACCTTAACCTTGATAGAGAATCATTCCGGAAGCAAAACCTAGGCTAGATAGCCAAACAAAGGGTAGCACACTGTTGGGTATGTGTTATATTCTTTGCACAAGTAGTAGTGTTTGAGTTTCTGCGCCAGGCGCGCAGGGGGGTTAGAGGGGGGTGGATCCCCCCACGTGGGGGTTTGGGGGCAGCGCCCCCGAAATTTTTTTTTGCATCAAGATGGCATATTTTCGAGACGACATATTTCCAGGACGACATATTACCGGGACATCATATTTCCGGGACCTTATTTTATTTAGGTGGTTTTTCGGCACATGGTTTTTTGCCGATGGTTTTCTATTTCCGGTTAAGGAATTAGGGTTTTGGACTAATCCAGGTCATTGGGTTAGGGTTTTGGATGCCG
>JZKD02S1178639.1:131089-157597 GCA_000966675.3 Picea glauca | reverse complement strand
TTGTAGTTGATCTCTTAACTGAGAAATTCTCACAAAGTATGATGTTATGCTGTCATCATCATTCATCTTCATGTCATAGAGCTCATTCTTCAGAATCATTACTTGTCCAATGTTTTTGACTGAGAAGAGGTTTGTTAGGGCATCGTACATCTTCTTCGATGAGTCGAGATGGGAGATGTAGGGTATCAAGTGGTCTTTTATGGATTCCACTATGATACTCATAGCATTAATTTCATCGTCTTTGAACTTCTCCATAGCTGCAACATTCTACGGTTCCTTCTCTTTCCCTTCTTCAAACTCTGGTTTCACGATCTTTCCTTTCACGATATCCATCACTTTATTCTTGGCAAGGATGAGGTCAATCCTTGTCTTTCATGCTCTGAAGTTAGAGGCTCCATCTAACTTGTTCTCTGACTTCATAGAATAATTCATGGCTACTTTGACTTGGTCAAACCCTAGATCTGACCACAAACTCAAACTTCACATCTTGGCTTGTTGAGAGTATCAGGAGATGTGATAGGCTAGAGCACATTGATCTATCCAGAGATTAGGTAAATCCATTCACTTAAGGTGCCTCAACAAGAGAATTAGGGTTTCTGCAACTACTCCTACTAGTAACCCTAGTGACACTAGTGTCTTGGAATCTGCTTCTGCTAGTAACCCTAGCGACAGTTCCTCAGCGAGCTCAATATCCTAGAGGCTATGTTTCCTTCCAACATTTAGACTAAATGAAGGAGGTGTGGGCCCATAACCTGTTATAATATGAAATATGTGTGCTCATTTTACCATTGACAATACCCTTGTCACCCAACCATAGGCCGAAGCCACCATTCGAGCACCTTAACCTTGACAGAGAATCATTCCGGAAGAAAACCCTAGGCTAGATAGCCAAACAAAGGGTAGCGCACCTTTCCCTAAGGATAGCGCACCAACAAGAGCTGATCAGATAGTCCAAACCCTAGTCAAGAGATAGTCCAATCCAAACATGATCTACTAGCTGAAGCAGCTGCAATGGCATCTCTCTTCAAACCTGTGCACAAGATTGGGCACTGCAATTCTGAGACTGCCTGCCAGAATGAGAATTGGCCTCCTATATTTATACTAATTCTGGCTAACTGCCTGGGTTGATTTCTCATTCTGGGTATCTGTCTGTTCATTATATATTATTATTTCTGGCCGAATTCTTCTCTTGGAGGCTAATAACCTAATATAAATTATCTTCTTGAGTCGACAAGTCTTCTAGGGTTATTAGCCAACTCATTAGGGTTTCTTCTTTCTTCCTAGAGTATTCTATCCTTGTCAAGTTTAGACGTGGAGGTAAATACCTCCCGCAACTACCATAATATCAACACTGTCAAGGAAAAGACCCCATACGAGGATTGGAGTAGCCTCAAACTAGGAGGGACCCACTTTTGTATTTTCGATTCATGTGCATGGGCTCAGATTCCCTCTAAAAGGAGGAAGACACTTTGTCTAATAGCACATAGTTTATCTTTGTTGGATACCCTGATGGTGTGAAGGGATACAAACTTATAGATATTTCATCGGACCAACTCATCATTGAGAAAAGTGCCCAATTCGAGGAAAGTGTCTCACATGTACCTCAACAGCCGCATGCAGACACCTTCATTCTTCCACCTGTTGGAGATGATGATCATGCACATACTGACTCTTCCTTAGATGATAATTTTTATTCAAAGGATTCATATGATCTAGATACAAAGTCAGCACAGTCAGATATAGAGTCAGTGTATTCAGATGCAGATGCAAATCCACAATAGAGGCCCAAGTGAGCCCATACTACTCTCTAGGATGCACGGGATCTTGTTGGTGATCCATCTAATACTAGGAGGACTCAATATTATTTCGAGGAGCCTAATATTTCACTCACTACCACTAAACCATTTCCATATAGGCATATTTTCTTGGTTCAGATTTTAGATCCACAGTCTTATGGCGAGGCTGCTGGAAATCCCTTTTGGGAATCCACCATGTAGGAGGAGTACAACTCCCTCCTCGAGAACCAGACTTGGGATATGGTTCCCCTTCCTTCTGGAAGGAAAATTGTCAGGTACAGATGGGTCTACATGACCAAGAGCCCAGCAGATGGACACATTAGCAGATACAAATCCAGGCTTGTTTCCAAAGTCTTTTAGCAGGTGCATAACATTGACTATGATGAGACCTTTGCTCCAGTAGCGAAGATGGATTCCATACGTTTAGCACTTTGCATTGCGATAACCAAGGGATGGGAAGTCCATCAAATGGACATGAATAATTCATTTCTTCAAGGTGATCTCTCTGAGGAGATCTATATGGAGTAACCCCATGGATTTATGCAGGATTCCTCTTTGGTCTGTCGACTGAAGAAATCTCTTTATGGCCTCAAGTAGGCTCCGAGGGCATGGTATCCCAAGATGGACTCCTACTTGTTGTCACAGAACTTTGTATGTTGTAAATTGGACCTGAATGTCTACATGCTCAGGAAAACTAATTCACTTCTACTCTTAGTTTTCTACGTTGATTATTTGTTGATTACCAGTTGCTCGACTTCAATGATTGGTGCAGTCAAGAGGATTCTACATGACAGGTTTTTGATGATGGACACAGGTCTGCTACACTTCTTCCTTTGGCTTGATATCAATTAGGATGCATTAGACATCAAACTATCTCAGGCCAAGTACGCTCGAGATATCCTTGAGATATTTCACATGACAGACTACAAGTCTGCTCCGACTCCTTTCCTATCAGGAGTCAAACTTGAGCATGGCAGGGACACTCCACTGGTTAACAACACACTATACATACAACTAGTTGGTAGCTTGTTGTATCTCACACACTCCAGATCAGACCTCTCCTATGCAGTTGGCGCAGTTTCTAGGTTCATGCAGGAGCCACATGAGCTACATTGGAAGGTTGAAAAGTGTATCCTTCAATACGTACAAGGAATCATCACCTTTTGGATTCATTATGTAGCAGACTCTACATTATATCTTATCAGGTTCACTAATTCTAACTGGGCTGGCGATAACACTGATCACAAGTCCATATCTTGTTACTCACCTAGTCTTGGTTTTGGGCCTATTTGTTGGTTGAGAAAGAAGCAAGATGTTATTTATCTTTCTTCATCCGAGGTAGAGTACATATGGGTAGTTAACATAAACATTCAGGCTATGTGGATACATCATTTTCTCACTGAGTTTGGCATTCAGTTTCATCGACCGATCGTCATCTGGTGTGATAACCAAAGCACTATGAAGTTCTGTAGAGATCCAGTTCAGAGGTAGTGGATGAAGCACATCAAGATCCACATGCACTACATCCAAGACTTAGTACATGAGGGGATCATCGACCTACAATTCTTTCCTTCAACAGAATAGATGATAAACATCTTCACCAAGACCTTCACTGAGCATAAGTTCCATTCTATGCAAATTCGTCTTGGAGTGAAGGACACAATTTCCTAGAAACTGTCAATTATTCTTTTTACATGCATTGTACCTTGAGGGGGGGGGGGTTCTCATGAGGTTTATGGCTATGAGGTTGATGCTGGTAATTTCAGATTTTCATTTAGATGCCTACAGGCTGCCTAACCTCCAACCCTTATCCAAGATAGTTCACAACACCACAAAGAGAAACAACCTCTCATCCCTTTCTAGACCTTAAAGAAAGGAGGAAAATTTCATAGAGTACCTAGTAACCTTGAGTTGAATGTTGATACCTTTAGATTTGCATAGGGACGCCTACAATTTTTCTAACTGCCAACTATACTCTACAACCAGTTCACAGTGGAGTTCGCAGCACCAAACCACAAATTTATTTGACATTATGAACAGGTAAAATAACAACTAGAGATACTTCACACAGCTTATGGAACTGACATTTCAAGGTGATGATGGTGATTAGAAGGATGTGACTTATGAAAATTGACCAAGGAAACAACCACAAGATCCAAAGAAAAAGAAAGACTAAAATGAATTTTGATTCCCCCCACAACTCTATGTGATAACATCTAGCTCCACAAGGGATGGCATGCTCCCTGTGAGCTTCCAAGAACATTTATTTCCAATGGCCTTATCCATGGGATATGGAGTCATCTGTGCAACCAACCTCTGTAGCACTGCCAAAATATGCCACTTATTCAAGAAAACTAATAAACCTGCTGCAAACAAACCTCATACTACAAATCTGATCACACTGTGCAAGCTGAAGAAAAACAAAATTCTCGGGAAGTGAGCTTATTTCCTATGCTATCTTACCTCTAACTAGATCTTCAACTTGCTCAAGTAAATGCAAATTTCCACAACAACCATTCAAATAACTTTAGGACTGAAAGAATCTAATCTCTGCCACTGATCAATAGATAATAACATAAATATAATAGCAACGATATAGATTCCTTCATAAAACCATACTCACCCACAAATGCTGGTGAAATAATGAAATCTGAAACCTATAGAGAATCTAAAAAATATGACTCCAATAAAACTGCAACTGGATCCTCAAAACCATGATAAAAAACGTGTTGTTTTAGAAAACAAAACTGCTCATACATACATTCCCCTTTGCTTGAAAACATATAACCTTATTTTTCTTGAGTAATCAAGTCTTGACCACCAAGAGTAACAATTTCATTTTCAGAATATTGCTTATATGATAATTGTATTGAAGGATTTAAAGTGTTCTAATTAAGATCAACTAAGAATATGAAATTATCTATATATTCATATTATACTGCATGCTTAAAATGATTAAGAAACTGATCATAAGCATGATATGTGTCCTAATCCATAGAAAAATATGAACATACTGAAGAATTTGGTTCCGAATCTAAATCATACTCACAGTCCTCTTGTTGTTCATGTGCATGCAGATTTTCAAAGTATGTCTGATCTTGAATCCTCTTGCAAGCCCATATGTTCTCCTTGACTTCTTCTACATCCTCAAACAAGTGTCTTAAAGATGAAGATTTCCTTTCTCTCAAGAGAAGGACAAGATCTGGATGCTGAGCCATTGCATAGTACACCATGGTACTAGTCTTAGAAGGCCGGATTTCCAATGGCATGCTATGATAAACACTATAAAACCTCTTATTGAATACAACCATAACTTCTTCCTCCCCTCTCCTCAAATCATTAAAATCAGCCAAGCACTGATCAAAGGACTTGTTCTCATCCTAATAATTTAAAAAGGAATTGCATAGCTTGATCCAGAAACCAATAGAATCGACTCCCAAACCTTTAAACCACACAACAACATCTCCAAACAAGGATTTGGAGAACAACCTCATGGTAACACCTTCATGTACTATCTCAAACTGATCAACAAAGTTCTCAAAGGCTCCCAAATTCCTCTCAGCTATAACATGATCCTCTCCAGAAAATCGGGGAAGATACTTGAAGAAGTCAAGAGGGTAAGGATGAAGATAAGATGGAAACCTTAAAGGTTTAAACATCTTGTCTTTGATTCTAGTTTGAAAGTCTGTGGGATGAAAATGAGGCTTAACAAACTGATGGAAAGGTTCAACAGTGATAGCATAAGGTGATAATATTTGATAAGGAGATAAATCATATTTATCATCCTCAAGGTTATAGGGCTGAGCATGTTTAGGAAGGATTGAGATATAAACCTCGTTCTTCTCAATAGGCTGAAGTGAGGATACATGATCAACATCTACAACACAAGTAGTATGCAGGTTTTCTTCTTCCAAGGATGGATATAAAAAGGAAGGCTCATGATCATCCGAATAGACAAAGTAAAGGATAACCCTCTTTATACGTAGAGGGAAAGAGATAAATGAGCTAATAAATAAAAGCAAGAGTTCATGGAGAAAACTCATGAATTGATACTTGGTTTTTCCCTTCTGTATAGTCATCTTTCGGTCAATAGGATCCTTCCTCCAGTGAAGTCTTTGAATGTGGAGTCGCTAGGTAGATGATTGTTATCAAACTAATCGGTAAGTGCAGACACAAACATATCTCCCTAACTTCCACAAGAAACTAGAACAAAACATAACAAAATACATACTTCGCCTTAAACTTCATTATCATATAAACTAGTTTAGTGAGGTACAAATGACATACCTTTTAAATGACGCTTGATCCTCGCTAGTGTCATCCTTGTAGCTCCGTCCTTGGTTTTTCATAATGGAAAACCTATCTATGAATCAAAAACCAACAAAGAGGGAAAACAAATATATGTATATTCTAACGAAGTCTATGTATAAGATCAAGGAATTATACAATACAAGATGAGATGCTTTTATAGGGAAGAAATGTATTGATGTATTAAATTAAACGGAAAGTGGAGAATACAACCTATGCCTTGATGTTGCAAGGTTACCTTTCAATGGCTCTTGCTTCAACACAAACACCTTTTCTCCAATTCCATGAATGAAGAAGATCCACAATCTGACTTGAAGAACTAAAGTAAAGCTCTCAAGCATAATTTGAAGTAGAACTCTCCAGGAAAATCTTAGCCTATTCAAACTTAGCCTTTTCCATGAGAGATCCCTCTTTATGTAATGTGAAAGAGAGATTGATGAAGAGATTAGGATGATCCCACCAAATCAAAGAAGCGAGTAATATCCAAATTGATTGGAGGACACCTCATCTTCTAGAATATTCCCTTCTAGAACATTTGTGAAATTTGACTTTTTGTTTGCTTTAAGCATCGTCACAACCTATGCACAAGTAGAATACGACGACGTCACAGTCTAGGTTAAGGGAAGAGTGAGATGATTAGGCATAGTTGTACCCCATTCATATAGCAGGATGCGACGACCTTCCTTGTTATGGTTTTTGGAAGAGGAAAGAAAACCACTTTTCTTATGGAGAAAGTCTCTTTTAATATTTCCAGGGAACATGAACACATGTTATCAGTTGATCAATGATGTGACCAAAATAATGTGTAACAATGATTACATTCAATTTATGTGTCCCTCTCTTGTCTACCATCAAGAGTTGGATCTATGTCGTTCTCCCAGGGAATTTTGTTTCACTCTTTGTTCCCCGAAAACAATGCCATTTATGTTATCACCTGTTAATTTATCCCAGCTGTGAGAGGAGAATTACAAAGGGAGCATACAAACCACTTTAGAGAAGGAAGATATCCTTTCCAAACTTAGAGGGGAATCCCTCATGAACAATTCAATCAAAAGTGAGAGGCTGTGTATTAAGCACAATGATTAGACCAATATGTAAATAAAAATGTTTAAAGATTTTGGTGACAAGGTTGAGAAAAAACCTATTCAAAAAATGGAGTCAGATTTGAATCTTAAATACTTATAGCTAATACTTGGCTGAAATATTTCTAACAACTCTGAGGAAATATAAGTACTATGTTCAACAAATCAAGATAATGAATGACAATTGATATGAAAGGCAAGCCCACTACAAAAGAAGCATTTGAAAGCAATAAATTTCCAATGTAGTTTTATAAGAATATAAACAAAGGCTGACTACTGAAAGAAAAGCACCCAAATGAGGTGAATTATGAATTATGAAATCATTAAACATAACATAAGTATAGTCTATATGAAATAAATATCAATCAAGGTGAATCCCTTCCATTACTCTTAGATTATACTTGTAGGAAACACACAGTCATGGAGAATGAAATACAGAAAAACAAACTGAACATACACACTTTCATGAATCTCAAATGAATAAAAAGAGCATCTTTTTTATTCACTTCAAAAATATAAACAAATCCCATCACAGTGCAAAAGATTTTTCCCCAAAAACTCTGAAAAATCATAGCAACATTACAACAAATCCTCCATTGCAAAACAGATACAATAAATCAAATGAATCTTTCAAATGAAAGTAAATCAGAGTAATATTGATATAAGATAATCGAAATAAATTGATTTCTATTAATAAAAAAGTCTCAAGTCTGATACACAAAATCCAGAGGATGGCTCTGTAATTCCACAACTTCAAAAAAATATGAGTCTCATTACAATTCTTCCAACCTCCTCAATAATTTCTAATGCCTCTCTTATATCCTAGGCTGTTAATGACACCTTTACAATTCTAATTCCCCCTCTTGCATAGGATTCTAGACCTTGGAGATAGGTGGCAACAATCAAAGAGACAAGAATCCAACAAACTACTAATTTTCTGGAAATTGTTGGAAGTCATTAATAAATTGTTTCCAACTCACTTCATGAGGTATTTAATGGAGCTAAAACTTAGGTGCATGTGTCTCTTAGCATCTAACCGATCTCTGATAATTCGTTTGAACCTCCTTGATAGGTGGCAACAATCAAACAAGGCGAATATCCAACAACTATGCAAAATAGAGAGTTTGCAGCACCACTTGCAACGCACTGGTGCTTTAATTATATCTCTCGAATGCCAAACTGGGTTAGGACGAAATTTGGATAGAAAGTCAATGACATTATCATTATCCTCCAAAATTGTTGTTAGAAAAACCCACATAAGCGTTTTGGAGTTATGATCAAATATTTAGACACATTTTCTACAAGAAATGAGTTAGCAGCGCCTATGACAGTTCACAGCGCCAGGAAAAAACAAGTGTCCACACTCCTTTCCTGACCTCCAAACAAGAAATGAAATCTCATGGAGTACTTGATGGCTATGAGTTTGATGCTGGTAATTTCATTTTTGCACTCATATTCCTAACCTCCAACCCTCATCCAAGACAGTTCACAGTGCCAATCATCAGTTTGCAGTGCCACAAAGAGAAACAACCACTCATCCCCTTCCAAACCTTAAAACAAGATGGAAAAGTTCATAGAGTACCTGGTAACCTTGAGTTGAATGTTGATACCTTCATATTTTCACAGGGATACCTACAAGTGGTCTAACTGCCAACTATCCTTTGCAACTAGTTCGCAACGCCAAACCACAAATTGATTTGACAACATGAACGAGTAAAATAACAGCTAGAGATACTTCACACAACTTATGGAACTGAGATTTCAAGGTGATGATGGTGATTAGAAGGATGTGAATGATGAAAGCTAACACTCCTTGTCATGATGACTAAAACTCGACCAAGGACACAACCAAAAGATCCAAATAAAAAGACTAAAATGACTTTTGATTCCCCCCACAATTCTATGTGATAAAAAAATCCTAATCCAGTCAAGAAGGGTGAACAAATAGATATATTTTTTCTTGATCCCACTGGTCCAAAGGCTATCAGAAGTGATTAATCTCCATCTTTTAATAGTGTTCACTTATATTCAAAGGTTTTATTCAATATTATGTTGCATTGTGACACTAACATGTTGATAATATGGTTATGTCAAATTATGAAATTCATCTTAGTTGAATTTGGTCAAGCTTATATGTTCCTCAACAATTATGTCACATTGTGATGTTCATCAAGGGTTATGTTGCATTGTTATATTCATCAAGGGTTATGTTGAATTGTATTGTTTCTAAATGGTTATGCTACATTGTGACACTCATTCTGTAGTAATATAATTGAACTATGGTTGAATTTGGTTCACTATAGTTGATCATTGTTACAAGGGAAAAACTCTCTATGGCCAAGGGTAAACCACAACAAACATGTATGACTGCAGAAATCAACTCAATTCCAACATGTGTTATATAAACTAATGTGCAATGCGAGGAAGAAGCCTACCTCGATCCAATCATTTGATGTCGTTCCACCATTGAGCACTTTGACCCAAAGCTTTACACCTTCAAGAAGTTCTCAACAAACAAGCAATGCAAGTATATCATGACAATATATAAAACGAGTTAGCACATCAGATAGCACAATCAATTAATAAACATTACAAACATGCTCATGGATAATAATCATATATTTGCAAGATATCGATAGGACGGGAAAGGAGTATTTCTATTAATAATTGATCAATAGAAGTATCAACATTACAAACTTCCATTTCGGCACGGTTCGAACCCAAGAAACCAAGTTCCTTCCAACTAGGTCTCCACCACTTCAATCCTTCATCAAAGGCAAGCTCATAACAAAGAGGTAATGAGGTCCTCTAGACAATAAGGAAAGAGCTTGGGGGCTGAACACTGTGTTCAGACTTGAGGGACAAAGGGAAGCAGACTCAATATGAAGTAATTTCTCCAGAGTAACTTTTCTCTCAAAGTTGAATGCTTTCTCCTCTTTTTCCATAGCTCGAAATTGTTCTCTTATAGCCTCCAGAATGAAACTGAAGGGCTGATTCAGAACGTTTCCAGTATATGAAGGGCCAAAGATCAAAGATCTTCTGTCGTGACATGGAAACCCGACCTCATTTTGTATTTTCTGGCACAAATCCCAATATACATGAGATGTAGTGGAGCAACAAGCGTATACACATATTGCAAAGAATTTAGGGAGTGTATATGTGGAAAAATATATATTTTTGGCTCTGGATTTATCAAAAAAGGGGTTGATAAGTCTGCATAGGGAAATGGAAAAAGACCCTCTGTGCAATATAGCAATGGTGAGACAAATCTTGCTATAACAGATGCCCCCTAATGTGTGAGATCAGAGAAGTATATGCGATGGCCAAAATACATTATAAATAACCCAGAAGTGGAGTGCTAGAGAACCAACTGGACAAACTCAATTGCTCATTACATTATGTAATAACTTTGCATACATGGCTGCCAAGAATACAATGCAGATCCATGTGGAAACTATACCAACAAGTGTTCATGGCCATGAGTAGGCAAGTATAAATGCAGTTACATGCCAATATCTTTCATAGTTACAAACAAGGCCCAGTGAAACCAGTCGTAAAATCAATGTGAAGATATATGTATACCATGGAGTACAATCTAATCTCCCATGATTGCTGAATTCAAATAGGTATTGGTCCAATGAAATGGAAGCAACAACTCAGGAAAGCTATGTCCACAAAGTGATTTCTTCAAGTCTTCAATACAATCCGCCAATGGTGGAAGTCTACATCATGTGAATAAATGAGTTGAGGTCGAACACGATGAGACATCATTTGATTACCGGTCATTGAGGTATACTGTTAACAAACACGAGACAACCTACCAATGATGAAAGTAGGTATCAAGGCACCGAGTACATCTCTACAAATGTGAATAAAGGAGATGGTGTCGAACACTTGAGAGATCCATTGATCAGGAGACATTGATGTATTCCCATCTGTCAATGGCGAGAGATCTTACCACTAATGACTGCAAGCCTCAAGGTAATCATAAAACTCTAGGTATCGTATCCAGAATACATGAGATGAAGTCGATGCAAAGAGACCTGATGAAAGGAGATAATTAAGGCATCTCTCATCAGTCAACATGAGGAACAAATCAAGAGCTTCATGATTTGGTGGAGATCGGATGAAGAACATGTTCACGAACCAACAACCCTGTGCATCTTTTGCATGTGCCAAATGCAAGCGGTACACTAAAAAGACCCTCTGAATAGCAGCCAATGATGAAAACTGCTGACAAAGGAGAGGAAACCACCAATAAGGCTAATGGCATCCAAGACACTGCACGAATCCCAAAGTGTGAATAGATGTCTTGTTGTTGAACACAATGGAAACCACCCAGTCAACAACCCCTGATGAAATGTTGATTGCTGGGTTCAAGGTGACCTACCAATGATGAAAGTAGGGCTAGGGTGCACCAGAAGACCAAAGTATCATGTGATTCTGAGACAAACTGAGGGTATGACCGACATGCAAAGTCAAGATTTATGAGGAGTGGCTGACACAGGTTGATAGACTTCCTTTGAACAAGAGCATGAGACATACGGTGGACTCCGACAACATAGACTTAATTATGTGACAACTAGATGCAGGAGGCATCCATAATGTTCTCTATAGTGACTGGAAGATTAACCAGTGGATAGAGAAAATTATGTAATGAGATCAGCTTCCTAAGACCATGCTAAACCAAAAATTATGATTATGCAAGGACTCAATAACTTTGTGCTCTGTTCAAAGGTGACACAAATGCTTCCAATTACAATATAGTACTCCTTTCCCGCTCGTCTTTTTTTGTTTTTTCATAACAAGTGAATGCTCTGATACAGAGGAGGGAACGAGTGTCTCAAGTAAGCAAAACTAGTTCTAGCAGTGGAACGTACCTATGCTCAATGCAAGGAAATGCATGTGGGAGATGGACACTCGGGGTGATGTTCCCTCTAGGGTATAGGGTGTCAAATTGTGAAGGATATAAACAAGGCTCTGCTTGGTTGAGGATGAAAACTATTTAGGCAACGGTTTATAACGCAAAGTAAGAACCGGCTAAAGGCTCAATACAACAAGCGAGGGCATGAGATGTAATCACAACTTAACACCAAAAAATGTCCTTTTTTATATCTTTTATTCTACTTGGTGTGAAAAAGGGGTAAACTTGTGCCAAATAGACATCTTTTCAAATCCAATTTATGAGTGTGAAAAAGACAAGTTCACTCAGCAATCTTTTCAATTTTTGATAGTGAATCGGAAAAGAGCTTAACTAGGACTCATGATCTTTCAAATACAATTTTAACTAGTGTGAAAGGGACAAATCACTCAATGATCTTTTCAGTTTTTGGACGAGTCAGAAAAGAGATTAACTGAGACTCGTGGCCTTTCAAATCCAAATTAACGAGTGTGAAAGGAACAAATTGCTCGACAATCTTTTCGCTTTTTGAACAAGTCAGAATAGGGCTTAACTTGGACTCATTGGGAGATTCTAGGAGGAAATTCACGGGGGAGGCCAAGGCTCCCGTGCGGACCTTCTGTGGAATGTTGGTATCTTACGAAGAACCGACACAAGCTCGGGAAGACCCAAAGCTCTCCAAGTCAAGGAGGGAAAAGTGCTAATGGAGGTTATCATCTCCGTGTTATATCGGATAATGTATCTTCTTGGAAAAGACATAGGCGGAGGCATTATATGCCCCAAAAGACCATCCCAATCAAAGGGAACCTCATCAGGACTTGGAGGGAGAGAACTTGGGAGGAGTAAAACTCTCTCTTGTTTAGAAGGTGAAGTGCTAGAAATGCTAAGGACATGGCATAGAAGGTATAGAACCAGAACCAAAAGAGTGTGATCGACCAAAAATTGCATTGGCGTGATCACTTCCTTAGAATTGTCACTCTCCAAGAGAAGAGTGGGGTTGATCGAATATTGCATCGATACGACCACTTCCTCAACCATTGGTTGAATAGGATGAGAGACAAGAAGGTCAAGAGGTGCATAACCCCAAAAAATAGGAGTGTTGTCGGTCGGAGATTACATCGACACGATCGTTGGTTGAGCAAGATGCGAGACAACAAGGTCAAGAGACACATCACTCCCAAACATAGGAGAGATGTCGGTCGAATATTGCATCGACATGACCACAGGTCAGACGGGATGTGAGACAACAAGGTCAAAGGATGCATCAACCCCTAAAGGAAAAGGAGTGTCAGCCGAAGATTGCATCGACATGACTGTTGTATCAACCAAAGAAGGAACATAGTGCTATGAAACCATAGATGCCTCAGAACCCGAAGGGCCCTTAGGTGAGCCCCACACTTCCGATATCCCAACAGTAACAGGACACAAATGAGTAAGGTGACTTCCTTCACAAGTCCTACAAAGGAATCTAGGCTTATGTCTGAGACGTCTAGGATTCTCAATCATATGAATGCCCCCAACATGACTTGTAGTGGTTGGTGACATTCTCCCAGCATGACTTGCAGAGGCTAGTAGAAAATATCCAACATGACTAACAGAGGTTGGTGATGGATCCCCAACATGACTAGCAGAGGTTGGTGATGGATGTGCAGTGTGACTAGCAGTGACCAGACATGTGCCCCCAGCATGATTTGCAGTGGCTGGTTGCAGGTCTTCAACATGACTCACAGAGGTTGTCGAACAATCTCCAACATGACTAGTATAGGTTGGTGATATAACGCCAATATGACACGCAGTGACTGGAATTGTGCCCCCAGCATGACTTGCAGCAGCTGGTTGCAGGTCTTCAACATGACTCGCAGAGGTTGTCGACCAATCTCCAACATGACTAGCAGCGGTTGGTGATATAATGCCAATATGACACGCAGTGACTGGACTTGTGCTCCCAGCATGACTTGCAACAGCTGGTTGCAGGTCTTCAACATGAATCGCAAAGGTTGTCGACCAATATCCAACATGACTAGCAGTGGTTGGTGAAATAATTCCAGTATGACACGCACTGACTGGATTTGTGGCGGTAGTGAATTGTGGCATTTGAGACCAAGTTCCAAGGAAAGATTAGTTTTAAGAAATTTTAGGCCAGGAAGGATCCTAGTTTACACCCTGTCCCTATCCAACACAATAGTATCCTCCTCCATACTGATTCATAAAGGGTTGTAAAGGCATCGACACTGAGGAAGCCGCTTGCGACGAGAAAGCGACATGACAAGGGTTACTCATGTGAGGATATATGTTTCCCCCATATGAAGGAACTTTGTGAGGGGGGTTTCCCATACTACCAAAATAGCTTACCCCAGATGAAACACTAGAGGACATATGGAGGTCAGCCATGGGAAAAGTGTTCGTAGGAACCGACATGGCGGAAGAAGGATAGGTGGATGGAGTGTAATAAGTAGAATGATTACATAGTTGGGCACTTACTTCTCGCATAGTGGATTCGTAGGAAGGAATATTCCAACCTCCTATCATAAGAGGTGTTTGAAGGATATGAATCCCACCAAATGGAGAGGGATAAGAAGGAGGCATCATGCCCCCAGACCCAAAAATTGTATTCGCATAAGGAGGCGAGACAAAGGATGGTAAGTGCGAAGACATATCAGACATACCATGAGAAAAATGATTAGAGAGCCAAGACATTGACTGAGTACCATAATTCTGCATACCATTATAAAAAGCGGAAGGGTCCGTCCCCATGAAATGAGTAGGCATCATGGGGTGGGTAGCAGTAAATGAGGGAGAAAAAGAAACTCCACTATCCATGATAACAAAGACTCAACACAAAATCATATGGTCAACTAATAGTCAAAGAGCATACCAAAAGTCAAATGGCCAATATGCATGCAAACGGGCTAAAGTGGCTGAGTGGCCTTCCTCACTAAAGAAGGTATGTCTCATCCAAGAGGGACCTGAGACTCCCTGCTAAAGTTTGGAGGTAACAAAATCAGTTATAAGGGCCCTCATAGGCTTAACAACCAGTTGGTCAGATCCCCCCGGAGAGGTAATCCTCCATAAAGGCTGTGTGTTATCTGACCCTTATCTGACTTAGGATATAAGCAGAATAACCCCTGCAAGTAACCTATGAGAAACTTAAGTCAAGCAACTAATCAACCACTATATAACCGATGCACATGCGAACAATTGTAAGTCTGGATTACCAGATGGGCAGGGTAGCAAAGCCCAAAACCTTGAAAGTACCACCTCTCATAGAGGTATGGATACTAAAAAGATCCCCAAATACGAATAAATCCACAGAAATATCTCTGACGCTAGGTGAGTATCCAGGCGTTATCCGTTCAACAAACTTCGCATGACCTTGTGCTTAACTCCGGTGTGAGCGGAGCCTCCTGATATTACCAATTATACAATGGATTTCTCAACTCCCTGTCTCAGACACACATGTTGATTTAATTGCCTTGGAAAAGTTTACTCACAAAATCCTATTCCAAGGCACTAAATCCTAGGCTAGTTTGTGAACCCTAAAAATATAAAATTGTGACTAATCAATTTTAGTTTAAAGCGTAAATTTTATTGGCCGTGGTTACTCAGAAAGGTATGGAAGTGAAACTCATGGTGTTATGACTCTGCAAGAAAATACAAATAGATATAATGCAAAGCCTAACTTTAACTTTTCAGTGAATGATATGCTAAATAAAAACAGTGCAATCTTCAATTTTAACTCTGCAACTCAGAAGTAAAATGCAATCTTTTGCTAAATGTGCTAAGCTAATGATAAAGGTTCCAAGACAAAAATACCAACCAATGCAAAATACCTATTTTTTTTTGTATTTTCAATGTATTAAAAAGAAAATGCATGGACTGATAAGCGATTTGATATATAACTTCTATTGTGTATAAAAGAAATCACTCGAGCATAATACCAAGCAGCCAAGAAGACAACCCAAGTACCAAGGACAAATAAAAAATGGAAAACAAAGAGAAAGACGCCGCCCAAAAATTCAACTTCAAACAGGTTTCCTGTCATCCCGGATAATCTCAACAGGCACCACAGATACCTAAGAAGGCTTAGTGATCCTCAAAACCTACCCAACAGTCACTAAACCAAACAAGCAAGCAAGGGGAAGTGTTATACGCGATTGTTCAATAGAAAAGGGCATATATACGCTTCTTGCAGTGGGACGACAAGTGTGTATACGCGGTTGTCAGGGAAAAAAGGGCATATATCTTTTAAAACAAGGCTAGGCAAGGGTAAAAGGCTGAAAAACTCAGACCCAGAGTGAACAGACTCTGTCCAACTGTGATACGACAAGAAATACAAAGGAAAAAGAGCGATGTAAGAAGAAAAAATACTTCAACCCTTAGAAGGAAGATCATCCCCAGCGGAGTCGCCAATTTTGTTACAAGGGAAAAACTCTCTATGGCCAAGGGTAAACCAAAAAAGACAGGTATGACTGCAGAAATCAACTCAATTCCAACATGTGCTATATAAACTAATGTGCAATGCGAGGAAGAAGCCTACCTTGATCCAATCATTTGATGTCGTTCCACCGTTGAGCACTTTGACCCAAAGCTTTACACCTGCAAGAAGTTCTCAACAAACAAGCGATGCAAGTATATATTGACAATATATAAAATGAATTAGAACATCAGATAGCACAATGCATTAATAAACATTACAAACATGCCCATGGATGATAATCATATATTTTCAAGATATTGATAGGACGAGAAAGGATTATTTCTATTATTAATTGATCAACAAAAGTATCAACATTACAGACTTCCGTGTCGGCACGATTCGAAACCAAGAAACCAATTTCCTTCCAACTGGGTCTCCACCACTTCAATCCTCCACCGAAGGCAATCTCATAGCAAAGAGGTAATGAGGTCATCTTAACAATAAGGAAAGATCTTGGAGGCTAAACACTATGTTCAGAATTGAGGGACAAAGGGATGCAGACTCAATATGAAGTAATTTCTCTCAAAGTTGAATGCTTTCTCCTCTTTTTCCATAGCTCGAAATTGCCCTCTTATAGCCTCTAGAATGCAACTGAAGGGCCGAGTTGGAACGTTTCTAGTATATGGAAGGCCAAAGATCAGAGATATTATGTCGTGACATGGAAACTCGACCTCATTTTGTATTTTCTAGCACAAATCCAGATATATGCAAGTTGTAGTGGAGTAGAAAGTGTATACGCATCTTGCAAAGCAGTTAGGGAGCATATATGTGGAAAAATATATATTTTTGGCTCTGGATTTATCAAAAAAGGGGTTGATAAGTCTGCATAGGGAAATGGAAAAAGGCCCTATGTGCAAGATAGCAATGGCGAGGCAAATCTTGCTATAACAATCATAGTTGATTCTGATTGACTTAAGTTGCAATGTTGCATTCCTTGAGGGTTATGTCACATTGCAATATTGATCAAAAGGTTTTTCATGTTGTGATGTTCATTAATTGTTATGTTGGATTGTGATGTTCCTCAAATATTACATACGATTCTAACATTGATATCTAGTTAAAGAAGGAAATCTCACAACAAAACTTAATAATATTCAGTTATATTAAGAGGTCGACTTCAATATTATGTCATATTACAACATTAAGAGGTTGATAATATGGTTATGTTGCATTATGAAATGCATGTTTACTGATTTATGTCGAATTTCTATGTTCCTCAATGGTTATGTCAAATTATGACCGAAGGGATATGCCACATTGTTTTAAACACCAAGAGTCATGTTGTGATGTTCATCTTGTAGTAATATATTTCAACTATGGTTGACTTTGGTTCAATATGGTTGACTTTGGTTCAGTATGGTTGATCATAGTTGATCTTGGTTGAATTAAGTTGAATTTATACATTCCTTAAGTGTCATGTCACATTGAGACATTCATAAAAGGGTATGGGACATCATGATGTTCCTAAAAGGTTATGTTTGATTGTGTCATTCCTCAAAGGTTACATACAGTTCCTACATTGATACCTAATAAAAGAAGAAAATGTCACATTACAACACTTAATAATGTTATATTAAGACATTGGCCTCAATATTATGTCATATTACAACACTAAGAGGTTGATAACACAGTTATGTCACACTACAAAATCCAACTTGGTTGATTTATGCCAAACTGATGTTCGTCAATGGTTATGTCATCTTGCGACATCCATCAAGGGTTATATTACATTACAATGTTCATGAAGGTTTATGTCAGATTAAAACATTTATAAAGGGCCACGTTCAATCGTAGCATTCCTCAATGGTTATGTCGCATGTGAGTTCATCTTGTAGTAATATATTTGAACTATCACTAACTTTGGTTCACTATGGTCGAACATAATTGATCTTGGTTGACTTAAGATGCATTGGTACATTCCTTTATGGCTATGGCACATTATGACCTTCATCTAGGCGTATGTTGCAATGTGATATTACCCAAGGGTTATCTTGTATTGATACATTCCTCAAAGGTTGCATACAATTCCTACATTGATAACTATTAAAAGAAGGAAATGTCATATTATTGTGTTTCTTAGTGGTTATGTCACATTGTGACATTCATCAAAGGTTATGCTACATTGCGACATTCATCAAGGGTCATGTTGGATTACAACATTCCTCCATGGTTATTTTACATTGCAATTTTCATCTTGGAATAACATTGCAAGTAGGATTACTAATTATATATATATGAACATCCACTGAGATGATGATGATGATGATGTTGATGGTGATGATGGTGATGATGATCAACATCCACTGAGACGATAACTAGTCTATCATAGATGATGATGAATGTTTATTGAGAACATAATTGGTATATCATACCTTAAGAAAGATAAGAGAAGATTTCTTTAGTATCTTATTTCTATGCTCAAAAAACATTAAGAGAAATGTTCAAAGATCACCATTGTTTTGGTGACTTATGAGGTTAGAAAGGTCAATATTGTGACATGTATTTTGAAATTGTTATCTAATTTGGGTATATGTAAGGCACTCTAGGAGAAAGTGTTTTTCATCTTCAACCCTCTTAGTATCACAAAGATGATAGATTGTTGTGTCCCATGGTGTTTTTAGAATTTTCTAATGCCTAGTTTCTCTATGTAGCTCATGGGAGTTGGTTCATATCTTAGCATTATTGATTTTCGTCTTTGCACTAGTTAGAAATGAGAGATACTTTTGATCTTCTAGATTATGGTTGACCCTCTCCTTGTAGTACCTTATTTTCATTTTATCTTATAATTCTTTATCGAACCATAGATTCTCTTTACATTTATATGTAATAATAATTTTAATATTATCGGTATTATGCAAAATGACATCTTCATGTATTCCCAATGATTTAGCCAAGACTTGGCATCTTGATTCCATCCCTTCTTGAGCCGCTAGTGGTTTTGACTAGAGTTTAAAGAAATTTTGGGGAGCCTCTTGTCATCCATGTTGTTTATCTTGTTCTTGTACAATGAGTACCTAATCATGGCTATGCACTAAATAGGGGAAAGGCTTGCTTCAATGAAGAAGATATGATAGGTTGTATTGCCTTTAATTTTTAGATTATGAGTTATCAAATTCTTTTGGATCTCCTCTATATTTCTCCAAGATTATCTATAGATACTACATCCCCAAAATTCACATCCATATAAGATAAATGGAGTGACAAGAGGTATTAAAGAGGAGTTTTTTTTTATCCCATAGACAAAGGTCTGCGAATATACACTTGTTTTCAAGTCCATAATAACCTTTCCACCATTTGTTGGCACCTAAGGTTTGAAAAAGGTTGTGTGTGAGCCACAACTTAGCATTGTGTGTGTGCTCAAGAATATGCACTATGTGACGCCAAGTTTCAGATTCTACATCAGCCAAGGATTTACTATGAGTGCCAATCCATTTTGTACTATGTCCGTCAAACCATTTTTGTTGCAGAAACCCATTTTGTACTACAAAAAAGGACTTAAAGAAACCACATGCAAGCCATATCCAAAAAGATCTTCAAGAATAATTGTAATAGATTGTGTAACTGTAACATCCCGCTCTTGCGATCACATGTTATTGACTTATTCTTTGAGTACACTTGCGTGCAAGTGATCTAGTTTTAGTATATGGTTGTATGTTCGCTTATGGATTCTTATGATGATGTTGATGGATTATGATGTTATGTTATGAGATATCTATGTATTGACAGATGCTATTGACGAGTTTCCCCTGAGTGTGCCGAAAACTTGACAAATTGAGGATGTTGATGGAATCAATGGACCTCCTTGTACTCTAGATCGAGTCAAAGAGTGGATTATAGTGGTTTGAGTATTTTATTTATGCATATGTGACATATGATTGGGTATATTATGATGTTGTTTATGGATCATTGACATTGTTTCGTTGATGGATGTAGGATGACGATTGATTTCTAATCAGACTCACATAAGGAGTAAAGGGGCCATGCACACAACTACCAAATATTGAGGGAGCGGTGTGGCAACACCCTTGTCACATCCTACTAGCACTCTCGCCATGGCTCGAATTGTAGGTTAACGATTACCTAGTTTGAGAGATCCACGATGCCGTGAGGGAAGACTGATATAGTCGTTCATAAAGATTCTAAGGGGCACGCAATGAGTCAGGTTTCTTATTCCTTAGAGGTCCTTAGTCTCTCACAAGGTCGCCTAAATGGAGTATTGACTCCAAGGGTTGGACAACTACCAAAACCAATCAAAGGTGAGTGGCACCCTTGGAGCACATAGTGTGTCTTGAAGGGCACATCGTGTAATTAAAATTTGAATTAGAGGCGAGTGGCACCCTTGGAGCACAGAGTGCGTCTTGAAGGGCATGTCGTGGTTTAAAAAGAAATGAGTCAATGAATCTAGGTGGCCTAGAAAACTTGAGTGAATGTTAATCCTTATAAAATCTTGCGCACTTGTCAAATTAATTAACTAAAGAATGAATTTATTAAGAATAATCCTTAAGGGTCTAGGAATTTGCAAATAAAGTTTTAATTGAGCCTAAGTCTAAGTGAGTGAGAAGACTAAAAAAAAAATTTTAAATTAAATATTGAGGGAATGAAATAAATTAAATTAAGAATCAATGAAAATAAAAATAAATCTAAAGAGTGATTTAATACACTTTGTGCAAGTAAATACCAAATTAGAAATTTAAATAAGAAAGGAATAAAGCATACAATAATGTTTAAGCATAGAAAGATATCTAGAGTCTAGTCTAACTAGAGAACTTTCCTATTTTAACTCAACTCCATTTTAGAAAGGTGTTAGTCATAAATGAGAAATAAAGGGAATAAAGGGACAATTATGAGCAATTTTAGGAGAACCTTTAGGATGGGTGAGAGAATTTGACATTAAATTAAATTAAATTGTGGATTTATTGGTGCAACTAAGGGAACATGTGACAAGTGTATGGGCGGAATAATTTCTAATTAAGTTTTAAAAAAATAAAAAAATTAAATGTGCAAATGGCAAGTTGTCACTAAGGAAATTCTATAAAACAAATGGCTGAGAGGAGGAATGGGATGACTGGTTATGAGTAAAGTTATGCTGCAGAAATTCTGACTTGTTTTACTTGTGAGAGTTGGGATACCCAGCTTGAGAGAGAGAGTGGTGGCTCTACATTGCGAGGTGAGTTAGGAGCTCGAGTATTATATTTGTGTGCGCGTGGCCCCTTTGCGTCTCAGGGAGCTAAGGGGGAATAAGAGTACCCCTAGTGTTTTCTAGGAGGTATCGGTGAAGTATCAATGGTTAGCAAGTAGATGAAGGAAGGGAACGTTGGTCGCCAAGGATCGTCATCAATCTTATATTCATTGGTCACGGTATTTTCTTTTGAGTTGCAATGTATTAAGTTTTTTTTGTATTTTCCTTTGAGTTGCAATATATTAGGTGTTTATTGTAGATATATTTTTGGGGTAATCTCTACATTATTGATTTCTGGATTGAGATTTCATTAAGGATTTACCTATGCGTTTTGATTATGGAGTTTGTTTTTCCTTGTACCAATTCACCCTTTTCTCCTAGCATTAATCCCTCTTAACCTCTACGTTGATGGGGATATTACAGCCCAACATTTTAATTCCTTGCTCAACAGTTTTATGCATACATTCTCTATGTTTAATTCCTTCCAATGCTCCCACAACCAATCCTCTCACAATCAATATTCTCACAATCATCCTTTTGTCAACCAAGATTTGAATATTATGAAGACTATAAGGGGAGAAAATATGTCTACAAGACTTGAAAGAGGAGAAAAATGAAGTGTCAATACCCAAATAAATGCTATCTATGCAGAAACGAGATAGATGAATATGAATAAGGCACTTGTTTCTCTTTGGTTGCATTCACCAGTCAATAAACTGGTGTTGCAATCTAAGTTAGATCTCTCTGCTATTTTTGCGAGATTGTTGTGAAATCGATTTTGAAGCAGAGGAGGGTGCCCTGACAACAAGAGGAATTGTACCCTTTCTCTGGGGGTTAAAACACTTCACTCGGTGATGAATAAAAGCCTCCAATAGATGGTAATTTCCAGCAGCAATGAAAGCGCATCCAACCTTCCTTCAGAGTGAGAATGCATCATCTCATAAATATTTTTTTGGGAAACGCACTGGCTGGAGCTTGTGTGTGCTACACGCATTAGTCCAGGATAAGAAATGGTTGTGCCTGCGATTTTGTAATTCAAACTCTGATATTTTTTGGCATTAAACCAACACCTTGTGTTGGGAAACCTCCCATTGTTTCTTTGGTAACCCTGTGATTTTCATCCTTTAAACAATGCTTGATGTGATCGGGAAGGGAACGCTCTGCATTTCCCTTTTTGACGCAAACGTGCACCCAGGGAACGTCCGCTCCCTCAGGACCCTCTCTTCCTTCGGCCCGAAGAGATGAAACGCTCTTCAAATCCCTTGTCAGGATTTTCCTATACCCACAGGACTCTCCTTATGATCTCCCTTTGTCCTATCGGGAAATCGGACCTCGCAAGATCGCGAGTCCTGAAAACACAGGATCGGGTCTCACAAATCCATGAATCTCGATGAATATTCACCCACGGTTTCCTTGCTCTTATCGGGAATTTCCCCGTCAGGAAATCGCGACTTGCGCTGTCATGATCCACTGTCCTCACGGATCCCCGACTCCCGATGGCTCAGTCAACGCTGACCTTCTCCCGCTTTATCGGGACTTTGGCTCTATCGCGACTTCGCCACTTGCGACTCTCAGCGTTCGTTTCTCCAACTCCTGAGTCCCGATGTGCCGAGACGCCGATATCCTCCTGTCGCGCTTTCGCAGCCTCGCATCCTCGTTACTTGAAACTTCCAATATTTGGACGTTCACCCCTACGAACCTCGAATTCGCGAGATCTCAGGTCTCTTCCACCTGTCTTCCACTCACTCTCGCGATCCCACACGCTAACCGATGATTGTTGTGATATCGCTTCTCGCGACCTCACAACTTTTGGTACAATTCCTTGCTGCTCCAACTCACAAACCTCCGAGTTTGCGATATGTCAATGCCACTTGCCGTTGGCTCTCTGCGAGGGTTGTCCTTCTGACACCTATCCTCCACTATGTTCTTAACTCTGTCAGGAAATCGCGTATTGGGATATCGCGATTCCCGTTGTCATGTGCAAGGGACTTTCAATTCCCCGATCCCCGACTCTGTGGGATCTCCTGCCACGTATCCCTGCTGATGGACGACCCAAAGCTCAGTCGGGAAATCACGGATCAGGATTCCTGCTGTAACGATTCCTTCCCTCCTGGAATCTCCGATGGGTTAAACCCCGACTCTTCTCCGAATGTCTGACGCGTGTCCAGTCAAGATCCACGGCTGAGATCCTTTCTCGGGATTTCGAGAATCACAAGGTCTCAATTCTCTTGGTCAGCAAAACCCTGATGACTCTGATATCCCGATGACTTCTCCGGGACTCTTCTTCTGCACACTAGGGCTTAACCCCGATGCAACTTCTCAAGATCTAACGGATGATGGGATTTCGTCAATCTTCTCTGTAAGATCCTGACCGTTAATTTCTTCCCTCCCTTTTTGAGGACTTCTTAGCACGGAAATCTTCTGTGCAACCTTTCGATAATTTTGAAGGCCTTTTTCCTCCTGATCTTTTTCCAGCTTCCACAATCTCTTAGGAAAAAGAGATCTCTATGCACGCACTTGAAGCTCTTTCCTGAAACCTTCCACGACGCAAGAACCCGGTGCTCTCCTTTGACGATATCACGAAGGTGCTATACCTCCTGAGCTTTTTCACTCTGATTCTTTCAGAGGAACTTGCACGCACTCCTTGCGCTCAACATTCAACAACTTTCCAAGTGTTGAATCCTTCTGACTCCGCGCACTCCTTTAGCAGCAGTATTCGATCTCCTTTGCTCAGATTTACTACTGAGACTTCTTCTTTGGCCTACTCACTCCTTGCACGGCTTCAACAACCTACTTCCACTTCTGGGTGAATGAGAACAAAAGTTAAACTACTGAGCCCTCATCAACGCGCTTCTTGCGGATGAATTGAACTGCACATCTTGCGGGAATCTCCTGGCTCAGATAGAGAAACAATTGAACCTCACTCTCTCTCCCTTTCAGACTTCAGTTTGAAACATGAAATCACATGCACAACATATACAAAGCAAATGCATAACAAGAAAGAAAACATTCATGAGCACAACATCAATACACAGAGAAAACAACACCAACCATGAGTTTGAATCAAAAATTTCTTCTATTAATTCAAATGCCTGTACATGGGTGTTCTTCATACAATATTCTCTGCTTGCTCTTCTCTCCCTGAATGCTCTCAATAATGTTACAATGTAAAATATATCCGTTTTCCCTCTCGAACTCTAAACTATCAAATCTAGACTTAAAATCCTATCTACCAGCATTAAATCTATTAAATGCCGACTATCTACTAAGGACGAGAGCTTAAAGGCTCAAGGTCCAATACAATATACAAATGTGCCTTCATAAATGGCTTCATTAAAGACTTTCACTACAATCCCAAAGCACTAAAAAATTTGGGTTTGTTTATCCAGCTGATCTTCTCTTGATGTGCTGGCTCACTTGATGAGTTGGCGATGCTCCTGCATCATACTCCTCGGCTTGAAAACTTTCATGGGCTCCTGTCCATGAGCTCCTGCACGGTTTGTCCATGCTTTTGAATCTCTGCTTCAGTCTCCCAACTGGAATCTTCCACTTCACCAGATACTCGAAGTATTGCTTCCGTATGGTATTTTTGCTCACCCTCTTATCAAGTATACACTCCATCTATGGCTTTTCTGCAATCGACATCTGCTTCTGCCACTGGATTTCTGGCTGTTCATCATTTCCAACTCCTGCTTCCTCAGCCTTATAAGGATATAAGTCTGAGACATTGAATGTCATAGATATTCCGATCTCATCCGACAACTCAATCTCATAAGCGTTTTCTCCCAATTTCTTTAGGACTCTGCATGGTCCAATTTTCTTCATTTTCAACTTGTTGTATGTTCCCCTTGGGAACCTTTCATTCCTCAGATGTGCCAGAACTAGATCACCAACTTCAAACTGAAGTTGTCTCCGATGCTGATCCGCTCTGCGCTTATATTTCTGGTTTGATTCTAGCAATCGCTCCTTCACCCTGCTGTGAAGTTCTTTCATCGCCTCTGCGAACTCTTCAACGCTTGCGCTCTTAGTCATTATCTGCTCTGAGTGCCTCAGTTCATAAACTCCTCTTGGCTGCCTTCCATATACAATTTCAAATGGACTTTTTCCTGTGCTCCTGTTCACTGAGTCATTGTATGCGAACTCTTCCTGTGGCAACACATTGTCCCAGCTGCTATGGTGCTCTGTCACCAAGCTTCTTAATAAATCTCCCAGACTTCTATTTACCAACTCTGTTTGCCCATCCGTCTGTGGATGATAGGCATAACTAAACATCAAATTAGTTCCCATCTTCTTCCACAGTGTCCTCCAAAAATGTCCAATGAATTTCGTATCCCTGTCCGATACTATGCTTCTGGGTAAACCATGTAGTCGAATGACCTCCTTGAAGAACAAATTTGTGATATGAGTCGCATCACTGGTCTTCTAACACAGAATAAAATGTGCCATTTTGGAAAACCTGTCAACCACCACAAAGATCGAATCATGTCCTCTTTGCGTCCTAGGCAATCCCAATATGAAATCCATGCTGATTTCATCCCACGGCCTCTCAAGTATGGGCAATGGTTGATAGAATCCCGCATTCTGCTTCCTGCCCTTTGAATGCTGGCAAATTCTACATCTGTCGACAAACTTCTTGACCTCCGACCGCATTCCTGGCCAAAAGTATGCTTCGCTCAACTTTGCAAATGTCTTGTCGTGGCCAAAATGCCCTGCTAATCCACCACTGTGCTTCTCTTTTAGCAGATTCTCCCTCATGGAGCAATTTG
>JZKD02S1178639.1:90379-106122 GCA_000966675.3 Picea glauca | reverse complement strand
ATCTAGTCAAAGTGCAAGGAGTTCGCGTAGAGGCGAACTTGTTTCAAGTTTGAAAAGCTCAGGAGAGATAGTGTTTTCAGAAGCGTGGAAGAGACCCAAAGTAGTCGGGCTTGCAGGAGGAAGATCAAAGGCCACAACCTTTGACATTTACAAATTTTCAAAATTCATGAGAAACTAAAAGCTCAGGAGGACGAGTGACACCTGCTGTTAGATTAGCTATAGAGGAAGAAATTTGGGCCAGTGAATCTCACGTCTAGATAGGAGGAGCATGCATAGGAGAGGAACATATCCCATATGTCAGATATGAGGGTGTGGACCAATAGTCATTGGATCCATAGGTAAGTGCATGAGACTTAAACCTTTTTTAAGTGCATAGGAGAGTGGACTTGTGAAGTCTTGAAGTTCCGAAGCAGTCGGGATTGTCCATCGTTCAGGGGGACAGGTGGAAGAAGTCTGAGATTTCGAGCATTCAAAATTCGGAATAATTGCAAGGAGGAAAGTTGAAAACATCCGAAGCACGAAGTCATCCTAGCTGTAGGTGCTGGGAAGGTTATGTGGCAGAGATCCATAGACTTCGAAGGAAGAACCCTATGGAGAAAAGGAGAGGAGGAGAATACCCAAACAGTTGGAAACTGAAGCAATCTTTGCCATCCATTGAGACAAGAAATGTGGTGAGAGATCGACATTTCGTTGATTCACAAATCGGGAAAGACAGAGGTAGGAGTAACAGGGACTCATGAAGTCTGAAGTCGCGAGGTCATCATGGACTATTGGATCACGGAGAGTTATGGACCATTTATACGACACAAGAAGTGTCCGGGGTTCAAAGTTCGGGGGAAAAGAGAGTAGACAGTTCAAACTTCATGAACTGTGAAGTCCTGAAGTGCTTTGTAGTTTGACATGAGGTCATAGCCCAACGTTGCATTGAAGGGGCTAGAGAAAGAGAGCTAGCTCTCTCTAGGATCTTAGTTTGGAGTTCAAGGATTGGGAGAGTCGGGGTTGACTCGCATAAAACACCCAAAGTCCGAAGTCGCAAAGTGCCTTTTGAGTTGGCGCCTGGTCACGATCAGTGGTTGTGTGGAGGGAAACTTGCAGTCGGTGCTAGTTTGCGTGGGTGAGGATTCGCGCAAGGACCTATGGATTTGTTTTGTGGAGGTTCCAGCAGGGACCCGAAGGAGCTAATCTAGCTCAGTATCTTGATCAATCCTTGATCGAGAGGTCAACAGACCCTGCTGAGGTGGGGGAACTGCATCAAGTGGTATCAGAGCTGGGAAAATCATGAGATCCTACTCATGGCTCTCTCTGCTATGTTGTTGAGATCCTCCAGGGTACCATACCTGAAATTGGATTTGTCCACTTGCTCCTCTTCCTTGCTGCTTCTTCTACCCTGCTTCTCCTGCAGGTCCTCTTTTGATCCATCCTTCTATG
This sequence comes from Picea glauca, assembly GCA_000966675.3. NCBI lineage: Eukaryota > Viridiplantae > Streptophyta > Pinopsida > Pinales > Pinaceae > Picea > Picea glauca. The sequence goes on along the minus strand of JZKD02S1178639.1, from coordinate 104,694 downwards.
ATGACTGCTTATTGTGCTACTTCCAACATCGATATCTTTATCTTCTCTATTTCTTTGTCCAACTGGTCCACTGGCTAGTTTTCCTCCTGCAGTCTTCTCTGTTGCATATTTTCTTCATTAGTTTCCAACTTAACTTGTTCACCCTTTACCCTACTCTCCAGGGCCTCCATCTCTTCACACAGATAAAAAATATCCCTGCTATCTGTTTCTTCCTCCTCTGTTGTAGGTTCACATTCTACAATTATCTCTTGCTAATTTTCCTAGTTGAAAAAATTGAGCCATTCCTCCGAATGATCTTCCTTCTCCATCTCTGGGGTACATTGAAATGTGTGCTCCTTCTGCTCCTTACCAATATGATCAATCTAAATCTTCATATTATCTTCATCTCCCGTTGCACTATTTGGCCACTCCGTTGCAGAATCCAATTCTGCATTCTCACCACTAAGTTGTTGCTCAGCTTCCTACTCTGACAGATTGACTTCTGTCATCTCCTCTTGTGTTGGTTCAACTCCAACTTCCTCCAGCTGCTCCCTAGGCTGGTATGATCCTCCACCTATTTCCAATTTATCCTATTGGATGTTCCTTCTTTGCACTATCACCCTTCTCTCCAGGGCTTCCAATTCCTCATACAGATCAACAAAATCTATGCTATCTTCTTCCTCCTTTGTTGCAGGATCTAGTGTTGCATTCATCTCCTGTTCAGCTCCCAGAATGAAGTTTTTGAGAAATTATGTTGAATTCCCTTCTCCTGCAATCTGCTTGACTGTCTCGTGGCATCCATCTTCTGGTTTTGGATTTTCCAACCAATCTTCCAACATCTTCAACTCTTTCTCCCATTGAGTGAGAAATTCATCTGAATTATCCTCTTTTTTTGCTGGGGAAGACATCAATGTCTACTCCTCCTCCTCCTCTTTGAAAGTCCTTGCTAACTATCTTTCCTCTTCTGCACCTGTATCACATACACAGTTAGCTTTAAAAGAATTCGGCTCTATGTCCTCTTTCTTCGATTCTTGTTGCACTACCTCCTCATGTGAAACACTTGTATTAGCCTCCACTGGACTATTTGGCAGGAATATTTGAATTCCCCCAATGATCAGAGCACACCTCTGACCTTTTTCCATCAACACTCCTTTTTGATATGAACTCTCAAATGAGTTCATCTCTTCTCCCTTTCCCACCTGACAACTTGGGATTTTCTCTCTGCCCACCAGACAGTCTATGAGATCACCTGATCTCTCTCCATTGCCCACCTCGCAACTTGAAATTCCATCACTGCTCTCTTGACAGTCTATGAGATCATCCACTTATCTCCTTCTATTGCCCACCTGGAAAATTGAAAGTTCACTTCTACCCCCCTGGCAGTTTATGAGATCCATAACTGATCTATTCTCCTCATCATCACTGAGATTCCTCCCAATATTTGGTTCACATATGTGAATCACTTTCTCCTCTGTGTCACTGAGGTTTTCATATTCCTTCAACCACCTTCTCAACTCTTGTTGTTTCTTTCTGGATAACAACTTTTGAACATGCCATTTTACCTTCTTGTTCAGAGGCCATTCGTACCTCCAGTGTACCTTTGTCTCCTGTTGCATATTCAATGTCAGTTTTTCCATTCTTTCTCTTATCTCCCTGATCTCCTTGTCAATTTATGATTTTCTTTTCTTCTGGCACTCTCCTCTTCGACCACACTTATGGCCTTCAGTAGCCATCTTTCCTGTCTTCAACCCTCCTGGCTATCTACCATTTTTTGCACACCTTGCAACAATCTTCATAGAGCATCAGTACTTTGTATCCTTCTTCACCTGCTATCTACAAGTGAACTTCAACTTCTTATACCATTTGATGTCACGAGGTTATCTATTTTCACCTTCTCGCCTTTGCCTACATAATTAAGCACTTGATACTACTTGATGTAGTCAGTCTATATTCTCTATCTCCTTCGCCTGAAATCCACAAACGAAATCAAATTTGATATCTATAAATGGTATCAAACTATCTCCTTTGTCTCCTTTGCATGAAATATACAACGAAATCAAGCTCGGATACCACTTGATGTAGTTCCCCCACCTCAGGGGGGTCTGCTGACCTCCAGGTCAAGGATTGACCAATATACTGAGCTAGATTAGCTCCTTTGGGTGCTTGCTAGAATGTCAATGAAATGAATCCACAGGTCCTTGCATGAAACCTCACCCGCGCGGACTAGCACCGGGTGCAAGTTTCCCTCCACGCGACCACTGGCCCTGATCAGGCGCCAACTCAAAAGGCACTTTATGACTTCAGACTTTGGGTGTTTTACTGCGAGTCAATCCTGACTCTTCCAATCCCTGATCTCCAAACTAAGAGCCTAGTGAGCGCTAGCTCCATTCCTCTATCCCCTTCAACATAACGTTGGGCTATAACCTGGGGCCCAACTACCAAGCACTTCGGGACTTTGCACTTTGTGAAGTTTGAACTGTCTACTCTCTTTTCTCCCGAACTCTAAACCCTGAACTCTACTCATGTTGGATCAACAGTCCCCGACTCCTCGTGATACAACAGTCCATGATGACCTCGTGACTTTAGACTTCGCAAGTTCCCACTACACCTACCTCCGGCTTTCCCGATTTGCAAATCAGTGAAATGTCGATCTCTCGCCACATGTCCTGTCTCAATGGACATCCAAGATTTCTTCGGTTCCCAACTATTCAGGTATTCTCCTCCTCACCTTTTCTACGAAGGGTACTTCCTTCAAAGTCTGTGGATCTCTGCCATGTAACCTTCCCAGTACCTATGGCTAGGATGACTTCGCTCTTCGCGACTTCATTCTTCAGAGGTTTTCAACTGTCCTCCTTGCAATTCTTCCGAAGTCTGAATCCTCGAACTCTCGGGTCTGCTTCCACCTGTCCCCCTGAACGATGGACGATCCCGACTGCTTTGGAACTTTGGGACTTCACAAGTCTGTTCTCCTATGCACTTCCAAAAGGTTTAAGTCTTGTGCACTTACCTTTGGATCCAACGACCGTTGGTCCACGTGCTTAGATCTGACGGATGGGATATGTTCCTCTCCTTTGCATGCTCCTCCTATATGGACATGAGATTCAATGACCCAGATCTCTTCCTCTGTAGCTGATCTAATGGAAGATGTCTCTCCTCCTCCTGAGATTTAAGTTTCTCATGAATTTGGAAAATTTGTAAATGTCAAAGGCTGTGACCTTTGACCTTCCTCCTACGAGCCCGACTACTTTGAGTCTCATCCGCACTTCTGAAAAATCTATCTCTCCTAATATTTTCTAACTTGAAACAAGTTCGCCTCTATGCTCATTCCTTGTGCTTTGACTATCCTTCTGATGGTTGTCTTTCAACACTTCGTTTGAGTGTTGGCCCGGTGCACTCCTTGCACAAGTCTTCCTCCAGATTATTCAGTAACTTTGTTTCACCTTGAGCTTCAACTGCTTGGACCTCAAAGTTTTATGTCCCGCTTGTTTTTCAAAGCGATATAAGTGCTCTGGTGGAAACTTCTGCTCAAGCAGTCCTTGCTGAGCTTATAGAGTCTTCAATAACTATGTGAGTGTCTTCTCCTTAGCACTTCTCTTATGGAACTCGAAATGGAGTTCACCTGTTCACTCCTTGCACTCATTCGATGCCCACCTAGAAGAGCTCTACAAAGTTCTCAATGATTCTTCTTCTCTATTCCTCCTCTACACAATCTGTCCTCCAAGGCATTCAACAGCCTTGAGGCTCCTCCTTGAGTTTGTAAATGTTTTGGTATGACCTCCTGGCACGTTCTCTCCTGAAACTCAAAGAAGATTTCAGATACGCACTCCTTGCATTGGCTCACAGAGTTTTCACACTCTGTCGTGCACTCCTTGCACTTAGCCTAAAGAACCCTGAATAGTTCCAACAAACTCTCAAAGATAATAGAATATATCTTCGTCCTGTAGATGGAAATTATTTATACACATCTACAACATAAACTCATATAGATAACATTCATTCATAAATATATAAGCACACAGAATCATATGTAGGAAAAATTGCTTTTTGTATTAATCTCGGAATATTTGTACAATGTTTACAAAGACTGGACTGCAAATGAGTCTCAGTCCTCTCCTCTCATGAGCTCTCTACTCACTCATCTCCTCCACATGCTATATTTCTAATCTTATACCATCCTATTCAATAACAATACTCCTCCAACCGCCTCATTTGGGCATGCTATGCATCTACCTATACCAAAGGTCCTCTAGGGTTCCCTCTGACTACCTCTCATATCGAAGTAACCACTAAAAACTACTCAAGCTCTTTTGCATTCAATACTGAGAGTGAAACTCCCATACCTCTCACGATCATTCAGTTTTCGAGCGTTTCTCTCTTCTTCAATCATCCGTTCAAAACAGATCTACAGGAAAACACCAGCTTTTAGATTCCAAATAATTAAAAAGGCGCGCTATGGCGCTGAGTTGTCCTTTCATGTGGGCTTTGCTGATGATTCTCTTGCATCATATTATGACCTAAAAATATCCTTTCTAACCTCTTCAAACCATCGCTATTATAGCAACAACGTTGAAAATCTTTAATATTTTGAACTTTTTTAATTATGTATTGCACTTTCTTCAGACTTCCGACGGATGTTGACCAGAGAGACGTTGCTTAATGAACAAAAATATTGACTTTGTCAATCATCGGTACACACATCATTGACTTGGTCAACCGTGAAATATCTGACGATCATTGACCTAGTCAACCATCGAATATTTGACGATAGTCTCTTTCGTCGGATATTTGATGAACATCGGGGATTTAAAAAAAAATGCAAGTAAAATCCGACAGTACGACCGATTTTATCTGTACTATCGAAGTACGACATCAGTTTTTCCACCCATATGTAGTAGTGTGTGTGTGTGTGTGTGTGTGTGTGTGTTTATATATATATATATATATATATATATATATATATATATATATATAATCAATGAAGAAGATAGAGATGGTCAAGAAACTAATCTCCTCCATGAAAATCTCATGTCTACTGCCCAGACCAAGTCTTCTTGTAGCTCAAGCATTTGTGATGGTCACATGAACTACTAGTTTGTCCATGTTCCCTTTCTTGGCTTCACTCTACTATAGGGATTGAATGGCCATCATGTCTCCTAATGTCACCTGTACGTACATCCTACCGAGATAATGCTACAAAACTACTATGTTGTACTAGGCTCTGATTCAAGGTTAATATGGATACTTGTGTCTAGGTGATTCTTTCTGCGATGGGAGGATGTTGAGTAGCGGGGTTAGGCCTTTTCCTAAGAGGACGAGGACCTATAATTGTGTCACGCCTAGAATTTTCTTTGTTCTTTGCAGACCCACAACCCACTCCCCGGAATCCACTAATATGAAAGCAGTTGGCATGGTGTCCCAACATAAACTCAGCCCATAATTTCCTAAGGAAATATAGAGGCACCTCCCTATTATTGTAGGGAGGTTTTTCAAAATCCATAAACCACTTATCCATCCAATTCTCCATAAATGGTTGGTAGGTGTACCAATCTATACAAATGCATCTCTTTGTGACTGGTGGTTGTAGTCCAATTCTAGGATCAATGAATAGTGTCATTAATTCTTATTTTGTAATGTGTAAGTCTCTGACTTGGCTTTTATCTAGTCTAGTCCCGTAATATTCAAACATCCTATCCCTATAATTAGAAATATTACTTAATTTACCTTGGGAACTTGCAATGGAAAATACAATGTTGTCCAAGGAATTAACTAATGAGGATCATCAGGGCTCTCTAGTACTATGTAAGTCTTGAACAAGAGATCTAACAGACCTCAACCCTTCATAAATTTCCATGTTTACATTTGTTGGATGTGGGTTGAAGTTTCATGTGCCTTTCTGTGGTGGTGTATAGTTTTGGTTTTATCCAGGTTCCATGTTAATTATGTTTGTTGCAATTTAGTAATGCAACTTATATAAACTAGGTTCATTTTTTAAATATTTAAATAGTTTCAAAAATTACAAAAACATGAAATTGCATGTGAAATATACATACCCGGAATCAACTAGAGACGATGTCAGGATAGTATGAACACCATGTCAAAAAATCTCAGGGCTTCAATTCACTCAATCACTCTTCAAACACACAACACGATTGGTCTATTGGAGAAATAGATTAGTTGCATCCATTTTTAATCAGTTTACACAGGAACACACACACAATTATAAGCATGTGTGTGTTCCTTAGAACACATGAAAATTCCTAAGAACATGTGTGAATTACTTCTAAAGAATCGATTTGGAATCTTTAGTGGAAGTTCGAAGTTTTCCAAACCAATCACATCAAAAACACATGCACATTCTTAAGAACATGCATGTTTCTTATATGAAAAATACACATTAACCCAATTTATATTAACAAAGATTAATATTAATCAATAAATAAGGAATAAAAAATTTAAGCCTAATGCATTCTCTTGCAGGTTTCTTATGTGAAAAGTAATTCTTCCATGATACTTACTACATGTTAAAATAGTTTCTTGCAATAGTAATACTTCCATTATAGGTCATTTTAATGTTATGTATTTGAAAATAATTATTCCATCATGCCAATAGTTAGTTCGTTGATTCACATCATGAGGATATAATACAAGTATGTTGATGCAGGAGTATCTATGGGGTTTTGGCAATCTTGCATCACTCAAAAATATTTTCAGTTTTAATTTGTGTTTTGTTTCAAGTTTTATATTTTTTTTGCATTTATACAGTGGTTTATTGTTTTAATTATCACTCTCTCATAGTCAACACTCTCTCATACCTTTGAATCTATAGATATAGTTTAGATATGATGTAGATCCGACATTATTCTACCTTCACATAAAGTTTCAAAAGAATATGTTGAGTTTATACCCCATGTAAAATCCTAGAACCAACATTCATAGAAATTAATGTGTATACAATAGATTAGTATTTTGATAAATGTGTGCCCACCTTTTGGAAGGTACAAACTTTTTAGAAGATGTTCTTTATTCTCACCAATTGTTTAAAAATAGTGCACAATAATTTTTAGGTTTTACATATGTGTTGATAGGGCCTAGTATTTCAATAGGCGCATTTTCATATTTTGAATTTAAGTTATAAAATTTGGAAATGTTTTATAGGAAAAAATTGTCTTTCTTCTTGTGTAATTTCATTAAAAAATTATTGAGTTTAAACATTGCACCCAATCCACACCTAGTATAGAGCTTGTGCACAATTTTTTTTAGAAACATGGGTTCACATTTCACATTTTGACTTGTATGTAACCAATACTTGGAATCAGAGTCTTAAATTTTTATAGGATATAGAGTATATATTTATATATATTCCCTCCAAATTTTATCAAAAAATATTTAGTATAAGAAGTCTAAATAATTCAATTACAAATCAAAACAAAAAATGATAAGATTTCTTCCATTTACTTATTTTTCCAATTTGATTTTGAATATTCAAAATTTAATATTTGGGTTGTATTTGGAATATAAAGATTCAATTATTACTCATTTATTAATTTTAAAAATATTTGAGTTGCCTAAGAAAATGAATTTTCCTTGGAATTAAACAATAATGACCTCAAGCATAGAACAATAATGACCTCAAGCATAAATATGAGATTTGTAAATAAAAGGGACTTTTTGGCTCTCCATGGTTTGAGATTTTTGTGTTTGTTGGTTGTGTGTGATCTAGAGATATGTAAGTGGCTCTGTGAATGTAAATTGGCCTAAGAGAAATGGTTCGTTGAATCAATAAATATGCAAGGATTATCATGAAAAATATTTTCTATAAAGTTTCATGTGATTGTTGACCTGGTAACTTATTGTGTGTGAAATGTCTATTAATATTAATATTAATGCATTTACATATATCTTGTTGTTGTGTTAGTTTTTTTCTATGTGACTTTCATTTGTAGTCCCTTTGGAACTACATCAATTGGTACCAAATTTAATACTACAAATCTAACAAAGGAACTAAGTGGGATTTTTTTATTTATGGAGGAATGATTTATGTCCAGTTGTGAATGGTGATGATTGTTCTAGCAATTGGAAATTATTAGGAAAATATTCCTTGTAAAGACAATATGAAGATTGGTTTGTGCATTGGAATTGGTGTGATCATTACCATGGGAACAAGAATAAGTAAGCCTCCTAGAAGGATAAATAATAGAAATGAAATAAACAATATATAAATGGAAGAAATGAGAAGAATAATTGAAGAGTTAGAACCCAGACTTGTTAACAATGCTAGAGATACTAGAAATTCAAGAGAAGAAGACTAAGAATTATAAGATGAGCCATAGATTATGGAAGAACATGATAACCAACAAAATGATGCTAGAGTGTAATTGATAAGATTTTTAATAGAAAAAGGTGATGCTAGAACAAAAGTTTTTTGTTTTGATGGTAGTCTAAAGGGAAATGTATTGATTGATTGTTTTGGTGTAGCAAAAATATATTTTGGTTTTGAGAAAATAGAGGACTCATATGGAGTAAATTTTGTTCTTGATATATTGAGAGGATGTGTTTCTTTATGGTGGGATCATGTTTAAGAATATAGAGTGAGAAAATATGAGAAGATTATAACTTGAAAGAAGATGGTAAGTAAGAGAAAGGAGAAGTTTTTCCCTCTAGATTATCAACATAATTTGTTTAGACAAGTCTAGAATTTGAGGAAAAAAACATGAATGTTAGAAAATATATCAAAGAATTTTGAATTGGATGAAACCAAATATATGAGAGTATAAAGGTATGAAAATGGTTTCAAATTTAATATTTAAGATGAATTTAGCACTCAACATGTTGATTCGACAAAGGAACCATTTTAGATTTTTCTAAGGGTTGAATAAAAGTTGAACATAAAGAAACAAAACATTAGAGGTAGAGGAATAAGAGGCATAGGAAGATAAAACTTTGGAAGAGGTCACGTAGATGTAAAAGATGAAGATGAAGCAAGTAGAGGTCTAAGTTTTAGATGAGGTACAAATGATGGAAGTAGAGGTCAATACATGATCATAACATCTTTTAAGTGTGGTAAACAAGGACATATGATGGTAGAATGTACTGATAATAAAAAAGATGGTCGAAGGAATGATGCAAGGGAACATGTAATGAAGGAAGAAGAGTTTTTAATTTATTGTGATAACATTGCAATGATTGATGGTGAAAAATGAGAGAATATTATGTTTAAAAGAGTGTTACTCAAGCTAGAGAAGAAGATTGCTAAAAAAAAATCTAAATAGAGGGAAGAAGATTGCTAAAAAAATCTAAATAGAGGAAAAGTATTTTTAGGATAAAATGCATGATTTAAGGTAATTGTTTAAACCTAATTGTTGAAGGTTGAAGCATCGAAAATTTAGATTCAATGGAAATGATCAAGAAATTGAAGTTGAAATGTATTCCACGTCTTACTCCTTATAAGGTGTCATGGATACAGAGAGATCATCATATTATTGTTTCATAAAAATGTCTATTGAATTTTTAATTAAGAGATTATCATAACGATGCACTTTTTGATGTGGTTGATGTGGATTTTTTTCATATATTTATTGCTAGGCCTTGGATGTATGATAAAAAAGTATGTTGTGATGGAGTGAAAAAAAATTATCAATTTGTGAAAGATGGTAGAAGTTTTAGGTCACCACCCATGTTATATGAAAGCATAGAGAGAATATTTATGATGTCCTTTTTTATGAAATCTTCGGGAAAAGAGAAATTTTTCCCAGTATAATTGTCTAGTGATGTTTAAGAAGAAAGAAGATAAGAATGTATTCATGGAAAATCAGAAACGACCTATTTTACAACAAAAGGATATGTTGATGTTGGAAGCAATAAAGATGAAGAATAGATTAACAAGATAACATATATGTTGTAGCAAAAAAAATGAATATGTCAGTTGTAGATGAAGCAAAGAAAGAAAGAGAATATGATGTTGTTATGAAGGTTAGTGATGAGAAAGGTGACATATTGAATGATGGTCAAGTAGATGATAATATATAAATTATGGATCAATAAAGTATTGGGAGGATTGGACAACAAAAAATGATGGTTTCATACAAGAGGGAGGATTGGGAGGTAATAAGACCTGTTGGGCATGAGGATTTGTGGGCAGTAAGCCCTCTTGGGCATGTGAATTTGAAGATAGTGAGTTATTGAATTTGAGTTCGAACATATTGTATAAGCGATGAAGATAGTAATGAGATATTGTTTATATAGTTGAAGAATATAGAGGAAAAGAGTGAAGAAAAGAAGAACATGAAAAAATGGAGAAGAAGTGATAAGGAAATGAAGAAAAATATGAGACATCCAACATTTGTTGATTCATCAACAATTTGTTGAGAAAGATGCTCAAAATTTCCCAACTAAGGGATTCTGATACATGAAAATCCCTGGGGTATTGGCAATCCTACATCACTCAAAAATATTTCCAGTTTTGTTTTGTGCTTTGTTTCAAGTTTTTTTTATTTTTAGTGTGTCACATACCCAACTACCAAAATCAAATTTTCGTCGATTTCTGCAGAATCAGAGCCCCTGAATTACCTACGGAGGCCTAGCGCAAGCTAGCTCTTTCTCTCTCTTTGTCCCCATGTGATCGCGGGTCATGATCACAGGTCAAATAATCGTGGTGCCTCTTTGTATTTCGCACCTCGGTGCTACAGTGATGTCGAATCGTTCAACTCTACAACCGCCGAACCCCGGCAGGGTTAGCAACTGGCCAATAGGGACGAATCCTTACAGGGTTAGCAGATGGCCAATGCGAACGGCCCTGTCACGCGGTTGAGTGGAGCACAGGTGGCGAGAGGGGAAACATGACACGGTGGGCGGCGTGACAGGAGAGGGGTCCCACTTCACACGCCACACCATTCTGGACACCCCCCCATTAAAGGCAGAATGGCAAGGGGGGTTTGGAATTCGCCTGAATGTCATTGATCAAGGCAAATTGATCCTGACCGTTCCCGAGTTGCACGTTCGATTCTGGACCGCCCCCCACCGCTAAACGCAGAATAGAAAGGGGGCTCCGAAATGAAGCCTCGGCCATAGATCTAGGCAGGTGGACTTTGGCCGTTCAGATCTGATCACCACTTACCCCAAGGCACATTCGTGCCCCGACTTAAATTTGACGTCTCTTCCCCACATCTGACAGTCATTATAGACCCTGAGATCCTTCGAAGGAATCTCGTCCGTTCATCGGGACTTAACCACATGCTAACATCTCAATATTTATAAGTCGGGATTTATCAAGGCGAGAGCCCGACCTCTTGTCAACAGAACTCCCAAATCCCCAATTCCCGATTCCCTGAAATGGGTAATCTCTCGACACGTAGCCTCCTTAAATCAGACGATCCGGATCTGTCTTAGGGTTTCCACCATGGAAAGTCCCGATCTCTCGTCACCAGGACTCCTGAGTTTGCGATTCCTGATTTCCCGAAATGGGAAATCTCACGACACGTGCCCCCCTTAAATCAGACGGTCCAAATCTATCTCGGGGTTTCCACAATGGAAAGTCCTGATCTCTCATCACCAGAACTCCCGAGTTCTCGACTCTTGATTTCTCGAAGTGGAAAATCTCTTGACACGTAGCCTCCTGAAATCGGTCGGTCTACGACTGCTTCGGGGTTTCCACCATGGAACATCCCGATCTCTCGTCACCATAAATCCTGAGTTCCCGACTCTCGATTTCTCGAAATGGGAAATCTTAGGACACGTGGCCTCCTTTAATCGGACGACCCAAATCCATTTTGGGGCTTTCGCCCTTATTCACTAGGGGTTTAACCCGCGGGTATCTCCTGACAGATCCAATGACTGTCGGGTTTTCCAGCCGAGATCTGACGGTTCAGACAGGTTCCTAACTTGTGCATTCTCCCACGACTTCCTGGACGAGGAAAAATCAACGGCCTAGATGTTCTCATGGACCTTGGGGATCTATGATCCCGATCTCTTAACTATCCACGAAGACAGAGAAGGTCACAAGGGTATGGCACTTAACATCCTACTTTCTCCTACCAAATCTAATGGTCATGAGTGACCATAGATTTCCCGATGGAATCTCGTCCATCGATCACCACCTATCAAGGTTAAGGAAATTAACTTTCTAGATTCTTCTTCTTATCTGACGGTCATGAGTGACCACCAATCTCCCAATGGGATCTCGTCCATCGATTCAATACTTATCATGGATTTCTTAAGGCCTTGCGCCTTCACGTTCTTTTTCCAGGTTCTTGATGGCTTTTTCAAGAAGGGTATCTCTATGGGGAGGTTTACCCAGGGTACTATCTGAGGCAGTTAAGGGTATCTCTCTCTCCCGAGAACCAGGCGTGAAGTCTGAATTAGATCAGCATGCATATAAATAACAATTTAAGAGAGCATAAGCCACACGTAGTCTTTCCATATAAACATACAACTACCAGTACTGATCAAGATACCATACAAACATTCTTATAATGAAGTCATTCACTATTTCACAGCTTATGATCATAAATATCAACATACATATATTTCAAGATGTCAAAGGAAAACCACTTATCAGAAAGTAACACCAGGGGTTATGCAAATGCTGAGAGGGGTGCTTGTTTCCACCCAACCGTAGGCTCAACGACTCCCAACGGATTTACCACTAGCCAACCCCAAGCTAAGACCACGATGCTGTGAGACTGCGTCTCTCTTTTCCAGTGACCAGAAGCGAAGGTTACTCTCCTTCCTCTCTGCTATCACTCACTCTGCATATCGCCAGAGTTCTCTTGCTCCCCTCGTGTCCCCCCAATCGCTTCTCTCCCACGCCTTATCCTCTTGCAAGGTTGTGTGTGGCGCAATTTCCCTCACGCTGGTTAGGCCTGACGACTCTACAGATGGGCATCTCTCCTCCCCACCCCTCATTAATTCCTAAGGAGCCATCTACCTACCAGCCTAAGAGACATTTAATTCGGGGCCAGCGAGCTACTTTTGGTTCTCCGGGCCAGTGAAGTCCAAATACGGTATTGATTCTCGGTGGAAGTTAACGCCACCTTTCCAGGTGCCTTCCACCACCATCGTGGTCTCTTTTTCAGCACATCCCCTCTCAGCAGTCCTGCAATATAAATTCATAATGTTATTCACATTCATCGACCTTTTCCACAAGGTCCATTCACATCACATATTCACATTTCTGAGTTTGCCACAGTTCTGGCCAGTCTAGTTATTTTTAAAAACAGGGGGAAACAGGGTGTTACAATTTCCTCCCCCTTAAAGGAACATCATCCTCGATGTTCTTATCTTTTAACATGAATTGTATGTACAGAAGTAAACAAAATCAGATATGCCTGTCTCATGGCATCCTCCATTTCCCATGTAGCCTCATCTGGGCCAAAATGTCTCCACTGCACCTTTACCTGTGAAATGGTTCGGTTTTGGAGTGGGGTTTCCTTTCGGTCCAATATGCATTGGGGTTCTAGTAGAAATTATCCCTTCGGTTCCACATGGATCACAAACTAGTCAATTATATGATTAGCATCATGTACATATTTCTTCAATAATGAAACATGGAAAACATTATGTGTTTTTACTATGGGAGGAAGTACTAGCTGATAGGCTATAGGTCCCACTCTATCTAGAACCTCAAAGGGTCCACAATACCGGGGTGCCAACTTGGCACAATCTCCCATTTTCAGGGAACTCCTTCTGGGCTTAATTTAGAGATATACATGGTCTCCCATTTTGAACTCTCTTGGAGTTCTCTTTTGGACAACATAACTTTTCTGTCGGTTCTGAGCGACCTTCAGATTTTGTTTTATCTGAGTCACTTGTTGTTCCATTTCTTTCAACATGTCGGGTCTAAAATAAATCCTATTTATAGGATTACTCCAGCTGACTGGAGTATTACACGGCCTACCATAGAGGACCTCAAAGGGACTCATCTTTAAGGATGCTTGGTAGCCGTTGTTGTAGGCGAATTCTACCAATGACAGGTAGTCTTCCCATTTCTTGGGTTGATGCATTACATGCATCCTTAACATATCCTCTAATATTTGATTTACTCTTTCTATCTGTCCATCAGTTTGAGGGTGATAGGCGGTTCTAAACAACAATTTGGTCTCTAAACCAACCATCAGTGATTTCCAAAAATTGGAAGTAAATTTTGTGTCTCTGTCAGACACTATCTCTTTCGGCATACCGTGCAGTCTGAATGCCTCTTTCATGAATACTTGGGAGATATCTATCACCTTGCAGGTTGATTTGACGGGGATGAAATGAGCAGACTTGCTCAGTTTATCCACCACTACCATAATGGCGTCATTTTGTTTGGTTGAAGTTGGCAATCCAGTGATAAAATCCAT
>JZKD02S1178639.1:66943-86023 GCA_000966675.3 Picea glauca | reverse complement strand
AGGCCCCGGCTTAAAGTTGACATCTCTTCCCCACATCCGACTGTCATTATAGACCCTGAGATCCTCCGAAGGAATCTCGTCCATTCATCAAGACTTAACCACATGATAACATCTCAATACTTATAAGTCAGGATTTATCAAGGCGATATCCCGACCTCTTGTCAACGGAAATCCCGAATCCCCGATTCCTGATTTCCCAAAACATGTAATCTCTCGACACGTAGCCTCCTTAAATTGGACGGTCCAGATCTGTCTCAGGGTTTCCACCATGGAAAGTCTCGATCTCTCATCACCAGGACTCCTGAGTTCATGATTCCTGATTTCTCGAAATGGGAAATCTCACGACACGTGGCCCCCTTAAATCGGACGGTCCAGATCTATCTCAGGGTTTCCACAATGGAAAGTCCCAATCTCTCATCACCAGAACTCCCGAGTTCTCGACTCCCGATTTCCCGAAGTGGAAAATCTCTTGACACGTAGCCTCCCGAAATTGGTTGGTCTACGACTGCTTCGGGGTTTCCACCATGGAACATCCCGATCTCTCGTCACCAGAACTCCCGAGTTCTCGACTCCTGATATCCCGAAATGGGAAATCTTACGACACATGGCCTCCTTTAATCGGACGACCCAAATCCATTTCGGGGATTTCGCCCTTATTCACTGGGGGTTTAACCCTCGGGTATCTCCTGACAGATCCAATGACTGTCGGGTTTTCCAGTTGATATCTGACGGTTCAGACAGGTTCCTAACTTGTGCATTCTCCCATGACTTCCTGGACGGGGAAAAATCAATGGTCCAGATGTTCTCATGGACCTTGGGGATCTACGATCCCGATCTCTTCGCTACCCACGAAGACGCAAAAGGTCACAGGGGTATGGTACTTAACATCCTACATTCTCCTGCCAAATCTAACGGTCATGAGTGACCACAGATTTCCCGATGGAATCTCATTCGTCGATCACCACCTATCAAGGTTAAGGCACTTAACTTTCCAGCTTCTTCTTCTTATCTGACGGTCGTGCGTGACCACCGATCTCCCGATGGGATCTCATCCATTGATTCGATACTTATCAGGGATTTCTTAAGGCCTTGCACCTTCATGTCCTTTTTCCAGGTTCTTGATGGCTTTTTCAAGAAGGGTATCTATATGGGGAGGTTTACCCAGGGTACTATTTGAGGCAGTTAAGGGTATCTCTCTCTCCCGAGAACCAAGCGTGAAGTCTGAATTAGATCAGCATGCATATAAATAACAATTTAAGAGAGCATAAGCCACATGTAGTCTTTCCATATAAACATACAACTACCAGTACTGATCAAGATACCATACAGACATTCTTATAATGAAGTCATTCACGATTTCACAGCTTATGATCATAAATATCAGCATACATATATTTCAAGATGTCAAAGGCAAAACACTTATCAGAAAGTAACACCAGGGGTTATGCAACTGCTGAGAGGGGTGCTCGTTTCCACCCAACTGTAGGCTCAGCGAATCCCAATGGATTTACCAGTAGCCACCCCCGAGTTGAGACCACGATGTTGTGAGACTGCGTCTCTCTTTGCCAGTGACCAGAAGTGAAGGTTACTCTCCTTCCTCTCTTCTATCACTCACTCTGCATATCGCCAAAGTTCTCTTTCTCCCCTCGCGTCCCCCCAATTGCTTCTCTCCCACGCCTTATCCTCTTGCAAGGTTGCGTGTGGCATGATTTCCCTCGTGCTGGTCAGGCCTGACGGCTGTATGGATGGGCGGTTCTCCTCCCATCCCTCATTAATTCCTGAGGAGCCATCTACCTACCAGCCTGCGAGACATTTAATTCGGGGCCAGCGCGCCGCTTTTGGTTCTCTGGGCCAGTGAAGTCCAAATACGGTATTGATTCTCGGTGGAAGTTAACACCACCTTTCCAGGTGCCTTCCACCGCCATCGTGGTCTCTTTTTCAGCTTATCCCCTCTCAGCAGTCCTGCAATATAATTTCATAATGTTATTCACATTCATCGACCTTTTCCACAAGGTCCATTCACATCACATATTCACATTTTTGAGTTTGCCACAGTTCTGGCCAGTCCAGTTATTTTTACAAACTAGGGGAAACAGGGTGTTACATAGTGTGTAGACAGTGATTTAATTTTTTGATTGATACTCTCATACATTGGAATTAGAATATAAATTTTGGATATTATATAGAGGGAGACATTTTTATACCTTCACACAAAGTTTCAAAATAATACATTGAATTTAGATCCCATGCCAAAACCTAGAACCAACGTGTTGAGAAATTCCTACGCATACAATGGCTTAATATTTTGATTAGCACACACTCTTTTTTTAATGAAGGCCTGAAATTAGGATAGGATGTCTAGAACACATATTTCTAATTCTCACCAATTTGTATTAGATGATGATTTTGTTTAGGTGTTCAAAAATAGTTCACAATAATTTCTAATTTTTATTTCTATGCTAACAAAGGCCTAGTATTTTTATCAATGTGCATTGATGATTCAGAGTTAAATTTTAAAGTTTGGATATGTTTTAGAGGTTAAATTCCTCTATCTTCTTAAAAAAAATTCACAAAATATTATTTAGTTAAAGTACTCATCCCAAGTCGTGCCTATTTTAAAGACCCCATGTGGAATTTTCTAAAAATAGGGATTCACTATTTTGACATGTGCATAATGAGTACTTGAAATGATAGTCTAAAATTTTTATAAGAGGTAGATGATATATTTCTCCATATCCCTTCAAATTTCATCAAAAAAATTTAAATTTAAAATTTAAATTTAATGGTTTCAAATAATTCAATTACAAAGAACAATAAAAAAAATATAATTTTTTTTCTAGTAATTGTCTAAACTTTTTACATAATGTAGATGAGATATTTCTCTATATATCTTTAAATTTCATTAAAAAATGTTAAATTTAAAGGGTCCAAATAATTCAATTAAAGAGCACAAAAAAATAAATAAAATTTCTTCATATCTTCTACATATTTTATCTATCCAGTTTGACTTTGAACATTCAAAGTCTAACCTTTATTTATATTTGGAAAATAAGGACTCAATTATTCCCCATTTAGTATAATAAAAAAGTTTGAGTTATTCAAGGAGAGGAAAAGTAATTGGAATTGAACAATTATGGCCTCAAGCACAAATATGAGATTTTTAAATGAACGGAGGGTATTGTGTCTCTTTGTGGTTTGGGACTTATGCCATTATTGGATTTGTGTGATCTAGAGATATGTGAGTGTCTTCGTGAATGTAAAGAGACCTAGAGCATTAGACATTGAATCTATAAATCTATAAGGATTGGTATTGAAAGTATTTTCTATAAATTTTCATGTGATTTTTGACTTGGTAGTATATATTCTGTGCAATGTTAATTCATATTAATGCATATTTATATTCATTGTTGGTGTGTTAGTTTTTATTGTGTAACTTTGATTTATAGGTCATTGGACACTACATCATGTTAAAAAAAATTATTTATTGGGATGATAAATAGTTTTAATTTAATGAAAAATAAATTTTGCATCTTTTGAATGAAAAATAAGTTTGCAAGGACACAACAAAAAATTGCAATTAAAGGGATTTGATTTTTCTTGAAACTTGATATGTTCTGGGTTAAGATAAATCTATGTTAGTAATATTTTAATTCTCGGTAACTTAAATTAAGTATTAAGTAAGTTTATTTTTAATGAAATAATATTCTAATTTTTTAATAACTCATTTAATTCTAATTAAATAATCATAATTAAACTTAAATAAATTTAATTATATATTAATTTTGATTGAGGAGAAATAATTAATTAATCATTAATCCAAAAATGATCTAGATTTGAAGACAAAGGTCCCAAAACTCTACAACCTGGGCCAAGAGAAGGGTGTAAGGACAGTTCCTTTGTTTCTATTACAGCCACCTTGTGAAAGGGTGAACCTACAAACATGGGAATTGCATTCCAGATCAATTTTATGACCAAATTACCTACATTACAATACTATAGAAGTCCCAAATTGTCATCTTCCCATGTTCATCATTGAACATAATCGCTACCAATCCATATTCCCCTCTTCCTTGAGTATTTTTGTTTATAGGGTACCGTACCTCTCTATCTTGTGCCCCCACTCCACCCAACTTCCTATACTAAACTAAAGTTTACAAGGAACTCAACGAGAATAATCCCAAATTGGTTAACATGCCTCATGGGTCTACCTTGATAAACCACATGCATTTCCTTCTTAAATAAGTGAACATATGAGCCTCGATGCTCTTGAGGAGACACTGCCATGTGCTTAACTTGTATGGCCTCAAGCAACACCTGATGGATTTGACCTGCATTGATGAACAAAGGTTGAGTGATTTGAATTATAAAAATTCCCATATGCATTATTTAAATCTAAGGGATAGTGGCTTGGGTAAAATCCCCATTTTCCATTAGGACTGTTGATTTTAATGTGGTGGCATATTTTCCCAAGACATCCACTTCACTATTTAATTATCTTTGAATGTGGAAGAAAACAACCCCATTAACCTGATACAATACCTATTGAAATCGCTCTATGATTCCCTGCAGCTTGATCCCTCCAAGATTAAAATGGATTAGTGCTTCCCTGATAACGATCAATGAGTCCACACATACCATTAGCTCTTTGATCCCTAATTTTGTAGCTATAGTGATCCCACACCATAACGAGCATGCGTCAACCAAGTTATTTGACAATTCCCCCAACCCCGGGTGTAATGCACACTTTATTTCCCCTTAAGATCATGAAAACTCTCCCCTCACCCGCTACCCCTCGTAAAACCAAATTTTATTAATAAAATAATTATAAAGCACTTTAGAATAGATAATAAATAATAATAAAAATGACAATAATTGTTATCCTTAAGAAGAAGTATGTAGTTACTCTCATTCTCAAAATGTTATGTAATAGAATGGTAAAACCTCATTTATTACAATTATAGAAAGATAAAATATTAAAAGACAAAAAACTAATAATTTTTTTAACAATATGAGTTAGAATGTTAAAATGATGAGGTCTCGTTATCTCTCAGTGTTCCCACACCACATCTCTTCTACATAGCTGCTCTACAACTCCCCAGTGACATAGCACAAATCAGGGTCTCCCCTCTACACACTAAAGGAAGGGAAGCCAGATTTCATCTTTCATAGTAAGGGTTGAAACGAAAGGAAAGAGACAGAAAACAACAATTAATTGGTCTCAATAAATTGAATTAATAAAACATCAACATTTGGAGATCATATGTGTATATTGATATTGTTACAAACATATAATAAACTATTAAGAAGGTTAAAATGAGCTCTGTCACAATGAAAACCTTCAATATCATTTAAAGGTCCAAATATTATGAAAATTAAAAGATTTATTATTGACTCAAGGACTTTATTTAATTAGAGTTCTCACCTTATACCTTCTCACCATGTATGTATCATACCAACTTCAATTGTTTTATGTGGATCTATATTCTTCATTATTAAGAGAAAAAAAGTTTTTTGAAAGTTTTTTTTATCTCACCATATACGTATCCTACCAACTTCATTAGTTTTATGCGTGGATTTTTACTCTTGATTATTAAGAATATAATAAAAAATTTGGAAAGTTAGTTTTTATGCACTTGCATGACCTTTTTTCGAAAAGAAATTTGTATAGAATATTTTTATAACAAATTACTAATATAAATAAACAAGTATTGTATGACAGTGTAGTTCCTGTCAGGTTGGGATGGGAGTAAATGCGATCTAGTATAGACATGTGGCTAGAAAGTTGAAATACATGTGGTTTGCATGCAAAACATAGTATTCCCAAATTAGTTCTTCCTGAAAAATATAAAAAAATATCAACATTTGAAAGGTTGTTGGACACAAAAAAATTAGCATTACCGAAGTATTTATCTTTAAAACAAGGGCTCCTAGACAAAAAAGAATTTGAAATTTATGAAATTATAGCTTCCTAGACAGCATAAACTATACATACCATAAATGTGATTTATAAAGTAGATATTTAGTTTTATACATACAAAATATGTACTTTTATAATGGATCGCAGGTTGTCGGGCTGAAAATTGGGCCTCTAATGTTCTCTGGCCTACAAATAGCACCGACAGTTCTACGATACAGAAATTGGGCCTCCAATGTTCTCTGCAATACAGAAATCAAGGAGTGGAGTTGCAGACTATAGAAATTCATCAGAAATAAATAAATTATACATACGAAATATGTACTTGTATAAAGTAGATATTTAGTTTTATAGATACGAAATTTATACTTTTATAAAGTATGGGGATGAGATTTTATAGAGCATGCACGGAGCCCTCATTATATACATAGCCAGTTTTTGGATCACAGGTTCTCGGGTTGGCAGGCTCAAAATTGGGCCTCTGATGTTCTGTGTCCTACAAATAGCACCGAAAATTCTGCAATATACAAAATGACAGGCGGAGTTGCGGACTATAGAAATTTACCAGAAATTAATAATGTATGTTATATAATAGAATAGTAATAACTTTTGTTACACCAAATTAGTTTTCTTTAAAACTAAGGCTTTTTTTGGACAAAAAATATATGGCATTGTAGGATTAGTTTTCTCTGCACACGTTTTATAGAGCATGCACAGAGTGCTCATTCCATACTTATCCAGTTTTTGGATCACGGGTTCTTGGGCTGGTGGTTTCAAAAATGGGCCTCTGTTGTTCTATGCCCTACAAATAGCATCAAGATTTCCATGATATACAAATTGACAAGCGGGCTTGCGAACTATACAAACTTATTATAAAATAAGTAATGTCTGTTACATATCTCTGGAAATTACATCAACATTTAAAGCATCAATGTCGTTGAAGACAAAAAAAATAGCATACAATAGGAGACAAGAAATGTAGCATATCCGAATTAGTTTTCTTTGGAACAAACAAGAAGATCCCTGGAAAGCCAAAATTTAGTATACAATAAGGGCATTTTTTAATCAGTTTTCTTTGTAATTTATCAAAAAATAATAATGTCTATTACACGTTTCTGTAAATTTAAATGCATTTGTCATATAGACTGGGATTGGGGCTCCCACGGACCATAAAAATAAATAAGTACAAGAATTAGGAACGTAGAAAGAAGAAGTGTGCGACGGTAGAGAGAAAGACCTGGAAAAAAAAAATGGAAGTTATGAGTCTTTGGTTACAGTTTTCTATTTAAAGAGGACATAAGTGGATTGATAAAGAAAATAAGATGTCAGCATAGAATTAAATTGGATTGATAAACAAAACAAGATGGTAGT
This sequence comes from Picea glauca, assembly GCA_000966675.3. Lineage (NCBI taxonomy): Eukaryota > Viridiplantae > Streptophyta > Pinopsida > Pinales > Pinaceae > Picea > Picea glauca. The sequence goes on along the minus strand of JZKD02S1178639.1, from coordinate 78,738 downwards.
ATAGACTTACTATGAAGCCGATGCATTTTTGTTGCTGTCGTCGATGGGCAATGGAGTCCTATTGACCAGTTGTTTCCCTTCTTGGACGAGGCTTTCCATTCTCTGTTGGAACCATTCTTCGATGTAGCTTTTCATGGGAGTTGTGTTGATTTCATCCCGAATTTCTATGTTGTAAATCTCGTTTTCTAATTTCCTTAGATCCATTGAAATACTATGCAGACTCTATTCAATTTCTTCATTGTGTGAGGCATAGTCCTATACCCAACTCTCATTCTCATCTAGATGATGTTCAAGTATGTCGTAAAACTTTTCAAAAGACAGCCCCTTTAAAATATCAACTTGTTCCTGGAAGGATTCTTTGGTGACTGACAAGGATTTGAGAATTAAGTTAGGATCTTGAACCTCGTTGGTGGTTCTGGCTAAGTCCATCTGGAGCAGGCTTGTGAATAAATGTTCCTTTTCGGATATGACTTGTTTACATGATTTGACAGTGAGTTGTAGGTTGTGAAATTTCTTTTGCTAACATCCTTTTACTTTTTTGGTGCGCTTTGGGGAGGGGAGTTTCTCCTGTCTTCTTTTCAGTTTTGATGTGTTGACGGCATAGTTGGAAAAAGGGTCCAGTACCTGATCACATAAAAGATGTTCATTTTTTAAATTCTCCTCCAAATGTTCTAGCAAATAATTGGCCTTCTTTCCGAAGGAAACTAAATTTTGTGATGTTTCCCAGGCTTCAGTAACTAGCTGCATTCTTTTGTTGATGTTATTCTCTACAAGGGCTCTAGAGCATGCAAGGAGGGTACATGATACTTTCATCTTTGTTGCAGTGGTAGAAGGCACGATTTTTTCCAAAGGACTGGCAAATTCTGGTGTTGCAATGAAAGCCTACTCAAATTCGTTGAGGCGGTGTTTCAAATTGGCATGATCCGTCTCCATTCCTCCAATGGAATCACGAATAATGTCACCAGTTACCTAGTGAAATGAGCAGATTTGGGACGACAACATTTTGCTAAAGTCAATCTCTGTGCAAGATTTTCCTTTCTTGTTTGTTACATCTCTCTTTTCAATGACCATACTTTTAGATTGGCTGTCAAAAATAGCACTCTTGATTACGAAGGATTCATCTATGTCAAAAAAATTGGTCTTAGATATTTCCACCGCGGATGACCCAATTTTCTGCATGTGCTCAACTTCAATTTCAAGTTGGAGTTTTCCACTTTCAATTTCATGTTCCTCCGCCTGCCCTGCATTGTTTTTTCTCTTCTTTGCCAGTGGAATTTTGTGAGAACTATCAATATTTATGCGAGGAGGGTTCTTATCTCCTCCTTCGTTCGGAGATTTTTGGGTTGATTTCTTACTGGGGTGGCCTGTTGAAGCGATGCTCCATGATGTCGTACTCTTGGGAGTGTTGGTGGGGGACTGGGTACTCTTCTCACTGGATACTTTTCCATGTTGTATGTACAATTCAGTCGTGCTTTGCAATGTCTCTGCGTTGCAATCGGCAGAAGTAGGATTGTTGTCGATACTATCCCTGTCTTGGGTCAGGTGTCTATGGATAAAAGAGGTGTTAAAGCCAACACCCAGTAAATGTTCTCGAAAAATGCCATTAGGGTCGAATCCTTTTAGCCTTTCAGCGTATGTTAGGCTCAATTTCTTGAAACGGGTGGCAAACTCATCAATATTGTTGAAGTTTCTGCACACGAAGTCTCCGACTTTCCAGGGCAGAGGAATGAACTATTTTTTTTTCTTTTCATGGAAAAATGCAACCAGTGGTTCTATTGCCTTGTTATTTCTGCAACAAACATCTTGTCTGTGATGTGGTATGGAAGGAAGATAGGATTTTCCTTAGAGCCAAAGACCATGAGGACACTACGATTTTCCTCTTGCTCAAGTGTGCCCTTCTTGTTCAAAAACTTTCTTTCCTGGCCAGACATCCGTGGAGCATCCTTGCCTAACAGTAAATCTTTGAAAACTGAGACAAAGCCATTAAAAACTTCATAAAAAAAATGGGAGGCCTTGTGTCTCCACAGGGCCTCGTGCCAGAATGTTACTGGGTCAAATCCATAGTTTATTTTATTGGAAAGAGAAAGTTTTGGAAACGGGCAACAATACACAATTGCAAAAATCAAGTAGGGTGACATATCAAATTTATTTGATTCTTTGAATCATGACAACTGGGAACAGAGCTCAATGGAAATTAGCTCCTCCCAATCAAAAATGTATTGTTCCTTGACTGTCAAATACAAAATATAAATAATTATATGGGAAATACTTGTTGTGGATGCATGCCCCGTTATTCTTGTAAACAACCAAGCAATTTCCCGGAATGGATTTCTAAAGGAACTTACCTGCAGCCTTGTGATATCTTCAGGAATTGTTGTCGGGGCTTCGAGGAAGTCAGCTAAGATGTCCAACCCGTTATGATGTTTTTCTAGAAACTGCTTGCAGTCTTGTCCTCTAAACGTCAATGTTGGTTTCGACAATTTTAACATCTTGCGGAAGACCTGAGGTGACAAAGAAACAGGAGAATGGTCGCGCAGTGGAATAATTATTTGACCTGTAATATATTTTAGGCGCACCAAGAGACCACCTCCTTACAGTCAAAAACCTCAGGGATGCAGCTTGCACGAGCGATTCCGGAGGTCCAAATCACTTTTTTCTGGGCGGAATGAGATGAATAGTAAAAGTATGCCATGGACCACTGGAAGTTCTGGTCTTCTTGTGCGAACATATTTACTGTATCTCCACAAAACTGTTGTCGACCTGCTACCATAAGTCTACAAGAATGTTTATTTGTTCCAAACGATGAATGAAATGAAAAGTTGGAAAGGATAATATAACCTTGCGCAAATTTTGGTCAAAATCGTGTGAATGGGAGATGTCCTCGAGACTTTCCTTTATTAATGACAATTTGGATGGCTGTTGCATGATGCGTTGTTAACATTAAACACTACTAATTCCATACATAGAAATGTGAACATGGTGGATATTGCAATGAGCGATTAAGCATTGTAGATTTCTTAAGCGACCCAACACGAGGACGTGTGTTCGAGATGAACAATCGGAAGGGAAAAAATAACTCTCCACACATCTTGGTTTAATGCGTAATAATGAGATATCTCCTTTAGCTTTTCGCCCATTAATGACAATGTTGACTATTCCTGCATGGTCAGCTGTTAGCATGAAAGGTTTCTAATTGCATAGTAAGAAAGTATGGAGGTTGCGGGCAGGGGAAAAAAAATGCTACAAAATAGGGTTGCAAGGTACAATTGTTGAAGGTGAGGGCGTGGGAGTCAAATTGTATGTCTCAGAACTTTTTGAGTGCAATACACGTAACGACAAAGAGGGTATGGTAGGACTTCCATAAGGACAGGAAGTTAGTGGGGATGAAAGGCAGCGAGAGATACTTTGAAACATTTGTGAGAAGTGGTAGAGTGAAGCTTGTGAGTTCGAAGAGCTCATGCTGGAATTGTAGATCACAGAAGTTTTGAGTGCAAGATGTACATGACACAACAATAAGAAGAGTTCGAAACTGAGAACCCACCAACCGTGGCCATAAAATTGGCCAAGTATGGAGATCAATAGCAGTCGCTCAGATTCTTTGTGTGATTATATAGATGGAGATAAAGATATCTCAACCCTCCAAGGCTAGAACCCACATTTATAGAAAGGCGACTAAGTATATAACCACAAAGCGATAATACAAGGGAAGAAGAAAAGGGAAAAAGGACTAACGAATCCACGGTGGAATTGTAAATCATGGAAATTTTGAGTGCAATATTTATATCATGGAACAAGAAGAAACAGAGTTCAAATGCGCCAACTCGAAACACTGACTAAGAATTGGAGATTTTGTGAACCCGTGAACAAGAGGATCCAAAATAGGGTCAAAAGGTCTGCGCAGAACATGTCAGGTCCCGATGGTCAAATTGTATCGTTCAGAACATTTGAATGCACAATATGTAACATAGAAGAGGGGACGATGTCAAAACCGGTAGTCAATTTCTATATTGCGAAGGGCTGGATGCAAACTATTTCGTATTGTTGTGTGCAATCATCACTTGTAAGATTCATTAGTAAGAGCATAACCAATGTATATTAGGAAGCACATTTGTGAACCGTGGTATAGTGAAGCTTGCGAGTTTGAGCAGCCCGCGGTAGAATTGTAGATTGCCAATGCAGCAACCACGACCATAAAATTGGCTAAGTATGGAAAGCAATAGCGGTCGGTCGGATTCCTGGTGTGATTATATAGATGGAGATAAAGAAGTCATCCTGCCAATGCTGGAACCCGCGATCATAGAAAGGTGACCAAGTATATAACCAGAGAGCCATAATACAGGGGAAGAAGAAAAGGGAAAAAGGGCAAAGGAGTTGGCAGTGGAATTGTAGATCACGGAAATTTTGAGTACAAGATGTGAACCCGGTAGTCAATTTGTATATTGTGGAGGGTCGGATTCCAACTGAGGCAGTGACAGATACTTTGAAACGTTTTTGAACCATGGTACAACAAAGGTTGATGCCAACCCGAAACAATATCCAAGAGTTTCATAGTTAGTGAACCCAATAATAGGAGGATAAAAAATAGGCTGAGAACGTGTCTGCAGAAGACGCATGTCCCCAACGTTCAAATTGTATCGTTCCGAACATTTGAATGCATAATTTGTAACACGGAAGAGCGGACGATGTCAGAACCTAGTAGTCAATTTGTATATTGCACAGGGTGTGATGCCACCTTTTCGTACCTCTGTGTCCAGTTGTCACTACTAAGAGATAATTTAGTATTGAAAATAATTTTTTAGATTCTGTTAAATACTTCATAGGGATTATCATCCATAAACAATGGCAATATCCACCTCGCCAACCCTGCATTCCATGTGTGAATTTGTATATCGCGGAACTGGAAGCGATATTTGGAGGACACTGAACAATAGAAGTGCAATGTTGAGTCAGCCATTCCGCAGGTCTTCTTGTCAATTTGTATATCGTGGACTTGTGGGTGCTATTTGTAACACACACAACAATGGAGGCCTAATTTTGAGCTCACCTGCGTGAGAGCTTGCGATCAAAAATGTTGCTAGGTATGGAATGCAGAATTCATACATACTCTATAAGATATCATGTCCATACTTTATAGTCCCATAATACACGGGAAGAAAAAAAGGGAAAAAGGACCAAGTAGTTAGCAGTGGAATTGTAGATCACGGAAATTTAGAGTGGAAGATGTATATAACAGAACAAAAAGGAACAGAGTTCAATTGCGCCAACTCGGCAACCGCGGGCATAAAATTCACTAAGTATGAAAAGGAACAACTGGTGGTCCAATTTGCCATGCAAGGATATAGATGGAGATGAAATTGGTCCCAACTCGACAAACGTGGACATAAAATTAGCCAAGTATCGAAAGCAACAACGGTCGGTTGGATTCGTCGTCTGATTATATAGATGGAGATAAACATATGTCAACCCACCAATGTTTGAGCTACATATTTCATGAACCCGACAACAGGAGGATCCAAAACAGGCTGAGAAGGTGTTTGCAGAGGAGGCGAGGCCCGAACCTTCTAATTGTATCGCTCCAAACATTTGAATGCATAATCTGTAACACGGAAGAGAGGACAATGTCCGATAGTCAATTTGTATATTGTGAAGAGTGCAATCCCAACTGTTTCGTACCTTTGTGTCCAGTTGTCACTACTAAGAGCTAATTTAGTATTCAAAATAATTTTTTAGATACTGTTAGATACTTCACAGAGATTAGCATTCGTAAACAATGGAAATCTTCACCCCGCCATTTCTGCATTCTATGTGTCAATTTCTATATCACGGAACTGGGAGTGTTGTTTGGAGGACACAAAACAATAGAAGTGCAATCTATAGTCAGCCAGTCCACAAGTTCACTTGTCAATTTGTATATCGTGGAACTCTGGGTGCTATTTGTAGGCCACAGAACAATGGAGGCCCAATTTTGAGCCCGGCCGGCCGAGAACCCACGATCCAAAATGTCACTAGGTATGCAATGCGTAATTTTTACATGCTCTATAAAATATCATGTCCATATTTTATAGTCCCATAATACATGGGAAGAAAATAAGGGAAAAAGAACGAAGGTGTTTGCAGTGGAATTGTAGATAATACACGGGAAGAAGAGAAGGGAAAGAAAACTAATTATCTCACAGAAGAACATCTAGTGTTTGATTATTAATGCAAATTCTTGCGAAACCCTACTGATTTTTGACCAGGTAAGGCAGAAATTGCAGATCACAGAAGTATCTTTCGTACCACTGTGTCCACTTGTCACTACTAAGAACATTGTTGATGTATATCAGGAAGGATGGGAAGTTGTTGGGGATGGAAAGTAGCAACATATACTTTGAACGAACTTAATGTATATGAGGAACCCACAGTGGAATTGTAGATCATAGATGTTTCGAGTGCAAGATGTATATAGCGGGACGATAAAAAGCTGGGTTTGCAAGCGTCGGCCCCGCAGCAGCGGGCATAAATTTGGCTAAGTATGGAAAGAAATAGTGGTTGGTCAGATCCATCATGCGAGGATATAGATGGAGATGTTAAAGCATGAATTGAAGATCACGGAAGTATCTTTCATACCACTGTGTCCACTTGTCACTAGTAAGAGCATTGTTGATGTATATCAGGAAGGACGTGAAGTTGCTAGGGATGGAAAGCAGCAACAAATACTTTGAACGAAGTTAATGTATACGAGGAACCCACGGTGAAATTGTAGATCACGGATCTTTTGAGTGCAAGATGTATATAGAGGAATGATAAGCAGTTGGGTTTGCAAGCGCCAACCCCGCAACAACGAGCATAAAATTGGCTTAGTATGGAAATGAACAGTGGTCGATCGGATCTGTCGTGCGAGGATATAGATGGAGATGAAGACATGTCAGCCCACCAACTCTGGAACCGGATACCATAGAAAAGGAAGTAAGTATATATCCAGAAAGAGATAACGAATGGGAAGAACAAAAGGTCTGTTTGTATGCGCTGATCTGACAACTGCAACCATAAAATTGCCTAGGTATGGAAAGGTACAGTGGTCGGTCAGATTTGTCATGTGAAGATACAGATGGAGATGAAGATGTATTAGTCCGTGAACCCTATAACCACCCATTATATAAAGACAACTAAGTATAAAACCAGAAATCCATAATGGACTGGAAAAGCAAAAGGGGAAAAGAGATAAGTATTTGAGAGTCAAAAAAACCTTTTTTTTTTTTTTCGTGTATTAATGGCAATGTTTTTGAACCTCTGCTAGGTTATCACTAGTAAAAGGATTAAGTACAGATCACTAAAGTTCTTTGGATGCAACATGTATATGACAAAACAAGGGACATAGGTGTTGGGTATCGCGAACCCGATGCCTGGTGCCCAGATAACTGGCTAAGTATTGGCTAAGACAAAGTTTTGATATCTATTTCAATATTTTTCATACTAGTATCTATCAATGGAGAAAGTTTTCATATTTATTTGAATAGTATTCATAATAATATATATTAATGGATTGGTTATGTTTCAAATGCAAATGATCTCCCAATTCGCAAGATGCTCTTCGGCTCGCAAATTTCGTTGAAACCACGAAAATTTTGACTGCAAGATGTACATAGCGCAACAAGAAACATGAATTTGCATTCTGGTCTCAACGATATAAAATCCTTATCATCTATTCATCATGTACTCATTGCAATGACATCAGAAAATGTCGGCTCTCCATAAACATCAATATCTAAATTAAATTAAATGCAATCAAAATTTGGTGTGACTTTAAGTAATTAAAGCATAAATTGCAGACTACGGAAGTTCTTAGGCTACAATATGTATATGACCGAACAGTGGACATAGTTGTTTAATACCACAAACCCAAACATAATTTCTTAAGCTTTGTCGAAGAGGAAGTTGTTTTGTATTTATTCCAATAGTACTGATATTAGTATATATGCACTGATATTATCAAATAGAAGAAGCTGCAATATATCCAACATACTTTAGAGGAACATTGCGTCAACATTTCAACCACCTTGTTGTAACTCATTAATTGATTCTATTTACGGAACCCGAAGAATGGGAGCAGGATGGGTCCTCCAATTTCTTTCTTTAAATACAGGGCCGCCGCCACATAAGTATGGCCTATGAAAAATTATTCTTAAATGTAAAATGTAAACAAAGAACAGACCAGGTTTTATTTAGATTGAAGTAGTGGGCAGCAGAAACAAAAGCTTGTCCTTCATGTTTAACTACACATGGAAAGAAGGTACAAAATACAATAAAAACAAATACCAGAAATTGGAAAATACTGTTAAAAAATAAACTGAAATTATTCTATATTCAAATAAGATGGGCTACAAAATACAACTAAGGCTATTTGCAACAACGATTTGTGATTTCTCCTACCATCGACCAATAAAAAATATGTACATTGATGAAGCTTCTTCACAGTTTTCTTGACGTTCAAACTCTTTATTTGTAAAAAATGAGTTGAATATCAATTTTGGGTTTTCTACTTAATCGGTGCTGCCAAGTACATATATCCTAGTTTTTTGAATACCTTCTCTCTTCTAGATATGACCTTCTTACAATGGCTTCTTATTCAACATTCCATTCTTTTTCAAGTATTAATTTCCCTCGGTTGTCGAAATGTTGGGGTTTAAGGTGCTTTCCTTGCAATGTTCCTGACCCTTGACATATGAGACAACTTAGAAATGTGATTCAGGTTGATTTCAAAGTGGACGGAGTCGTTTTTTATGTCACAACATCCAAGGCAGGCGAAAAAAATTCAAGTACGTAGTGACTGGTATTCTCCCTATATTCAACCGTCTAGTTGGTTGAGAAGCCTACCTCAGGATTTGTATGTGGAACTTGTTTGCTTTATTACAGTAAATTGGAAGAAACGTCCAATCTAGATGCAAAATGCAACTTTGTTGAGGTACATAAATTCTTCAGACAACAGAGGTGTGGAAAGTGCATCAAATGCTGCAGAATGCACCATCACAGGTCTGGCAAGTGTATCAAATGTTGCAGATGGCATTAGAATATGTCTTTCCTCATAGTGGTGGAGGTATGGAGGTCCACATAAAGGTATGGAATGTTCAGAGGTGACACCAAATATGTGGAGTCTGCAACTACATCTAGAGGAAACTGAACAAACTTTGACAAAGAACATAGATTTTTGTCAAGTCGGCTACCAGACCCACATGCAAGTCATCAAACTATGAAGTAGAAACTTTTGTAGTGATAATATGTCGTTTTATCCACCCATACAATTTATGTTACCTGCCTCCAAGGTAGACAAATACTTGTGCAATCTCTACAATTTGATACACTTGCCAAATCTGTGTTGTTGGAAGAAGCTATATACTTAAACGAAGAACTATTTTGCACATGACCTCAAAATACATTACAATTGCCAGCAAGAAAACAAAAAAGTTCAACCAACAAATCTCTAGGTAGCCTTTTCAACCAACCAAAGCATCGAACACAGGGAGAACACCAACCAGAACATACTTATTCTTTTTTTTTCATACTCTCTGAGTTTCTCTTGTATAACAGATTTTTTTTTTACTCAAAGGTCATGTCACATAAAACCAGTCTCTCTTATTTCATCTGCCCCTCAATCGCATCTCTAAGTTGTCTTAAATGTCCATGACCAAGAACATTAGAACGAAGGCACCCTAAAGCACAACTATTTGATGATAGAGAGAAATGGAAATAAGTATTTAAAAGCAACACTGGATGGTGTTCCCTAGATTTTGTGTTGATTCATTTTAATGATAGATGTTCTCGATATTTTCACTTATTAATGCCAATCTTTTTGAATATGTACGCTCAATAGTGACTAGCAGCACGCATTAAAATTCTCATATCCAAGCAGATTCTCAAATATGACATCTAAGATATGCATAATATTAAAGAGGGACATGACGTCAAGGCCTCTATGGGTGACACGTTCATGAACTATGCTGAAGCTTTTAAGAAAACTAAAACTGCATAAGAAAAACAATAAAATAAAAAGTATTTTGCAAATTCAAAATGCAGGCAAAAAGAAATTACCAGATCCCATAATCTTCGCGTGTATATTCATTTTGATGGGAGATGTCCTCGAGCTTTCCAGTTATTAAAGCCCATCATTTCGAAATGCACAATATAAAAGAGGGACATGACGTCAAGTTCTCTGTGGGTGACACATTCGTGAACTATGTTGAAGCTTTTAAGAAAACTAAAACTGCACAAGAAAAAAAATAAAATAAAAAGTATTTTGCAAATTCAAAATGCAGGCAAAAAGAAATTACCAAATTCCATAATATTCTCTCGTCTATTCATTTTAATGGGAGATGTCCTCGAGCTTTCCAGTTATTAAAGCCCATCATTTCAAAATGCACAATATTAAAGAGGGACATGACGTCAAGGGCTCTATCGGTGACACGTTCGTGAACTATGCTAAAGCTTTTAAGAAAACTAAAACTGCAGAAGAAAAATAAAATAAAAAATTATTTGCGCAAATTCAAAATACAGGCGAAAAGAAATTACCGGATCTCATACTATTCGCCTGTCTATTCATTTTAATGGGAGATGTCCTCGAGCTTTCCAGTTATGAAAGCCGATCTTTTCGAACCTGTCTGGTCGGTTCTAACTTTTGAAAGCATATTTAATGTGTATTGGGAAGAACTGACGGTAGCGGGGATGGAGCCCTATGTAACAGACGTTACTACTATTTTTCTGTTTTTTTCAACGAGCGTATGTAAAACGTACGTATAGAAAAGTAATTCGAGAATGCTAGTTTTTTTGCATGAGCCCTTGAAATTCAAATAGTATGCAAGTCTGATTGTCAATTTGTATATTGTAGAACTCTCTGTGATATTTGTAGGACACAGAACAACAGAGACCGAACTTAGAGCCCACCACCCCGAGAACCCGCGATCCAAAAAATGCTTACTATTTTTTTTGTGTTTTTTGTCCACCAGGGTATGTAGAACGTACATAAAGTAAACTATTTCGATAATGCTAAATTTTTGGGACATGACACCCTTCAAATTCAAATAGTCTGCAAGTTCGATTGTCAATTTGTATATCACGGAACTCTTCGATTGTCAATTTTCAACCGCCTACCCTGAGAACCCATGATGCAAAAAACTGGCTAAGTATGGGATGAGGGCTCGGTGCATGCTTTATATATCTACTTTATAAAATTACATATTTACTATGTTTAATTTATGTTTTCCAGGTGATCAAAATCTGGACCAGGGGTCAAATTTTAGCTCAAAAATAAACGTTCTCGGAATTGCCTCATCATCACGAACCCAACGCAACTCATTTCGTCTCAAACGAACGTCGGGAGCGAGAGATATCGCGATCTGTTTGAATCGTCAAACAGGCAAAAAAAGGATGCTGACTGTGTAGTCTGTACAGGCTGACGTGGCAGGGTCATACGATGACGTGTCAGAGATCGTACAACTATACATTGATGTGGCATGTGATGACATGGCAGTTTTTGATTGGCAGATGTGGTCGAATCAGAATGCGACACGTGGCATCATTTTTGGTCAATGGTATGGTGCCACGTGGCCCAGTCATGGGTTGCCACATGGCACCCCGGTATTGGCTATTGGTTTGTTATTTAAAATTGTATGGGGTCCGTGGGGGTCGAACCCTAGACCTCCCCACCAGTGTAAAGCCTTAACAAAGCCCGCCCAACCAACATACCACTCTTTGTTCCTTGCTATATGAGTGGGTTTATTTACATTTAACTTTGTATTGTTTAGAGTTTGGTGCGGGGGTCG
>JZKD02S1178639.1:0-65457 GCA_000966675.3 Picea glauca | reverse complement strand
CTGTGAGGACAAGAACAGATTTGTTGGTCTTCAAAGGAGAGCTTGTAACTCTTCAAATCCACCTCCTCAAAGCGGTGATAAAGGTGAATGTTCAAGGTATAATTCTGCTTATCATTAAGTTTCTTTTGATTATGTTAAGCATGATAAATTTGCATGTAAAAATGGAAGAAAAATTCCATGTACATATTGTGGTTTATATAACCATCATGTTTCAAAATGTTGTAAAAGATTGACCACTTTCAGGAAACTTTCCAAGCAAAGGCAACTTGAAAAGAGCATGCAAAAGATTTGCACTCATTGCCAGAAGAGGGGTCATCTCATTGACCAATGTTGGGCATTGCATCCAACCACTCATCCACAACACAAGAAGCAGATGGATAAAGAGATTGGCAAGAATGGTAGAGGAGATTCCATCATCGATGTGAGTCAGGATGATTCACAAGAAGACGATTTTCAGCAGAAAAATTCACCTTTGAGTTGGCTTGGTAAGAAATGGTTGGATTTCTTGAGTAAGTAAGGCTTGCATTTTTCTATTGTAGATGCACATTTCAGCCTTATCTATTCATTTTTGTTGAAGTTTGACAAGTTGCAACAATTTATCATAACTTGTAAGATGCAAGTTTGGATGTGAATGCATTTCTTTTAAATGCATTCTTGTGTTATACAACTTCATTAGGAGGATGTAAAAGAGGGGTATGATGCTCATTTGTTACAGCCATATATATTTTTCATATTCATCTCTTATGTACCCACATGTTTCGGTATTATGTACTTATGTTTGTACTGGAAGGAGAGTTGAAGAGCTATGCACATGCATGTGTTTTTGGGTGTGCATAAACAATGAACTTGGTGATAGTTCATCATGAATGACTCATGATTGTAACATGATTGTGTATCATGAATGTTGACTTGTTAGTTTGGGAAGGTCGATATGTTTCAAATGAGTCTTGACTTGTGTCGATGTTGTCTTGATGACTATGTTGTGTCGATCATGTTTTTCGACTTGTGTTTAGTCGATGGTGTTTGTTGGCTTGTAAGTCAATTTTGAGTACACCGAGATGCAGGAAAATGTCATGTGCTTTGATGAAGTACAAGATGCGACAGTTTGTTTGAAGAGAAAAAGACTTTTTTGGCATCATTTTCAGTCTTGTATAAATTTGTTTTCAAGATTGATGGTTTTCTTGGCTTGTGACAAGATGTCGCAGGAAAGTTTTTGCAGCCATTGGAGAGAGGATTGTGTTGACGCCAAAGAGTTCAAAAAAGGGACTTGATTCTCAGTGGGAAGGTTGGCAGTCTTCCAAGCACAAAGAGAACAGTGGGTCAGCAGTAGCCAGAGAACAGTGGTTGAGGGACAAAGTAAGCTGCAGTGCAAGGCATGTCAAGGTATCCAGGTGATTGTCAAAAAGACTTTTCAAGTAGAATCATTTGATAGAACTTGAAAGCAGAGGAGTATTGAATCTTAGACAGATAATCATAAGATTTTGTGGGTCCAAAATCCTTTCAGTGGGAAGGTGTGATCAAAATCTGCACCAGGGGTCAAATTTTAGCTCAAAAATCAACGTTCTTAGAATTGCCTCAAAACGAACAAGAGTGTAGCCCTCATCATCATGAACCCAACGCAACTCATTTCATCTCAAACGAACGTTGGGAGTGAGAGATATCCCGATCTGTTCGAATCGTCAAACGGACAAAAAAAGGATGCTAACTGTGAAGTCCATACAGGATGACGTGGAAGGGTCGTACGATGACGTGGCAGAGACCATATGACCATACGCTGATGTGGCATGTGATGACATGGCAGTTGTTGATTGGCAGATGTGGTCGAATCTGAATGCGACACGTGGCATCATTTTTGGTCAATGGTATGGTGCCACGTGGCCCAGTCATGGGATGCCACGTGGCACCTCGGTATTGGCTATTGGTTTGTTATTTAAAATTGTATGGGGTCCATGGGGGTAAAACCCCGGACCTCCCCACCGGTGTAAATCCTTAACAAAACTTGTCCGACCAACATACCACTCTTTGTTCCTTGCTATATGAGTGGGTTTATTTACATTTAACTTTGTATTGTTTAGAGTTTGGCGCGGGGGTCGGGTTGGGGCTTAGCCCCAGCCCATGGTTATAGCACTCATATCACATGACCATAACATGAATCTAATGCAAAGTGCGTGCGCGCGTTTGGGGTTGTTTACCAAACGGTTAAGAACCACGGTTCTATGCTTTAATACATGTGACCACTTACCATACACGGAGGCGCGTGCATTGGAGTCTAGCCCTGGTCCTATATACAAATAACATATGACCATAATGTTTGTGCACGGGATTTTGAAATTGGTTCAAACGGTTAACACATCCGCCCGCCACTTGTCAAGTCCAGGTTTAACCTTGAAACGGGTGCCTAACTTTGCACTGGGACGTGGCCACATGGCCCCATGCGCCCAACACCTTCGGGATTTGGGGGCTTAGTTCCCTAATTGTTAGACAAATTGGCACATTTTGTGGAGATGCATGCAGGTGCTGGGTTTGGGCACGGGAAATGCCCAGAATCTAGGTTACTCACACACAGGTGCAAAATGGTGAACCAGAGACAACAAGCTTGAAGGAGGAAAATGGCAGGAGGCCTAACTTCTTCATCTTTTGGCCAAATGAGGTGCCAAAAAAGCCCAGCTAGGGGTTTTTGGACGTTTTGAATCCATTGGCACTATTTTTACAGCCATTTGAAGACTTATTTTGTAGGTTTTTAACCATTGAAGTTTCAGGAAGCTCCAAGGAGCTTGAAGCCCTCATTGTTTGAGGTCATGCTTAATTGAGCCTATGTTTGTTTTCTGTGATTGAATAATCATTTTTGGCTAATTTTTATGCTCTGAACACTTTGGGATAGGTTTCATATCCATTGGAGGACTTTTACAGGTGTTTTTTCCACAAAGAAGCTCAGGGAAGCTTAAGGCCACATGTAGAAGAGGTCATGCCCGGATGAGCCATGGTCCATTTTCAGAGTTTTATTATTCATTTTTTGGGTTTTTATGTATTATGAACCCAATGGTATAGTCTGTAAATCCATTGGAGTTGAGCAACAACTTGTAAAATAATATTTGACAAACTAATCCCAAAGAGCCTAGTCCATTGAAGGAGGCTCAAGGAGATGTAGCCCAGAGAGGGGTGAACTCCTTTATCATCTTGTTATTGTTGTGATTTTGATGGTTTATTTTCTGCAAGTTATGTTGTTGTGTATTTGTTTAAAACACATATTTAACCATTTAAAAGAACATTTCCTCACACATGAACATTTAAAAGAAGAAGCATAAACTTGGCACATAATCTATCTTGCATATTTTAACACATTGAGCAAGGTCCTGTAAAGTTTATTTTAATGAATTAGAGGGTGCTTGCATAGCATAACAAGTCATCCTTCTATTTTCAGATCACCAGAACACCTATAATTTGATAAATTTCAATGTCTTCTGTCTAAGAGCCCTTCTTTTAAAGAAAATTAATTCGGAAATGCTAATGTATACACCATTTTTCGATAGAACCTATCCGCAAAGCTGCTTCCATAAAACTGGCTAAGTATGGAACCAAATTGCAGTCGGTTGGAATGATCGCGAAACTCTTTGTGCTATTTGCAGGGCATGGAACAATAGAAGCCTAATTTTCAGCCCGCAACCCTGAGAACCCGCGATCATTAACTAATGCTATCCAGGAAACCTAAAATTTCATAAATTGCATTCTCTTCTATCCAGGAGGCCTTCTTTTAAAGAAAACTATTTAGGGAAAGCTAATGTATACACCGAACATGACTTGTCATAGTTCGATAGAACCTATTCGTGAAGCCGCGTCCATAAAACTGGCTAAGTATGCAACCGAACGATGGTCGCTTGGAATGACCATAGAAACGTGAGAAACTAGAGTCAAACACAGTTTACAACAGG
Source organism: Picea glauca (assembly GCA_000966675.3). Taxonomy (NCBI): domain Eukaryota; kingdom Viridiplantae; phylum Streptophyta; class Pinopsida; order Pinales; family Pinaceae; genus Picea; species Picea glauca. The sequence goes on along the minus strand of JZKD02S1178639.1, from coordinate 61,528 downwards.
AAAGTAAAAGGGAGAGAACAACTATATCTCCCACACAGCAAAAGCCAATCTCATAACTATGAAACATAGTAACACAAAATCCATGGAAAAAGCATTGACAACTATGAAATATATTTTGAGGCTGACAAACTCTGTTTCAATGCGTAACAGATGCAATTTACATCGTCTGCAATTCTTTAGTCTGTTATTTTATCTTAATAAGCCCAATTTGACTTATGCTCTCCAGGAAACCTATAATTTCATAAATTGCATTCTCTTCTATCTAGGAGGCCTTATTTTTAAGAAAACTAATTCGGGAAAGCTAATGTATACACCGAACATGACCTGTCATAGTTCGATAGAACCTATTCGCGAAGTTGCGTTCATAAAATTGGCTAAGTATGAAACCGAACGACCGTCGCTCGGAATGACCACAAAAACGCGAGAAACAAGAGTCAAATGCAGTTTACAACAGGAAAGTAAAAGGGAGAGAACAACTATATCTCCCACATAGAAAAAGGAAATTTCATAACTATGAAACCATAGTAGCACATAATCCATGGAAAAAGCATCGACAACTATGAAATATATTTTGAGGCCAACAAACTCTTCTTCAACGCGTAACAGATGCAATTTATATCGCCTGCAATTCTCTAGTCTGTTATTTTATCTTAATAAGCCCAATTTGACTTATGCTCTCCAGAAAACCTATAATTTCATAAATTCCATTCTCTTCTGTCGAGGAGGCCTTCTTTTAAAGAAAAATAATTCGGGAAAGCTAATGTATACACCGAACACGACCTGTCATAGTTCGATAGAACCTATTCGTGAAGCCGCGTCCATAAAACTGGCTAAGTATGCAACCAAACGACGGTCGCTCGAAATGACCACAAAAACGTGATAAACTAGAGTCAAATGCAATTTAAAACATGAAAGTAAAAGGGAGAGAACATCTATATCTCCCAAACAGCAAAAGGCATTCTCATAGATATGAAACCATAGTAACACAAAATCCATGGAAAAAGCATCAACAGCTATGAAATATATTTTGAGGCCGACAAACTCTGCTTCAACACGTAACATATGCAATTTACATTGCCTGCAATTCTTTAGTCTGTTATTTGATCTTAATAGTATTCTATGCAAATTGTAGTGCAAAAAAATGTAACCAGAGATCCAACCGTAGATGCAGCATACCAACATTGCAAACCCTGGGCAAACAAGAACAAGCACCAAATAAGAACCCAGCTAAGAAGCACCAAAAGGCCCAAGTACAGGCACAGGACCGGAACCCTGCAAAGTCGAATCAAGCAACAACAAACAACATACATCGAAGAAAAAAGCAAGCACCAACCACTCCCCCAGGAACGATGTTGTTCCAATCGTGATTGTAGAAACCCAAACTTGAAAACTGTAACAACACGAATAGGCAAGCAACAACAACGACAACATGCAAATAAGAAATTAGTGGCATGCAAAAAACAAGCATGGACCAATGAACCAGCAATGCCATTGGAGCATATAAATTTTAAAAACGGAAGAAAATGTCTTCTAACAAGCCTGTTAAGTAACCATTCAACACTACCAAGCTTGTTAGGTAAACATTTAAGTCTGTCAGAAATGCAGTGTAAACATTTAAGAAAAAAATTCAAAGTGGCAGGTCTCTGACGTATCCCAAAAAAATAATTATACTTTTTGTAACAGTTGTTTGAACGCCAGAGAATGTATTGGAAATCCAAACTTTGGATATGCCACCATATCAAACATTTCCATAAATTTACCTAGCATAAAATGCTAAACCAAACATTCGAATTAATGCTAGCATTAATCCACCTTCGAGGAATGCATAAGAAAATATATGATTCAAAAAGACCATATACAATGAAATACTTTGGATATGCCAACATATATAACATTGGGAATAGCGAAGCCGGCAATAAGACCTCCAATCCCTTGTCCAATCAGATCATGACAAATATGGTACTTTTTTTTATATATAAATCGATGTTTTCAGTTCCCTGGTTCCAACAATAGATAATATGGAAATATTTGCGGTCAAAGGACAGACTAATATGAAGTCAATGATTTATCGATTGCTATAGTCTCTCTACGCCTATGACAAGGACTAATAAATAAATAAGACTTGCACATAATATTCTTTGAAATCCATGCAACTTTGTCTACATGAGTGAGCAACCCAAGTGGCTTTAGATTGATTTACAACATAAATATGTTCTCTCATCTCATTTACAAAGATTACTTTTGTTTCAAAAAGTCATTTTCAAGCATTGAAAGAAAATGAAGAACTTTCATATTTAATCTAGTTCTTCAAAAGATTCATAAATTTCTTTTAAAGAAAAGGTATGGGGCATCATTTAAAGAGGAGAAGAATTGTAAAGTTATGCTTGAGGAATGAGATTGGAGATCATCTATTTTACTAGTTTATTGATTCAAACTAGATCCAAACCAATGAATGATTGTAAAATTTGGGTACAAGTCAAAGCCAATTCCACAATTAATGAAGGTTACGAAAACTATGTAAAAAAATACAAAATGTAAAAGTGGAGTAAAACAAATGAGAAGAAAATAATGAATTATGTAAAATAGAAAAATAAAATAGGAGAGAAGGGTGAGGAATGAGAAATGAAGGGTTACGCCTATCGACTTTCTCTTATCCACCACCTCTCCTTCACATTCATTCTCCATGGATCTTTTTGCCTATGAAGGAGGAGGATGCACAAAAAGAGCCACATGCTACATTGTACCAAAAAGAGCACCTTACAAGCTGGTTTTCCCATTTGAATTTTCAAGGTAAAATTTGTGTTTATGGTATATTTTATTTGTTAGTAATGGTTTCAATTCTATAACACTGTATGTTTAACTCATTTTGATAATGATCTGCTCCATCTGTTTGTCTTATTATTGGTAAGAAAATGCAACCAATACATAATTGTTGCTTTATTGATTTTCAATCATAAAAAATAAATAAGTCATAATTTTTATTATAATAATTCTCTACTAGATTTGGTTTTGTGATGGATATACAAGTAAAAAGCATTGGTTTGAAGTCAAATTGCACTGTCACTTAAATTCCCCTCAACCATGCATTTTTGGACAATGCCCTCAAACACCGAGCATTATCATCCATCCTTGAGTCAGCTCATCAGAATTTCCCACAGTAATGAAACCCAACAGTTAAGAATTGTAAACCATCCGTCTATTGTGACCAAGAGATCTATGGTTGTGGTAATAGGACGGTTGCCTTAGTTTCTTTTAGTTTGTTTTTCCAATCAGATTTAAAGCAATTACAAGAAGTTTCTCATTCTTCTTTTTAATATTAATATTTTTATCCTATGTTTGAAATCCAAATTTAAAAAAAAGTTTGATAACCCATATTACTTTATTTATTATAAAATATTTTAGATTTCATTTCTTTTCCTAGAAACATTATAACTTTTAACATTAATAAATCATTAAAATAAATTTTATAAAAAATTACGTTTAAATAAATCAAACTAATAATAAGAGGTGGGTGATGAATCCTCAAAAACATTTTGTCAAGTAATTTTGAAAAAGGTTGTCACAGAGTACTAATCTGTGTAATTTTTTCGAATTATTCAACGAAAGGGAGAATATTAACATGTGTAAAGTCTTAAAATTATTCAAAGCACTTAACCCTAACAAATATTTATATATTTTTTCTAAAAGCCAGCGAAGTTAACAAGGTACTTAGCGATTGACATCTCATAGAACTTCATGTCTCTTTTAGAGCATTGGACAGAACTAAAGTTCATTGGACACACAACAACAAAGTTTGTCGATTATATACTTCTTTTCTATCGCAAAATAATTTAATATCTGGTTTTTAAGTTACCAATAAAAGAAAGCGCCCATACATTAAAGTTTATTGCTCTAAATACCTTATTTTAATGACTGCCAGTGGGAAGACGCAATATCGAAACACTTTCTAAATAAATGAAAATTAAACATTAATTGACTTTACGAATTAGTATTAATTTACGAAGTAATTGACTTTACCTATTTCAGTGTTAAGTTAGGAAGTAATTGACGTTACGTATTTAGTATTAGTTTGACTTTACGTATTTTAGTATTAATTTATGACTAGTGGGAAATGCCCTTTGTTAATCACCCCAATGGATGAAAAAGGGGCTTCAATGAATAATGAATAAAAAAACGAGGTCATTTGTATGAAAGTAGCGTTTATAATACAGAGAACCAGATCAGATCAACACATCTTCTTCGCTCCACATCCTCACGTCGGCCGTTCGAGTCTCCCTGCCACTCCACAATCCCAACCCTTCTTGGACAATTTCCCTCTGGATGCGTCTCAACGTCCACTCAATCATTCAAAAGACTTCAAATTATAATTTATACTATTTCAAATTTTATATAAAAAATATCGCTCCATATTATAATTTATATTATTTTAAATTTTATATGAAAAAAATCGTTTCATTATTTACATATCGTAAATAAAATTTCTTTCCAAAATTATGTTTTAATCACTTATGCTTTTAAGTGAAATCTTAATGTCTTACCCTTATAAGTCCTTGTAAAGGGACTATAGGAATTAGAATCAATTTGTTGATGACTTTACATTAGTTTGTTGTTATCATAAATTTAGATTGTTTTTACAAAGTTAAATATTGTAATATTGAATTTTTTTATTTAAAAAAAAAAAAACTAATTATTTTTTTTAATTGTTATTGGTGAATAATTTGAATTACTTATTAGATCTATAGGAATCTCTTTATTGGAATTGATGGATCAATCATATTTTTAAGTACAAAATTTAATCCTATGATCAGAAAGTGAAAATGTTGGCATATTCTTCGTCTTACATCCAAATCAAATAATAAGATCGCAATAATTAACTCCCTTGCATTTATAAAAACTTATTTCACTTTTATTAAACATGATTAAAAAATTACTATAACAGCATATGATTTCCACCACTTTTTGTAATTTAAAATTATTTATTTTATTTATATGAAGGCGATTGATTATAGGCTCCACGTTTAAATTTATGGAAGACAGGCGCCTCGTATACCTGAGGCAGGACGCTTCATATTCCTGAGACAGGGCACGTTTTGGTTTCTGATGTCTGAACCGTCGCAGACATTTAATATTCACATTCTATGGATACGAATGCGTAAGCGACGATGCATTTAATCATGTTGCATAATTGAAATACAGTTGAAGAATTCAATCGATCTATCTATTATTATCCACCGAGATGGCGGACCAGTACAAGCAATATGGCCAGGAGAAGACTGGACAAGCCAATGACTCAACCTCTGATGCTGCTGAAAGGACAAAGCAATATGGACAGGGGAAGACTGGACAAGCTCAAGTAATTATATATATCTGAGTATTTAACTGCTTTTACATTGTTCACCATCTGTGTTACTTATTTTCATTCTCTTTAGTCTCAACTTTTCTAAAAACTTCTGTATCAGTTGGTGATTTTATTGTTATTCGCTTTCTGGTGGTGTTGATATTGTATTTATTTTATAGGGAGTGACCGAGAGTGCTAAAAAGAAGGCGGCTGAGGAAGCCCGTGCTGCGCAACATAAGCCTTCTCTCACGCAGCTCTCGTGCTGCGTGAGAGAAGGCTTCTCAGGCGACTGAAACGACCGAAGGAGTTGGCCAGTCGGTAATGGAAAAGTCTTCTCAGGGGACTAAGACTGCCAAGGAGAAAGCCCAACAGGGGACTCATACTACCAAAGAGAAAGCCCAGTGGGGGAAAGAAGGAACCAACTCCTTCTTGCAACAGGTTGATTATTTTATTAGAAAATGGAGTTTTTTAAACTGAACTAGTTAACAATGTGAATTGAAGTTGATAAAAAAAAGGAACCGGGTCCTTCTTGCAACAGGTTGATTAGTTGATTATTTTATTAGAAAATGGAGTTTTTTTAATTGAAACATGGAAATGAATGGAGTTTGCATTGAATTTATGCAAGCTGGGGAAAAGGTGAAGGGCACTGCTCAAAGCGCCATGGAGGTTCTGAAGCATCCTTTGGGTGGAAGCGAGGGGACTAGAAACAATGGAAACGATGGGGATCAAAACAAGTGAAAAGGGCTTCTGTGTATTGTCCTTTATGTTTTTGTCTTTGGCTCGTCTTATGAAGACTTATTATTAAATGTTTTAATATTTTGTTATTATTAAATGTTTGATAGGTTAAATAATGATAATAGATGAATTAGGGTTTGAGACTTCTATATGAATGCTTGAGGCTTTGCATTAAGGAGTATGAATTTTTAATGTATAAATCGTGTTAAACTTAGTCATTATATCAAATTATTTTATATAATTACGAACAATCCATCATGTAATATATTTTAACATGGTTTTTGTGGTTCCCATTGCTTTCTTTGATGCGATTTTTGTTGTGAAAGTGGTTTATTTTTATCTTTCTATCCATAAGTAATCATTATATAATTTACATATTCTTCAACATGGAATATATGTTAATATTATTTTTGTAATTTCTTTTTCTACTAGAACTTATTTATGGAATATATGTTAATATTATTTTGGTAGTTCTTATTTATGGAATATATGTTAATATTATTTTTGTAGTTCCCATTGCTTTTTCTGTTGGAATTTATTGTTGTGAAACATATGTAAATTCTTTGTTTATTCATTCTCATTGTTACTTATATTTACATCTTTGTTTATTCATTCTCGTTGTTACTTATATTCAATAATAAGGAGATCAAACCGGATCGGTCATATATTACAATCATTTAGGAGCTCTAAAAATATATTAATACATTACACTATTAATTGAACCAATTTCACTATTAATATATTAATATATTAATTGAACCAATTTCCCCAATTTCCCTGACCATCAACAGGGCGGGCAATGCCACTACTCAAACCACTTAACTTAGCTCTGAAACACATTGTAGCATCCCCAACATTCAATTGAGCTACACCACATAAATTTTTCTATTCAATACATACATATACACACAAGCATATCTACGTATTGAACTGCATGCAATTAAACATATACATACAACACTATTGTGGAAGCTTTACATATAAAAGTAAACATACCATTACATTCTATAAATATGCAATTTCATACTGAATTAACAGTAAACACAGGCATACATCATATATACGGGAATACCCTTAAACATACAGACATTTAAAATCACACATGTGATAAACCCATAAAATAAGCCCATAAATAACAATGCATCATGTAAATTCATCACATAATTGGTATTTATCTTGGTAATAATGTCACCAAATACGTGAAGACCGTCCACAAACCTCCCAGCCTTAGACTACACTGTTCATCACTCTCAACAATGAGTCACCCTCGAGTTGAGACTAAACTCCACCCGGGAAAGGGATTCCTAGCCAGGCTAAAGGCTCGTAAACAACAGGAAAGACTCTGTCTCAAGTGCTCACTCAACTGAAAACCTATAGTCTCTCATTCCCCACATGCCTGTCCCACTAAAGGAAGTGTGCCCCTTCTCTTCTCAATAGTCCCTCGGCTACCCCACTTCCCTTCCAGGGCTTCAGCAACAGGCCGGACCGGAAGTCTCAGAGCACTGTAGCTGCAGTTTAGCACCTTCAGGAAATCGATCCCTAGCAATTCTCTCACTCAAAGAATTTTTCACGGGCCTGACAACCCGCTTCTTCAATCCCGCTCCAAAGTTTACCAGGTGCACCAACAGGAAAAATGGCTATGGAAATAGGTTCAGGTACAATGACAGAAAGTACGGAGGATAACTGACTGCGTGAGTGAAAAATGGTCATGGCGTCATGGATGAATGATCGAAGGAATCAATGGTCTAAATGAAGGAAAAGATCATGGAAGAGTGATGGGGGGGTGTGAAAATGAACTAAGTCCCCAAAATATGTATGCATGTCCCCAACTTGACACTTGTCATGTTGGGAGCTACTTTGGCCCACTTGCCCCCAACTTTAGAACTTAGGATAACATAATTATCCATACTTTATACTTAAATAAATATTAATATAATATTCCTTTTTGCCTTAAGCTCCCTAGCTTATCCCTTTTCCTTAACTTTTGGCCCCCACCTTTTCGCCAACTAGTAGAGTTTAGTCCCCCATCTCTTTTATTGTGGTCGGTCTGTGCGCAACGATGTATTTATATTAATTATGAGACATGTACAAAAATAGGTGCATTGGCCTTTAACATCTAAGCTCTCCGGCCTAATCAAAATATAAGCATCATAGCTTATAACCACTGGCTCACCAGCCTATAAAACATATCGTATACACAAAATCTCGATGGCCTCACAATCGTGCGCACTCAAGTTGTTGCACAATCATTTTACTGCGCAGTGCATGCGCGCACTACACCATGGAAAATGTAAGCCAAAAATATATCAAACAACTCACCATCTTAAGTACATTGTTACATTTACAGTTGGGATTCTACCTGGGGATATTACAATCCCCTCCCCTTATTTATGCACTATCCTCAGTGCATCATGTATCCACATACAACAAAATTTCTAAAAATCCCTAGTGCATTATATATCATGTACCATTCAAATTCTTTAAAATGTCCAAGCTTTAGCTATTGAAAGCTTGTTACACATTTGGTGCTCTACTTTCCAGTACTAGTTCTAGTACTTATACTGCAACTTGAAGTCAATTGCTCTATTCCATAGAGCTAGTTCAGGAAATAATTCAGCTAATTGTTCCTTATTACATGCTTCAATTATACTTCATTGAAGCAACAACTGGCTATAGATCCATGGCGTTCCACCTAGCCTTATATCTCACTGTTAATAAACTCTCAGCATCATATCATCCCTCAACAACACTCCAACCAACGGTCTCTCTTCCCCACATGCCTGTACAACCCAAGGTAGTATGCACCTTCACTGTCCAACAGTCCATTGACTGCTCAACTTCCCTTCCAGGGCTCCAGTACAGGCCATACAAGAAGTATCATAGCATCGTGGCTCCAGGAGTTCCAATTTTAATCAATATCATCTCATTTGCATCACACACATGAAGTTATTATGAGAGAGCATTATAAAATCCCATTTTAGAAATCAAATTAATTTCATAATGAATTTTGACTTTTTCCAAAATATGAAATTCTATTTCATAATTTTTCATTGTTGTTGCAATAATAGGATGTAATTTTCCTTATGGATTTCAGCAAGCACCATGCTAAATACCATTTTTCCTGCAATGATTATATATTGCATACAAACAACAAATTGTCAGTATTTTATGTACATCATAATTCAACATGTACATCACCTTATGCAATCTTCTTAGAATTGCCTACACCTAGCAATTCAATCACAATTACCAAACAGTTCAACCAAATAGAATGACTCATCATTCCATTCATATGCATATTCATAATTAATAACAATAAGTTCATTTCTTCAATTTTCTGAACATAAATTTTCTGTAGTCACTATTCCTGTTACCACCTCACTTGCAACTTTCTTGTTGCAATGTTTATCAGTTCCTGAAATGTTTTCAACTTCATGAGTTAGCAACATTTCAACCATTAGTTAATTATTTCAATGTAAAAACATATATACATGCACTCACAAAATGTATTCAGCAAAATGCATTTAAGTATACAATTCCATCATGTATGAGTGCAACTCTGCCACTTATCAGGCATGAGTGCAACTCTCAATGCTTATTTATTCAATGTACCCTTGTATTGATTTTCAGAATGAGCTTTATCTAAGTCATGCATCTTACCATTCATAAATTGGAAATATGGCCAATGTCTTGACACATCTCCACACACTTCCCATTGTCTTCACAATTACTTGGATGCCTTCCTTTTCGACCTGAACACTACACCAAGAATACAATTCTGTAGTGTTTATTAGTGTTAGCAAAAATGTTGCAGTTCAAGTTTTATTTAAAGGTAGGAAGCTCATTGGGTATTTGTGTGTCACATAACCTTTCTATAACCATACCTTTCCATATCCAACCATGTCCTGGTCTCATACATGACTAGTTTTCTTAGCATCATTCCTATAACAAGTTATTATCTTTTATTTTCTCTGGTTATTGCCTCAAAACCAAATTAACATGACATGCTACTATGTCAGTGTATGCATTCAAAAGATAAAAGATTTGATAAATATAACAAGCCTCTAGCGTTTACCACACTTACTAGTAACTTAATCCTATCAATGCACTTAAACAATACCATATAGTATATTATAAACTTCAATTTGGGGAAATCCTTACCTGAATTTCCTTTCGGCAATTATGCAATATAACTTCAAAAAGAAATACTTACCTGCATGGATGGCATTAAACAATTTTAATGCTACCTGATTAGTTGATGACAATAGAATCTCTTATGCCTCTTTATCAGCTTTATAATTCAACATTCCAACTTTCTGTTGTTTCCTTCCATGTGTAGCAACATTATCATCAACACTTGCAAACATGCAAGCACTCTCACTTTATGGCTATCCTAACCAGCCATAAAATACTTATTGCTACAATAATTGCAACAACTTAGTTCTTCCTGTATCATGTTTCCTTCTTTATCCCAGAAGTCTTCAATTCTTCTGGATTCTTGAACCTTCAAATGCTCTTCATTATAATTACCATGCATGAATATTGATGCTCTGAGCACTTTCTAGCCAAAACACGCTTGGCTTCCTTTGATTTTCCATTCAAATACTAAACTGATATTAACCTTCAACTTTTATTTACTCCCTGGATCCATCTATCCCAACTCATACTTGGATGAATTATAATTCCCATTATGTTGTCTTATAGACTTTGGATATTCAACATCTAGTTATTTTTCGGACTGAACTACTTCAACTCTTCCTTGAATGAATAATTTAATATTTGAGTTTTCTTTCATTCTTCTCTACTCCTTGCCAACTAGCCTCAAACTTGGCTTGCATAGCCAATTCTCTTAGCATGCTCTAAGGATGCACAGTTGTCTCCTTCCCTGGCTACATAGAATTAAGTAAAAGCACTTAATGTTGCTTTTAATTTACTAACATAATTTCAAGTGGTACTTCCACCCCCTGGAAATGTCACTCATGGCTCCATGCCATTTGAGATGGATTCTTCTCAGGCACCATCTCTTTTGCATTCAAAACCATGCATAAAACCATTTTCTTCTTCATGGTTCTCTATTGACTCTCTACAGAGATTCATTTCACCTTTAAGTCTTTCTTGGCTTTGAACCCACCCACCTCGCCCCAGACTCAAGCTCAACCTCCTCAGCCATCCCAGCTCGCTTCAGCTTTCCCCAACATAGCCAAAGAGGAAGCACTTTCGTCACCTCAACATTCAGGCACGAAGGTGGAAGAGGTTGAGCCACCTCCTCAGCTTGGCCCAAGCTTGGTACAATTGCAAGGGTCCCCCGCGACTCTCAACCCCTCCACCTCCTGCAACTTTCAACCACGCTGGTGGGAAGGGGGTTGCATTATGGAGGAGAAAATCCCCCCAAGTTGACAACTAATAGGCGATGGGCAAGACACAGGAAAGGTCGGTGCTGAAGAAGGCAATGATGCGGCTGTCAATGGCAATAATGGTGTTGAAGACACAGGCAAGGTCGATGCTGAAGAAGGAAATGACGGTGTTGACGATGGCTCACACCACATGTTTCATCTCGCAGCAGAGCAATTGGAGCTTCTCGTTGACATCCGCCAGCAGCAGGATGAGCAAGTGCACGACCAAAGCATCATCCATCAATGATTAGATCTGTTGTTCGAAGCTCTCTCATACGCCCCTCCTCAAGATCAATGCTCCACCTGCAAGCAGAAGTTCGTCCCGTCCTACACCATCCATGGATGTCCAAGTTCCCCAAAGGCTTGACACGGCCCACCCCTGTCTCTGGTTCATGTCAATTCTCATTTTCAAAATGAATAGTGATTTTTTTTTTACTCTTTTTTACAGTTTTGTAACCATCATAGAAATGGTGGCTCTGAAAGAAGTATGCCCTAGGCTAGTTAAGGGGAATGCATCTCGTGTTAAAATTCTCATCTTTCGCTCCAATTTTTGTAAACTGAAACTATGCCATTATAGTCATCCCACAGTTTGGAGCCACCTGTTCTGGTTTCCCTTATGTAGCGAAACAGGTGGCTGCGAAATGATATACAAATGTACACTCATGATGATATAATATAAGGTTCTCTCTTTATTTACAAAAAAAATATATTTTAATATCAATATTTATGTTTTGATTTATAAAATATTTAATACATTAATATATTTAATGTATCAATGTATTAATACATTAATAATGCTTCACTAAATGTATTAATAATGTTTGTTTTAATGTATTAATACATTAATCTATTTAATGTATTTAATACATTTAATACATTAATGAATTTAATGTGTTTAATATATTAATATATTAATGTTATTTAAGACATGTCTGTCGTTAACTAGCAACAACCACTTTTATGTAAAAAGTGGTTAATGTACGTGTCATTTTCCTCCTGAAAAGCATTTAAGTCGTGAGTATGAAGCCAATAATCGATCCTCGAAATCCTCAACTTAATTATCACCGACAATTCACACATTGTTCGTCATAAAATTGTTTGGCGATTTGGTCTCGCTTGGTTTAGGCTACATAAGGCTACGAGTAGATGATCCAGCATTTGTTTGAGTTGGATTCTTGAGGTCAATGCGGCGAGACAAAATAAATCACGATCTTGCCGAGGCCAAGATTACTACAGGTCGAATCCTTATTCCACCAGAGGGCTTCATGAGTTCGAGAGAGTCTATGTCGTGCTCTTTACCACAAGAGAATACATTGCGAAAGAGATTGGCGTCTGAGAGGCCATGGTGGGGATCACGTATTTCAATAATGGATGGATCCTGGTTGTGGTGAGAGCCAAAGGATGAATCGAAAAGAAAAACAACGACCGGGGTGCTTATGGGGTTTCGATTATTGGATCCGTTGAGAAAAATAATGGCCAGAAGGACATGGAATTGAGTAGAAAAGAAGAAGCACAGGGCCTTAGTGTGAGTACAACAACCATTAACACTGTGAGACTCATGTTCAACCAACCGAGTTCTCGGGTACGTCTTCTCTAAAGACTGTGAAGCCCAAAAACATGGATCATGAGCACAAGCATCATCATCAGCATAACTCTAAAGCTAAAAAATTCATCAGAAGGGTTAATGTCTCCATGGATAATTTATCCTCCAGACCGGGGAGACCAGTACAACGATCGAATAACTTCTACAAAAGACCCAGGTCGACCATTTCTTACGACGCCAACGTGGGTGCATTGACTTTTATGATCATCACGTTGTTGTGTTTATTTTTTATGGCCAACCCTGTGCAATTTTCTTCACATCCGCGTGGTATTATTTGCTTCCAATGTTGGCAGAACATTTGGAAAAGATAAGAGGGATGGATAGGTATACTAAGAATAATAATAACAGGATGGTTGATCTTCAATCTAGTGAACACACTAAGAAGGTGATCATGGATGGATTGGTGCAGAGGAAGCATAATTTATAAGGTTAGTTCAGTGATGCTATAGAGTTTAACATTCATATCTCGCATTAGGGACTATAACAGAAACATTAATAAATATCTGACCCTTCAGGAGTGCAGAAGTCGAAGCGTTTTTCGTTCTCCCTCGGAAGCCGACCCAGATTGCGTCGAACTGAAGATATGTTGGAAACATAGATCAAAGATGTGAAATATAGAGCCAAAACAGAGACACTAGTGTTGCATGACAACTTAGTTCATTATTTGATAGGAAATACACTGCCATGTAACACTTGTTAATATCATTTTTTTTTAACAAATCATATGAAGCATTATTTCAAGATATTTTCAAAATATTAAAAACAATTGTAAATCATTGGATGATGAAAGTGCTATGAGCTAAAGGATATTAATATATTTTCACATTATGAAAAATAAATGTAAATTACTCGAGAAAGAAAGTGGTATGACAAAATGGGATATGGAAATTAGTGTCCTCTCATTAAAAAAGGAGTTGAATGAGCTAAGTAAGGAGTTAGAATGAGATTTATATATTATTTAAGTAAGAGCATTTCAAGTCTTAACATTTGCTATTCACATGTTGAAAAGTTGGCTTTGGAAGTGGTCATTGTTGTCCAAAGATTTCGACATTACATCTTACTTTGCACTATCATGGTCATTGTTGAATCGAACTTCATGTACCACATCTTGACTCGTCGGGTACTTGGGAAAATATTCAAAATGGATCATCATTCTTTAGGAATTCGATTTCGAGTTCACCAAATCCAAAGAAAAATAATCATTGGTTTTTGCCAAGTTGATTTGCGATATTCCCCATATTGATGAGAAAATTGAATCCAATGATTCCCTTCCTGGTGAGTCGTTGTTCCTTATCAATGCATTTGATCCCTGGTATGGAGACATTATTTTATATCTCTAGACCCAACGCTTCCACCCAAATATTTCATGTGACGAACGATGTCATATTAGACACCATTCAAAATACAACCTCGTTGTATGTGACACTTTATATCTCTGCGGTATTGATATTGTTCTACGATGTTTTTTGACCCATGAAGAGGCTGAGCATGTTTTAAATCATTGTCACTTAGGAGCTTTTGGTGGTCATCTCTCTAGGATGGCTACAACCCAGAAGATATTAGGTGCAGGTTAGTTTTGGCCATCCATTTTCAAAGACTATATTAAGGCCGTTAAAAAATTATCACCCTGTCAAATCTTTCAGTAGAAAGCACGTACCCACCCTGCTCCGCTCCATCCCATTGTCTCCATCGACCCCTTTGCAAAATGGGGTATTGATTTTAAGCAATGTAATCCTACCTCAGCTAGGGGGAATAGTTGTATTATCGTCGCAATCGATTATTTCACTAAATGGGCTGAGGTTATGCCTACATTTATGAATGATGGTCAGACTACAACACTTTTCGTATTTAACCACATAATCGCTTGATTCTGAGTTCCACGAGCTATTGTAACTAATCACAGATTGCATTCCCAAAATCCGATGATGAGTGAGTTGCATACCAAATTGGGTTTTCGTCATGAAAAGCCATCCCCATACTATCCTTGGGCTAATGGACAACTTGACGCCATCAACAAGGTCCTAAAAAACATGCTTCAATGCATGGTGGGGGTAGCACAAAACCACTTGGTATTTGAAACTCTTCTCATCACTTTGGACCTATCGAACTTTGGTTAAAACCACCACTGGATAAAAAACCTTTCCAGTTAGTATATGGGTTAGAAGTGGTGTTGTCGATTGAATACGAGATTCCATCTTTAAATCTAGACGTAGAACTCCTACCCAACACCTCTGCCAAAGAAGAACATTTTTTGCACCTAACGAAGTTGGATGAAACCGATCATGATGTTGCTCTCATTAACGAGATGTATAAAAAATGCATCAAAAATATGTTAAGTTTGTCTGACCTGGCACATTCGCAAAGGAGATCTGGTCATGGTCTATGACCAAGGCCAAGATAAAGTTAGAGCAGGGAAATTAGAGACTATGTGGCATAGACCTTACATCATTAAACATATGCTACAAAGAGGTTCCTACGAACTAATTGATTATGATGGAATCCGTCTCAATGAGCCTCGCAATGGGATCTAACTGAAAAAATACTACGCCTAGAAAATATTTCATGTGTGCTTTGTACATTATTGTACCATATGTTTTGGTTTTGTGTGTTTTACTTTTGCGTGAAAGAGTTTCGTTCATCCTTAGCTTCTTATACCTTCCTTTGTGCTTGGATGTGCATATGTTAACATATTTCCCTATACATTTTGGATTTGCAGATGGGGCTAGCTGAAATACCTAGAAGTTAGCTTTTGCAGCTTGGACCATTTCCCATTATGGTGAGTTGGTAAGCTCAGGAGGGACCTGTCTTGGACCTACAACCAATAACGTTGCAGAATATCACGTCGTTATTCAACTTTTTACTGAGGTCGTCTCTCTTGACATATCTCAAATAATTGTTAACCTTTTTTTTACTTTAAGGAGTTTGTCATGTGCTGCGCCGAGAACTATATTCCGAGCCAGCGGATTGTCTAGATGGGTGACCATTTCCAAATATCCCTATCACCTAAAGTATTTCGAAATATGTTAACACTTCCCGACCCAACGCTTACTTTCAAGGGAGAGAATTGCAAGCAGTTCTTAAAGAAGCATGGAAATGAATTAGACCTCTTGCCAAAGTTGTTACAGGACCCAATGCTCACTCCCCAGGACATGGCCATATTATAGGTTAGTGCATGAAAAAACCTTTTTCGAAAAATTGCATGGATTTTCACGAGGACAACGAGACAAAAAAGTGCAACCGACATCTCTTGCATGATTTTGTATATTTTTTATTTTATGGTCAAGCAACAAACCATCTTCCATTGCCACAAGATGATTTCCATTTAAATCTCTTCCCATTTATTGCAATAGAGGAGGCAAAAGAAATTGTTTATGCCATCTTATTTAATTTTCATCGTGCCAAATTTCTATCCATTTCCTGGACTATCTCTGTGTAGGAAGATGAACTCTGAATTTGACCCAGTAACATTCTTGTGCCAAAAATTATGGAGACACGACGCTTGTCAACAATTTTATAAGGTCTTTAATTATTTTGTTTTATTTTTTAAAGCATTGATATTTGGAAGGTATTTTCCCCGGTTTTCTGGCCAGGCGACAATCTTCCTGGATAGGAAGGGCACAGTACAAGAAATGAAGAACTATAATGTTATAAGGATTTTTCGGGTCTAAACAAAATCCTTGCTTCCTTCTATGTCACATATATGGTACACTGTTTTTTGCTGGAATAACAAGGGAGTACATCTATTGGTTGCATTTTTTCCATGAAAAACGAAAAGGACAATTCATCTCTATGCCTTGGAAAGTCCAGGATTTCATGGTCAGGAACGACTTCAACAGTTATTTCACTTACACTATCTTGAATGGACTCCGTACTAGTACCTATTATTCGCACAAGAAGAACCAAAAAGACCCAGGTGAAGAAAGTGTCAAGTCATCGACTACCACAACCAAGACCACAACATCTCGTGGAATTACTCCAACGGCTTACCCAAGTAACAAAGTTACACACAGTTCTTCAAGCGGAGGAGTAGATAAGAACCCTCCCTTCAACAAAATTGAAAGTTGTCACAAGCTTCTTGCAGGAAAAAAATGGAAAAAATAGTCCAAGAACAAGAGGGACCGAGGGGAGAAATTGATATCTAAGATCTCTCCCTCGAAGATATGGAACTAGAAATTGACATTGAAAAAATGTTCCTTGACGACGATCACCTAGAGAGAATTTCTCCTTACAATCCTAGGATGGAAATACTTGGCATAGATACATTGGACGAAGAAGAGTCTTTTGCATTTCAGAGCATTGTTTTTTACATCGAATCAAAAAAATTGTTTTTTTTTTTTTTTTGTAATGGGGGAATCGGAAACGCGTGGTTCTCATACTCACGTGACACGGGTTCGATCCCCTTCGGCTACCACTATAACCCCAGGTGCAACCACCCAACCCGCAAGAATGGTGCACAAGTAAATCGGGGTGAGAATCGAACATGAGACCTCATTTTTACAAATTTCCTTCCATTTACACAACACTTGCCAATCCGTCTACACCCCCGCGAACCAAAAAACATGATTATTGAAAATAAATATGTAAAGAATAAGAAAGAGACATCTCATTCAGAGTTCAACCTATGCAACATGTGCCCTTCCCAGATATCCAAGATGCATCGAGTAACTGGAGATGCTCTAGACAACTCTATTAACGACCTTGAAATGGAAAACCTCATGTTAAAGATGTGAATCAAAGAATTGGAGGCAAATCTAATGCTTCTTCCACTATTTTCTAATCCTTTGGAAATGGTCGGGTCCACCGCACTTTCCCCAAAGTTAAAAGGTTCAACAAGCCTTCTCACATTGGCCCGAGACTATGTGGAAAATAATATAAACAAAAGAATGGAATTAATAATATAAGCTTGGGAGATGTCAAAGAATATGGTCTCTTTTGGAACAAGAGTGCATGATTTTCATGAGTTTCTGCAAGAAAATCTCAAGAATGAGCAAGTTTTTTTATCTCGATGCAGTTTTACCATTTGGTGTTGAAGTTACCAGTATGAAAAAATTTAGAAGAAGACAAGAGGATCTCCCTTCCCTAGATCGAATAAACTAGCTAAACGCATGCTGGAAAGAAAAGGTAAAGAAACTGATTGGTATCGTTCAAGAATGTAGCCAGACCATATCTAAAAGAGATAAACTATTCAATAAGCTAACTGAGATAGATCTAGCTGCCAACATCAATGTAGTCCACGACCCAAAATTCATATTGAAGTCGTCGTTTTTAACAAAGCAAGAATTTGATTATCAAATTCATATCTATAAAACACTGTCATTTGAAAATTTCTATGACATTCTTGAATATGGTGAAGATGACATGAAAACTTGACTAGTCAGTTATGCAATTAGAAAAAAAAATATTCAAGAAGCATTGCACAACTTGTCTATTGATCTAAGGGACTTGGAAAGTGAATTCTTCAATACAAAAAACCGGCATGAAATGAATATGGTGCCCATGAGGAGCTACATCGAAGAATGGTTGAAAAGGGTTGTCGACCAGATTACCAATGAAGGTCAAAGCCCATGAAATCCATAAAAGGACATCGGGAAAGAAATGACAAGGCATGGGACACCATCATAGTAAGTTGATACTGATTACATTCTTTTGTCTTCATCCACTTATTCTAACAAAGCTTTAACCAAGATTTGACAATTTTCTCTTTCTTCTTGCCAGGTTTTGTTGTTTTCCATCGCCGACTTTCTTCTTTCTACAGACTTCATTCGTGTACATATTTTCTTTGTAGTCTGCGACAGTCCCTATCAGAGTCAATCTAGAAAATACATTTTTATTTCACAAAATATGTACTGAACTATAGATTTTTTTACAAATTTGAAGACAATTTTTTTGGGAAATATTCTCAAATCTATTTTGTGACCCAGTTTATCTAAATATAAATATTTGGGGTTGTTTTATGCTAATATTCAATGCTTGGTGTTTTTATTTGGAATTTGTATTTATTCGTAAAATTAACTCATTTCATTGTACATGTTCATGTTCTATATTGTGCATGTATTGCAGCTTCCTATATTTCAGAATATTTTTCAATATACAAAATGTAAAGTCATATATTTTTTTCTATGTTCCTTGTAGGTTTGAGCAAAAAAATTTGAGCCCAAAACACCATTCAAATTTGAACATGGTTTACATTTGGACCAAAAATAATCTAGTAAGATACATTAATATGGATACATTTTAAATAAACATAAACAAAATCCCTTTAAACTTGAACCTGACTTTCTTGGGCTCCTAGATTGTCTGCGGGTTGATCGGTTAGCGGACTGTAAAATCCTCATTTCCATATATATCTTCACATCAGGAACCCGACCGACGACCATCCGTTTCAACACTTGGCCAAATATCTCACCACGGTGTCCCAAATTAGAGTTATTTCATTCTTATCCCGCGTGTTTCGTTATATACATCTTCCACCCAACACTTCTATCATATACATTTTACATCCAATAATTCCATGATAAAATATAAAGTATAGAAGACAGAAAAAAAGGATTAATATATTGACCTTTGTGATAGATATCCCATTTTCTCGCAAGATCTTTTTTGCATGTTTCTAGAGAAGTTATATACTTATTGCATATACTTGGAAAGAAGTGTGAAGGTGGCGAGCACGAAAATACCCATGGAAAGCAGTCGGACAGGCTTCAAAATAGGGTGGAAAGGGTTCCTGAGGAGATGTAAGGCCTCGACTGTCAAATTATATATATCATAACATTTCAGTGCAAAATGTGTAACACGAAGAAGGTGTTCCTACCATCGTTAATTCAAATTCATTCTATTTTCACTAGTGACAACTCAGTGCATAACTTTGCTTATTGGAATTAACAAGAAAATAATGTATTCAAAAGTGATTTACAGGAGCCCGACTGAACCCCGGGTTGGGGATTGGTCCTATATCGGGACATAATGAGCCTGACCGACTGCAGTTCCTTTCAACACTTAGCCAATTATCTCTCTGCGGGGTCGCGACTTTGCGCTATTGAATTTTTATGCCCCATGTTTCGTGATATACGTATTCAACAACAATTTACGAGAGTCCGACCGACCCCTGGGTTGGTGCTATTATAAATCTTTCACCTAAAACTTATGTCATCTACAAGTGCGTAATATACATCTTGCACCCAAAACTTCTGTACTCTACAATTCGTCGCAACTTAACGCTATCGATTTCTTATGCCCCCATGTTCTGTGATATACGTGTTTCACACAACACTTCCATGATATAAATTTTGCACTGAACACTTGCATCATTTACAATTCGACCCCAGTTATAGATCCCTCCTACCCGAGAATCTGCAATCTGAAAAGTGGCTAGGCATCGAATGGATAGAGGTCGGTCGGAGTCACGATATAAAAGCACAAAACAACATTCAAACCCAAACATGGTTTACATTTGGACCACAAATAATCTAGTAAGATACATTAATATGGATACATTTTAAATAAACATAAACAAAATCCCTTTAAACTTGAACCTGGCTTTCTTTGGCTCCTCAATTGTCCACGAGTTGATCGGTTAGTGGACTGTCAAATCCTCATTTCCATCTATATATTCACATTAAGAACCCGACCGACGACTGCCCCTTTCAACACTTGTCCAAATATCTCACCGCGACGTCCCAACTTAGCACTATCTCATTCTTATCCCGCGTGCTTTGTTATATACATCTTGCACCCAACACTTTCGTCATATACATTTTGCACCCAAGAATTCTATGATAAAAGATAAAGTATAGAAGACAGAAAATAAGGGTAAATATATTCACATATGTGATAGATATCTCATATGCTCGCAAGATCTTTTCTGCATGTTTCTGGAGAAGTTATATACTTATTGCATATACTTGGAAATAAGTGCGAAGGTGGCGGGCACAAAAATACTCATGGAAAGCAATCAGACGGGCTTCAAAATAGGGTGGAAAGGGTTCCTGAGGACACGTAAGCCCCCGACTATCAAATTGTATATATTAGAACATTTTAGTGAAAAATTTGTAAAAAAAAGAGGGTGTTCCTTCCATCCTCAATTCAAATTCATTCTGCGTTCACTAGTGACAACTCAGTGCACAACTTTACTTATTGGCATTAACAAGAAAATAACGTATTCAACAACGATTTACGGGAGCCCGACCGACCCCCGAGTTGGGGATTGGTCCTATATCGTCACATCATGAGCCCCACCGACCGTATTTCCTTTCAACACTTATCCAATTATCTCCTCGCGGGGTCATGACTTAGTGCTATTGAATTTTTATGCCCCCTCTTCCGTGATATACGTATTCAACATCAATTTACGAGAGTCTGACCAACCCATGGGTTGGTGCTATTATAAATCTTGCACCCAAAAATTTCATCATCTACAAGTGTGTGACATACATCCTGCACCCAAAACTTTCGTACTCTACAATTTGTTGCGACTTAGCGCTATAAATTTCTTATGCCCCCCTGTTTTGTGATATACATGTTGCACACAACACTTGCGTCATTTACAATTCGAACCCGGTTATAGAACCTTCCTACCTGGGAATCAACAATATGAAAAGTGGATAGGCATCGAATGGCTAGCGGTCGGTCGAAGTCACAATAAAAAAACACGAGCACAAATGTGAATGGGTGCATCCGCCAACGTGCATTGGGGCATTTTTGGAAAAATAGCTAAGTAACAAGAAAGAGAGACTAGAGTGGAAAAACAAATGAGAATTTTGTTGATTATAGAAGAGGGAAAAGAAGGTCCAATATATTCAAATCTTTAATTGATAATCCATTTCCTAGAAATATCTTTTCTGTATGTTTGAACTGCGGAAAGCGGTCGGACGAGCTTCAAAATAGGGTGACAAGGGTTCCCGAGGAGACGTAAGGCCCCGCCTGTCAAATTGTATATATCGGAACATTTCAGTGCAAAATGTGTAACACGAAGAGGGTATTGATGCCATCTTCAATTCAAATTCATTCTTCTTTTACTAGTGACAACTCAGTGCATAGGTTTGCTTATTGGCATTAAAAACCAAAAATAGATCTTCCACCCAAAACTTGCGCCATCTACAGTTCCGCCATATACATCTTGCACCCAAAACTTTCGTGGTCTACAATTCGTCCACATATTGGAAAATGGTTTGCATTTCGACCACAAATAATCTATTAAGATACATTATTATAAATACAATTTAAATGACTATATTTAAACTTGAACCTGACTTTTTTTGAACACGTTGATTGGTCCTATATCGTCACATCATGAGCCCGACTGATCGCAGTTCCTTTAAACACTTAGCCAATTATCTCTCCGCAGGGTCGCAACTTAACACTATCGAATTTTATGCCCCATGTTCCATGATATACGTATTCAACAACAATTTACGGGAGTCCGACCGACCCCCGGGTTGGCGCTATTATAAATCTTGCACCCAAAACTTCCTTCATCTACAAGTGCACAATATACATCTTGCACCCAGAACTTCTGTACTCTAGAATTCGTCGCGACTTCAGGCTATTGATTTGTTATGCCCCCTGTTCCGTGATATACATGTTGCACACCACACTTCTGTGACATACATTTTGCACCAAACACTTGCGTCATATACAATTCGACCCCGGTTATAGAGCCTACTTATCTGGGAATCCACGATATGAAAAGTGGTTAGGAATCGAATGGTTAGCGGTCAGTTGGAGTCACGATATAAAAATACGTGCACAATTGTGAATCGGTGTGTCCGCCAACATGCGCATTGGAACATTTTCAGAAAAAATGGCTAAGTAATGAGAAAGAGAAAGTAGAGGGGAAAAACGGTCGGACGAGCTTCAAAATAGGGTGACAATGGTTCCCGATGAGACGTAAGGCCCCGCTTGTTAAATTGTATATCTATTCTTCTTCTACTCGTGACAATTCAGTGCACAGGTTCGCTTATTGGCATTAAAAACCAAAAAACATATTCAACATATTATAGATATTGCACCCAAAACTTGCATCATCTATAGTTCTGTCGTATACATATTGCACCCAAAACTTTCCTGGTCTTCAATTAGTCCACATATTGGAACATGGTCTACATTTGGACCACAAATTATCTATTAAGATACATTAATATAAATACAATTTAAATAAACATATTTAAACTTGAACCTGATTTTTTTTGAACTCGTCGATTGGTCCTATATCGTCACATCATGAGTCTGACCGACTGCAGTTCCTTTCAACACTTAGCCAATTATCTCTCCACGGGGTCGTGCCTTAGCGCTAAAAAAAAATTATACCCATGTTTTGTGATAGGTGGGTTGGTTCGCTTATTTCCCCCGGGTTGGCGCTATTATAAATCTTACACCCAAAACTTTCGTACTCTACAATTCGTCGTGACTTAGCGCTATCGATTTCTTATGCCCTCATGTTCTGTAATACACATTTTTCACCAAACACTTTCATCATTTACAATTCAACCCCATTTTCCAAAATTTACCTTGTAAGTTGCTTAGCAGGGACTACACTGCCACACAACATTTGTTTTAATGATTGCTAGTGGGAAGATGCAATATCGAAACACTTTCTAAATAAATGAAAATTAAACATTAGTATGACTTTACGAAGTATTTTAGTATTAAGTTAGGAAGTAATTGACGTTACGTATTTAGTATTAGTTTGACTTTACGTATTTTAGTATTAATTTATGGACTAGTGGGAAATGGCCTTTGTTAATCACGCCAATGGATGAAAGAAAGATGATTGAGCTATTGATCCCTTTGATTTGTTGTATTTTTGGGAGTTCTCTTCACTGCATGCACATCCTCATCTTGCGGCCTCCGTCGATGATCATTAATGGCGTCAAGCACCAGTTTTCCCTCCCCTTTGCCTGACACTACTGGAACCAAATCAGATCAACACGTCTTCTTCACTCCACATCCTCACGTCGGTCGTTTGAATCTCCTTGCCACTCCACAACCCCAACCCTTATTAGAAAATTTCCCTCTGGATGCGTCTACGGATAAATACAAAGAACAACAGCAGCATGAATAGGGTTTCAAGAGGAGAAATCCCATTGACGATGGTAGAAAAAGGAAGATGAGGAAGGAAAAGGAAACAACACGAAACAACAACCACAATGATAGCAATGACATAATCTCAAGATCCACATCGTCCTCTCTGCACAAACAACTACGATCTCATCGAGGAGAACGAGGAGGATCCAGAGACCAATCATGCTGGCCAGGATTGGAACCCCAGACTCTATACAAAATAGGCCCAAATTTGTTGCCTCGACGATCGATGAACCTGTTGGTGAATTGTCGGTTGGCCTGTTTTATGTCTAAAGAGTATCTCACTTGTGAGACATTGTTGGGAAGACCGTGGCCACTGTAGGATTCAAACAATACCAAAATCCCTAACAACAAATCGCAGCCTAAGTCCGGCTCTCCCGATCGGGATGCAGATGAAAGCAGAAGAGAGAAAGATAGGCTCTATCATACGCTCATGGATTTCCTCAATTCGAGGTCCCACAAGCTATCGTAACTGATCACAAATCCGATTTCCAAAATTCGATGATGAGTGAGTTGCATACCAAATTAGGTTTTCGTCATGAAAACTCATCCCCATACTATCCTCGAGCTAATGGACAAGTTGAAGCCATCAACAAGGTCCTAAAAACCATATTTCAATGCATGGTGGGGGTAAACAAAACCACTTGGTATTTTAAACTCTTCTCATCACTCTGGATCTATCAGACTTCTATTAAAACCACCACTGGATTCAAACCCTTCCAGTTGGTATATGGGTTAGAATTGGTTTTTCATATTGAATGCGAGATTCCATCTTTAAAATTAGACATAGAACTCCCACCCAACACCTCTGCCAAAGAAGAACGTTTTCTGCACCTAAAGAAGTTGGATGAAACCCATCGTGATTTTACTCTCATTAACAAGACGTATCAAAAATGTATCAATACCCAATATGTTAAGTTTGTCCGACCTCACATATTCACAGAAGGAGATCTGGTCCTGGTCTATGACCAAGGCCATGACAAAGTTGGAGCAGGGAAATTAGAGCCTATGGGGCATGGACCTTACATCATTAAACGTGTGCTACAAAGAGGTGCATATGAGCTAATTGATTATGATGGAATACCTCTTAGTGATCCTTGCAATGGGATCTAACTAAAAAAATACTAGGCCTATAAAATCTTGCATGTGTCCTTTGTACATTATTGTACCATATGTTTTTGTTTGGTGTGTTTTACTTTTGAGTGAAAGAGTTTTGTTTCATCCTTAGCTTCTTATACCTTGCTTTGTGCTTGGATGTGCATATGTTAGCATATTTCCCTATACATTTTGGATTTCCAGATAGCACTAGCTGAAATACCCAGAACTTAGCTTTTGTAGCTTGGACCATTTACCATTTTGGCGAGTTGGTAAGCTCGGGAGGGACCTGTATTGGACTTGCAACCAATAACGTTGCAGAATTTCATGTCGTTATTCGACTTTTTACTGAAGTCGTCTCTCTTGAAATATCTCAAATAATCATTATCCTTGATTCCCAACTTGTGGTTTGTCAACTTAATCACATTTATATCATACACAGTCCAATATTTATACGTCTCTACTTGAGGGTTCATCGTCTCGAAAGGTATTTTACTTACATAGAATACTAACACATACCGAGAGAACTTAATGTCATTACAGATTTGTTAGCAAATTACATGTTAGATTGGCATATCACACATAGATGAATATTCAAGATCATAAAGCATAAACATAAAATATAAAAACATCACATCATCGTAACATAAGTAGCTTAGACAAAACCTGTATATATATATATATATATATATATATATATATATATATATATATATATAGTATAAGTTTTCCAATGACATCATCTGAAAAGTACATGGAAGGAAAAAATGTGGGCTACTATGCCCACGCATCATCATAGTAAGAATAAAGGAAACTCTACTCGTTTCCCTATACTACATTGTGCTCATGGTAGCACACCACTGCTCTAGCTACTCACCGCAACATATGGCTGATACTCTCTAGTACATACACTGTGTGCCTCTATAAGTGTAAAGGGACATCTCATAATCTCATGGAGGGGACACGCATGGTAAGCCCCCTAAGATTCCTTTCTACCTTGTGAAGTCCTCCAACTTCACCACCTGCCTCTATTGTTTCCTGGGCACCTCCGCATCCTCCAAATGGTGGCATTCAAGCTGGACGAGCCATCCCTCTATGTGTATGATGAAAAAAAAACATGTTTATATCGCTCATTGTACCTAAAAGAATAAAAATATTATAAAAATAAAAACAAACACTTTTTGCAAGGTCACATTTTTTGAATCTACCTTATGCATCCCACTGTTCCCCTTCAGGGAGCACTAGATCTTCACTACCTCTGAAGTCCACTCCAATATAAGGATAATATTATATTATCATGATCTGCCTCCTCCACCATGAAAATAAATAAACAATGAATGAAAATGATGAAGGTTCGTTCCCCAATAGAGGTGACATGCTAGGCCACCTCTCCATCCTAGGCTCATATATCGAATGGTCCATCGAAGAAATATGTGGTTGAATCAGGGGTATTCGTTCTAGGAAGAATGATACAAAGAATGACCTGTACCCAAATTGTTTCTGCCTCCTTGATCTACATCTGGAAATATGATATTTGACATTTGTGAGCAATCTTACACACCAATTGAAGATTTTTGGCTCAAGGCACTCAACTATGTATGCCATCTATGATTTGGAAGCCAGATGAGGATTGGCGCTCCCTGCGAGTTTGGTTATTGTGAATAGGATATCTCATAGTGGAAGATCTATAGAATCCTTAATTGCAATACTATCATCTTTCTTGTGGGATCCTGTGTTGTGTTATGTAGTCATCATCCTGCAATGGTGTAGCCCATGGGCCAAACAAGATGATGGGTGGACCTCTTCTAGAGAGCCCTATCATAAAATACACATCCTCGATCGCAATCTCTAAAATTTGAAATCCTACTCAAAAGCTATACTCATCGGTATCCCATAACCCAATCAGATGCTCAAGGAGAAGAGTCTCTTTCCACATGTTCTATACCTTGAAACATTTCAGTAAGCCACAATTTCAGAGTGCTTCCCTTGATTGAGGGTCTTGCAATGCAACAATGTCATCATTCTCATTCTCTCTTTCCTTCCACTCAATCATTTTGGAATTCAAAACCCTGCAAAACAACATTAAGAATCATTAGTTAAAATCCCAAGCCAAACAATTGTTGTTTCATAAGCCAAAAACAATTTAATTTTTTATTTTTTTTGCCTGGCATGCCCCTCCAAGCTACTTTGGAGCATTAGTGCACCCTGTTCAAGAGAACTAGGGAACCGAGATCTGGGACAATGCCCCCCTGATAACTTAGGGGAGCGTCGCCTTGGTAGTGTGCCATGGGGTCTCCAAAAGGGCCTAAAAAATCTTAAAACATGCATGAAAATGGGAATGAAAACATGTAAATGAAAGAGGAGGATCAGAATACCAACCTAGTCCAGACGGAATGACGAATGATGGCACAGAGCTCCCGCAATCGACATCGGAAAAAATTGTCCAAATGCAAAAAAACTCAGGTGAAAGAGGCAGGTGAAAGTGAAAAGTGAAATAAACTATATTTTTTCACCCAAATTACTTTTAACCACTTACAAAATAGTTTCATTAAAACCTTTTTCACATTGAAATTTCATTTTATTTGATATTTTTTCTGTAATTTCCGTTGGTTTTTAAGGAATTACTGACGTTTTTTTCCTAGAATATCTTTTTAATACAAGAACTTATGGAGGTGGAACTTTTTGGTAACCTTGCAATCCATTTGAGCACGCTTCATCATTCTTTGAGCTCAATAAAATCATGAAGAGTCGTCTATTGGGCGATAGTTTAACCCTTTTTTTGTCCTAACAGACTAACTATGAAAAAGGAATACTATGACTGTATTATTTTATGCTTTTTCGAGCCTTGGAGACTAAAATTACGAAAAATAACATCTACAGAGTTTTATTTAAGTTATTTGCAAACTCCCTAAACATGAAAAACCACTGATTTTTCCTTCTCTGGACTTGTAAAACCATCCATTGAAGGGTCCATCTCGGGATGAACCCTTACTTCTTCTAGTTCGTTAAAAATAGGAAGAGAAACTTACTGAAGGTAAGTTATACCGAGCACCTGTTATCCTCCTCGAGCTCGATAAACAACAAATAGGTACTCATCTAGCTAGATGGGGGGAAAATTGAAGGAAGTGGGTCGAGTGTCTTGAAACTTTTAAGGCAGTTGTTGTTGTCACCCTTGAACATGGAACATGTTTGCGTCTCACCTCACACTTGTTTATTTCAATCTCCCCTAAGTCACACCAATGCTATGAGTCTTGTTACTCCTTCGTCTCACTTGAAGAGTGCCTGATCCATTGTCGCACTATGTTTTGGTACTTTTCTCAAATGAGTCAAATATGCCAAATATTTTGTTGTGCCTCATAAATGTTAAAAGGAAGTTTTACACCTCAGATCAACCATCTATAGTATTACCAGTTTCCATTCCTATGTCAGTATGTATTCACCATATCATATCACTTTCCTATGACATTTTTGGGTCAATGTTAGGGGATGCATCAAGGCCCCTACTTTGATGAGTCTTTCCCTGTCGACTTCAGCACATTATCTGAGAATTCTACTTAGAAACACAAAAGTACCTTGGAACCTACATGCCTCAATGGTAGACTTCCTCACTTTCGAAAGTGGGTTTACATCAATGACCCCTGATCGATTTATTCCACAGATGTTCGACTTCAACTCATTATTCATATTCATTGGAATGGACAATAGGTACCTTGGGAATCATTCACATCCTTGGTGATTTCCCTCACATTTTTTAAAGGTATACATCAATTAACGATAATCAAGAGGTTTCTACCATGTTCAACATCAAAACATTTATTCACATGGGTAGAATCATACTATTTTGGGATCGGAATGAATACCCTAGGTTGAGTACTCACCATGTTTTGTACTTTTCCCAGGTTGCGATGGAGATCATTTTATTGATATACATAGATCCACTTTGTATTGGTCAGTGGCTATGTTATTTTCATATTGTAGCTCCACTATGTATTCTTTCATGGCTACGATTAGGTCATGTCATGGAGAAATGGATCCACATTGTATCTTTGGTGGCCATCTCCTTAGTCAATATCATTATGGATCTGCAGTGTATTGGTTGGTGGCCATGATTTGAGTCATTTATATTCCTAGTGTAGGAGCATCGCTGCAACTCAACAAATGCACTAGTGCTAGAGCATCAGCGCAAAATGAGGCAAAATTTTTGAGGCAAGAGAGGTGTCAACCCTCTCATTTTGAACCCAAATTTAAAATTTTAAATGCAGAATTAAAAGTATTAAATGTTGTAAGGCTCAGGGAAATCTGAGCCATGTGCCTTTGTATATGTTGCATGTGAAGTCGCCTTTAATGGTTGACAGTTAGATAGGTTTAGACCTGGTTTTCACTAGATTTTCATTGATTGTAATTGAATTCAATTCAATGTGAGTAGGGAGATTTGAGGGAAGGCTCGAGGAGCCCCTCTTTTGTAAAAAAATATGATTGTATCGAAAATTCATTAGTGTAATAAGTTGTTGATGAGAACATTATAGAGCTCAAGAGGGGAGAGGAGAAAGTGTTGAAGACTCTGTTGCATTCTAGCCTTTGTAAATCTTGTATAGAAGCATTCAAAATAAATACAAAAGAAGTTTTTCCTGCATATGAGGTTTTTGTGTTCTAATGTGTGGTGAATGTTTATTCTCTAAATGTTTTTTGTGTTTATTTATGTATTTTGTGGATGTGAAAGTATGTGTCATTTGCAGGATGAGATAGAGTTCCCTATATTTGTGAGTTTGTTGAGTAATTTTGGGCTCTTAGGCTAGTGTAAGGAGTGCACGCCAAAGTATTGAAAACTCTGTGTATCCAATGCAAGGAATGTGCGTTTGAAATATGTCTTAAGTTCATAGAAGAGTGTGCCAAGTGGGCACACCAGAATCATTCTCAAAATTAGGAGAGAAAACTGGTGCAAGGGACACACATTTCAGAGTTGTTGAATACTCTAATAGCTCTGCAAGGAACGCATTGAGAAAGATTCTAGGAGGGAACAAGACTTCCTTTGAAGAACAAAGGAATGGGAACCTTGTAGTTGGAGAAATTAAAATCTCATAAGGAACATCAGAGTTAGTGAATACTATGGAGAAACATTATGTAAGGACTGCACCAATGAGCCTGAAGAGTTTAGGACTCAGAAGAATACCTGCGCAAGGAGTTCACTGGGCCAAAACTTAGATAAGTGTTGAGAAAGTCTCAGGGACATGAGAAAAAGGAGTGCATGGTTGAAATCTTTGGACTCCAAGACTCGAAGAGAATACAGTGCCAGGAATGCACTGAAGACCATTTCAAAATTCAATAAAGCTCAGGAAAATGAGCATAGAGTTCCACGAGGGAACCATAAGTTTTTTTAAGAACAAAGGGACGAGACCCTTTTGTAGTATTGAGCAAGTAGAATCTTAATGGAAAAGTAGTGAAAGTTTTCATAAATCCCTACAAGGAGTGGAGAAGGCAAGAACCTTCTAAGGTTCCGGATTTGGAGATGCAGCGCAAGTGTGCAGCGGGACCTAAGTCCCTTGAATTTGAAAAAATCTCAGAAGGGATAATGTTTTCAATAGTGTGAGCAGACGCCAAGTCACTGGGACTTGCAGAGGGAATTTCCAAAGCCAAGATCCTTTGAAACCATCAACGGAGTTAAAATATTAGGAGGGAGAGCATTTTTCAAAATGCAAGTGAAGTCTAGCAGTCGAGCTCACAGAAGAAAGATCAAAGTTCGTGCCTTTGAAAAATATTGAAGTCCTTTTTTGGAAGGAAGCGCAGACAAACCAACAGAAGAAGCAACATTTTCCATTAGATCAGTTGTTGGCAGCCATCTAGACCATTGGATCTACGTCTGATCGGAGGAGGAGTGTGTACAGTGGAGAATAGATCCTGGACATAGGATCTAGGTGTGAACATCAACAACTGTCAGATCCAGGTAAAGTGCACGAGGCTTAACCATTTAATCCCCTCAGACTTATAAGTCATGGGATTTTTTGTGTGGAGTGTACAGGAGAGAAGACTCCGAAGTTGTGGGGAGCCGAAGTGAATTAGGACCGTCTATTCCTTGGATGCGTGTCAGTGGATCCTAAACTTCGGAGGAAACATAGGTAAGGAGTGTACAGAACTACTGAAGCTCCGAAGAGTGGAGCTCATCTAGGCTGTCCATTTATAAGGACACGTGTCCATAGATCAGAGGAGGTCTGGAGCTTTAGCACTCCGAAAAATTAAAGGTGTGGAGCGATAAAGTTTTCCAAATCTCCTGAAGCTAGAGTAGATCCCAGTCATTGGCACTGGAGGATAGGTGTCGACAGATTATCAAGTCCAAATACTTAGTACTCCGGGGAAAGCTAAGAAATAGTGTGCAGGGGTAGAAAATCGTTGAATCTATGAACAACAGAGAACATCTCAGTCGTTCATTGTGAGGGACACGTGGAGGGAGATCTCATACTTCAGAGGAGGGTCACTCTGGAGGAACTGGAGAGTGCATGTGTGAAAGTGACTGGACTCCCGAATTGTCAGAGTCCTAGAGGACATCACAGTCATTCATTGCGAGGGACATGTGTTAGGAGATATTGTTACTCCGGAGGTCTAGAACTTTGGAGGATTTGTGAAGTGAAGCAGTTGGGAAAGAAGCTGTCAGAGCCAAAAGAAGATCTAGGCCATTGACAGTTGAGGGCACGTGTCAGAATATCCTAACACTCCAGAAGGTTGACACTTTGGGATATTTGGGGTGTGGTGTAATAGAAAACTATGAAGCCCGGAGGCCCAAAGTATTGTTGTTCATTGATAAGAGGAAGGATAGGTGGCAGAAAATACAAAATTCTGGAGTTCTGACACTCCAGAGAAAAATGGAGTGCAACATTGTTGAGGACTCCTGAAATCACAAAGGCCGAAGTCCATCCTAACCATCCGTTGTAGGATGACGCGTGGAAGATCCCAAGTTTGGGGACTTGGCACTTCGGAAAAATTGGGTCGCCGTGTATATAGGGAGAAAAATCCCCGAAGTCCTGAAGGCATCCCAACCATTGATCAAGAATGGGGACACGTGGAGGAAGGAGAAATCATTTGGAATTTTGACGTTGGGAAATACAAGAAGTTGTATCATGTGGACGACCAAAGGAAATCATCGAAGCCCAGAGAGAAGGGATATGGGCCGTCTATCCATCTGAACTTGAGGACCATCGATTTGACACTTGGGAAAATTATTTGTTTCGACGATTCGGGAAATTTGTGGAAAAGTGTTGTGGTTAAAATGTTGAAGCCTGGATTGCAAAAGAGGTGTAGATTCGTCGATCTGGTGGTGGAATAAGGTTCGTTCGATTTGTTTTCCGGTGATCAACACTTTGCAGTTGTTGTATGTGTTTGTGCGATTAAAAGAGATCATCGAAGGCCAAAGAACCGAAATAATGCCTATTGGTTAGTACCTTATCACAACCCTTGGTGACGTGAGGAGATGGCTGAAGAAAAGGGACTAGGGGCCCGAAATTGATTTTTTTTTTTTTAAACAAAAAGGGGCTGAGTAGAAGGTACAATGGCCTATCCAAAAACTAATTTCTAGAAGGCAGAAGAAGAATTTGAGGAGGTGGTTGAGGCATGTTGAAACCCTCAGTTCCACAAAGGAGGAGATGGTTTACATTTGTGAATCATAGGTTGGAAGGAACCTCAGTGATGAGGAAGAGATATCAATTGAATATCTCATAGACTACCAGGAGGGAAGAGGTGAAATCTCATATTTCCAGGTGGTCAATCAGAAGAGATTGGCTTAAGATCTCGTCAACTTCTAGGTGGGAAGAGGTGGTAATGAAAATTTCCAGGAGGGTAATGAGATGAGATCAGTTAAATATCTCATAGACACCCGAGAGGGAAGGAGTGAAACCTCAGGTTGTCAGGTGGGAAAGAAGGAGGATATGAGACTATTTGAGGGTCTCAAGAAATCAAAGGAGATTCCAGATCAGGAAGTAGTGCTGACAGAGGAGGATAATTAGAGGCACATTCTGATCATTGGAGGAATCAGTATATTCCTGCCAAGAAGCCCAGTAGAGGCCAATGTACATGTGGAAGGTGCAGTATAGGAGAGACAACCAACCAATATTGTCATGAAGGAGGAGAATTCAGATAAGATGCTCACTCAGTGGGAGCAAGAGTTG
This sequence comes from Picea glauca, assembly GCA_000966675.3. Taxonomy (NCBI): domain Eukaryota; kingdom Viridiplantae; phylum Streptophyta; class Pinopsida; order Pinales; family Pinaceae; genus Picea; species Picea glauca. The sequence goes on along the minus strand of JZKD02S1178639.1, from coordinate 28,132 downwards.
AATATGTTGGAGGATTGGTTGGAAAATACAGACACAAAATAAGATTGTCAGAGGGATGCAATTGTGAAGAGTGGAGAGGAATTCCAGCCTAAGGATAAGTTGGATGAAGTTGGACTTGTACCATCGCAAGGAGAGGATATGAAAAAAGGAGAAATGTTAGAGGATATCACTGAGAAATAGCTCAGTGGCACTACTATAGAAATGGAATCTACAGTCAAGTGGAAAACCCATTCCATAGGAGATGAAATATGCATGGGAGATTAGATTGATCTTCCCATTGATTTGTGTGAAGGATTGGAATCTCTAGAGGAAAGGGTAATAGTGAAAAGTCAGCTTATCTAATAGGTCAAATTGGAAACTGATGAAGAGGAGTTGTAGTAGAGAAAACTGCAAAGGAGGAGCCAACCAATAGACTAGCTGGACAGAGAGATAGAAGAGATTAGAAGGATGATGTTGAAGTTAGTAGAGGAGACAGTCATCAATAGGGAGAAGATGAACAGAGGAGGGCCTGTAGCAACAGGACAACAACAACAACATGGAAGAGGAGCATATGGACAAATCCAAATTCATATTTGGGATACTGGAGGATTTCAACCTCGAAAGAAGGGGAGCCATGAGCAGGAGATCATGTTTTTGTCAGTGCAGGAGTATGATGCAGGAGCATCACTCCACCTCAAAAAATGCACCAATGCCAACACATCAGCGCACAAGGAGGCACAAGTTCCAAGGAAAGAGAGGCTCCAACCCTCTCATTTTGAACCCAAATTTTAAATTTTAAATGCAGAATTAAAAGTATTAAATGTTGTAAGGCTTAGGGAAATCTGAGTCATGTGCCTTTGTACAGGTTGCATGTGAAGTCATCTTTAATGGATGACAATTAGATAGGTTTAGGCCTAGTTCGGACTAGATTTCCATTGATTTTAATTGAATGCAATTCAATTTGAGTAGGTAGATGGAGGGAAGGCTCGAGGAGCCCCTCTTTTGTAAAAAAATCAGATTGTATCGAAAATTCATTAGTGTAAGAATTTGTTGATGAACACATTAGAGAGCTCAATAGAGGAGAGGAGAAAGTGTCGAAGACTAGAGTCACAGTCCAACCTTTGTAAATCTTGTACAAAAGCATTCAGAATTAATACAAAAATTGTTTTTCCTGCATATGAGGTTTTTGTGTTCTTATGTGTGGTGAATTTTTATTCTATGAATGTTTTCTGTGTTTATTTATGTATGTTGTGGATGTGAAATTATGTTTTAGTTGCAGGATAAGATAGAATTCCCTATATTTGTGAGTTTGTTGAGTAATTATGGGCTCTTAGGCTAGTGCAAGGAGTGCACACCAGAGTATTGAAAAATCTATGTAGCCAGCGCAAGGAATGTGCATTTAAACTATGTCTTGAGTTAATAGAAGAGTGTGCCAGGTGGGAACACCAGAATCATTTTCAAATTTAGGAGAGAAAACTAGTGCAAGGGATGCATAGTTTAGATTTGTTGAATAATTTGATATCTTTACAAGGAACGCATTAAGAAAGATTCTAGGAGGGCAAAAGACTTCCTTTAAATAATGAAGGAATGGGAACCTTGCAGTTGGAGAAAGTAAAATCGCGTAAGGAACATAAGAGTTACTAAACAATTTGGAGAAAATTTATGCAAGGAAAGAAAGGAGTACACCAGTGAGCCTGAAGAGTTTAGGACTCAGGAAAAGACCCATGCAAGGAGTGCACTAGGCCAACACTTAGATAAGTGTTGATAAAGTCTCATGGGAGACAAGTGCAAGTAGCATGTGGTTGAAGTCTTTGGAGTCCAAGACTTGAAGAGAAGCCAGTGCAAGGAATGCACTGAGAACCATTTCAAAAGTCCATAAAGCTCAAGAAAACGAGCATAGAGTTCTAGGAGGGCACCATAATGTTTTTGAAGAACAAAGGGCTGAGACCCCTTTGTAATATTGAGTAAGTAGAAGCTCAAGGGAAAAGAAGTGCAAGTCTGCATAAATACCTACAAGGAGTTCATAAGGCAAGAACCTTCTAAGGTTCTAGATTTGGAGAAGCATCACAAGTGTGCGCTGGGACCTAAGTCACTTGAAGTTGACAAAATCTTAGAAGGGATAGTGTTTTCAATAGCGCGAGCAGAAGAAAAGTCACTAGGAATTTCATAGGGAATTTAGAAGGCCAAGATCCTTTGAAACCGTCGAAGGAGTTAAAAGCTCTGGAGGGAGAGAGGTTTTCAATAATCAAGTGAAGTCTAATAGTCGGGCTCGTAGAAGAATATCAAAGTCCTTCATTGGAAGGAAGCACATACAACCCAACAGGAGAAGAAAAAAATGTCGTTAGATCAATTGTTGGTAGCCATCTAGACCGTTGGATTTGTGTTCGGTAGGAGGAGGAGCATGTACAATGGAGGGTAGATCTTGGTCGTAGGATCTAGGTGTAAGAAACAACAATCGTCGTATCCATGTAAAGTGAACAAGGCTTAACCCATTTAATCCCTTTAGACTTATAAGTCCAGGTGATTTTGTGTGTGGAGTGTACAGGAGAGAAGACTCCTGAAGTCGTGGGGAGCCGAAGTGAATCAAGACCGTCTATTCCATGGAAGCATGTCAGTGTATACTGAACTCCGGAGGAAATAGAGGTAAGGATTGTAAAAAACTCCCAAAGCTCCAAAGAGTGGAGCTCATCGAGGTCATCCATCTATAAGGACACGTGTCTATAGATCAGAGGAGGTCTTATGCTTTAGAACTTTGAAATATTCAAGGTGTGGAGCGTGCAATTTTGTCAAATATCCTGAAGCCAGAGTAGATCCGATCCATTGGTGCTGGAGGATAGGTGTTAGGAAATTGTGAAGTCCAAAGACTTAGTACTCCAAGGGAAAGATGACAAAGAGTGCGCAGGGGTATAAAATCACCGAAGCTCTGAATAGAAGAGAAGATCTCAGCCGTCTGTTGCAAGGGACACGTGGTGGGAGATCTTGTACTCTAGAGGAACTGGAGAGTGCATGTGTGAAAGTGTATGGACTCCTAAAGTTCCAGAGGTCATTGCAGTCATCCTCTGCGAGGGACACATGGCGGGAGATCTCGTCGCTCTGGAGGTCTAGAACATTGAAGGGTTTGCGAAGTGAAGCAATTGGGAAAGAGGTTAACAAAGCCCGAAGTAGATCTGGGTCATTAACAGTTGAGGGCACATGTAAGAATATCTGACACTCTGGAAGGCTGACACTCCGAGATATTTGGGGTGTGGTGTAACAAAAAAATCTAAAGCCCAGAGGCCATAAGTATTGTGGTTCGTTGATCAGAGGAAGGACAGGTGGAAAAAGATCCAGAAGTCCATAGGTACATAAATCCAGAGAAAAATGGAGTGCAACATTGTTGATGATTCCCGAAGGTCGTAGTCCATCCTAACCAGCCATTGGAGGAGGATGCGTGGTGAAAGATCCCAAGTTTGGGGACTTGGCACTTCGGAAAAATTGGGTCATCGTGTAGATAAGGAGAAAAATCCCCGAAGTCCTGAAGGCATCCTAGCAGTTGATCAAGAAGGGGGACACGTGGAGAAAGGAGAAATCGTTTGGCGTTGGGAAATACGAGAATTTGTGTCATGTGGATGACCAAAGGAAATCTCCAAAGCCCGAAGAGAAAGGATTTGGGCCGTCCATCCATCTAAGCTTGAGGATCGTCGATTTGACGCTTGGGAAAATTCATCGATTCGGTGATTTAAGAAATTTGTGGAAAAGTGTTGTGGAGAAAATGTCGAAGCTCGAATTGGGAAAGAGGCATAGAGTCGTTGATCTGGTGGTGGAATAAGGGCCATCTGATCTATTTTTCAGAGATCATTACTTTGCGGTTGTTGTATGTGTTTGTGCTATCAAAAGAGATCTCTGAAGGCCGAAATAGTGTCTGTTGGTTAGTGCCTGATCACTTCCCTCACTCATGTGAGGAGTTGGTCGGAGAAAAGGGACTAGGGGCTCGAAATTGATTTTTTTTTTAAAACAGAAAGGGGCTTAGTAAGAGCCTGCGGGTTCATGGTTGGACTTGCGAAATGGAAAGGACCTGTGCATAAGATTTTGGGGGCTCAGTAGGGCTCGAAGAGTTGATATAGGTCTCGATTGTGAATGATCCTAGACCGGGTGGTCGAGCAGACCCCGAGTGAGGGAGGGGTTCTGCATCAATGTCGATCATAGGTATTCCTAGCTCGGGAACGAAATGTATATTAATATTATTTTATGATTGTTTGTAGCTTCTACGAGATTCTATGACTCCACTACCCTTGCGTTGAACGATCTATAAAGTGTTTTGGTCATCGGTTTCCTCTTCTGACTTCACACTTTGGGGGGAAATATGTTACACGTCAAATTCCCACGCTTGCATAATGTGTCGCAAGTGTCACATGTGGCACAAACATCGCATCATAAGCATCACAAGTGTCGTAAGTGTTGCACCCAAACTATCTCAAGTGTCGTAAGTGTTGTAACATTCTTTATACACTTTTAGTAACTGTCGAAACTGAATCAAAACCATAAAAACAATTGCCACAAACCCCAAATCATGTTGGAAGAAAAAGTCCCATCATTTGGAAGTTGAAACACATCTTTTTACTAAGGATTTTGACCATTCTTTGGACATTTAAGAAGCTCGACGCTCCCCTTCTTATGCCTAGGGGGTGTTGATTCTCCCTACACCATGTTAAGAGGGTACCACGGTGCTCTGTCTGCATCTTTATAGGGGCACCGTTGTTGGTTGAGGGAATCAAGGTGAATCCCACCTTCTTCTAAGGGAAAACTCTGAAGGTTGGGAGTTTATTTGGCTCCAATCCTACTTTATGGCTCTATCTTAGGAAATAATCACAACCTATGGAGTCATATCGTCAACCAATTTCAGAAATACTCAAGGTGGTTGAGCCTCTAAAATCCTATAAATTGGAGGCATTTCAATGGTAGAAAGGAGGAAGAAATCAGTAATAACATCATTATTTTGATCTTACATTGTTCATGCAAGGGTTGGACAAGGAGAGCCTAGAGGAGCTTTTGCACCTTCAAACTTAAATTGTAAGTATCTTCTTTGGGTTCTCTAATTAATATACTTGGTCTATTTCCTTCAAGTATGTGTACTTTCTCATCTACTTGTCTATTGTTGTTCAGTATTCATAGATAGATATATTTGGTTAATTATATAGAGTAGAAGAAAGGTATCTTTGTTGTTCCTTACAGGATCTAATCTTCCCTAAGGAGATTCGGAATCAAGCCCTAGAATTGGAGCACAAAGGACAATTGTTGGAATAAGGTATGTCACACTTTTGTTCTTCTTGTTCGATTAACTGAGTTATATCTAAAAGGAATATAGCAACCACTTGTACTTTTTTGTCTTGGTAACAGGGGTCTAGGAATCCAAGGGAGATTTCACCTGTCCGCAGGGGAAATATTTTGTAACACGCATGCAAATATCTAGATAGGTAAGGCTCATTAATATCAAATTTCAATTGTAGTTATGGAAATTATCTTCGTTTGGATGAAGCTAGAAAACACCTTCTTGCACATTTATTTTCTCATTATATTTGGTTTTTTAGAATCCACATTTAAATACCTTATCTCCTATGTTTTTAATGTCTTCCTTAATCTTGATAATAAGAATAAACATGGGTGTGGCCGGCCTCTCACAAGCTCTATTTTATTTCATTTTAGAAAACATTAGTGGCTGCTATTTAAAAAAGAAAATGCAAAAGAATTCAGTAATATTTATTATTTGATTATGTTAATAACGATAATTGTTTCAAATTTTGAAATCCATAACTTTTATTATTATTTTTACAACAACCATTCATAACTACTTTTTTCCCTTTTCCGTAGGCTAGAGATATATTGGCATCATTGCATGCATACTACTTAGTGTTTGGTCGATTGTTTTTGTACAATGATCGGATCTATACGGAATTGAGGCATAGAAAGAAGTTGGAACCTCTTATTTGGTGATCTTCAAAATTGAAACTATGTGCAAGCTTCTATATCAAGGTAATATGCTAAAAAAATTGTTTATGTTTTTAATGGTGTTGTATTCCATGTGAAACAGTTTGATGATGTGATGTGAAATGAAATTTCAAAATAGTTTTATGTTGCTCCTAGGATGCTTTTGTATTTACAATAAAAATGAACAAAAACAGATATGACACATTATATTTAAATCACAAGAAAAAACAAAAATAAATCGTCGTGGGAAGGGTAGTTTTAAGAAGAAACTCGTCATAAAAAAATAACTTGACAAGTAGGAGTTCCCACCAAATTTATACCCTGGTGGATACATACACTAATGCATATATCGACGTAGAGGGTCTGCTATAGGGGCATAGCAACTGCAAAACAACATATGATAAAATATACAAATAAAGAATACTATCTAAATATATAATGATCAATAACATAGAGATGGTTAATATAATCACCTCCTCCATGAAGCGTTGGTGTACCCTATCCTCCATAGGCTCATAGAAAGTCTACCCACAACTTGAGCATATGTGAGGCTCACATGAACAACTTCTCTGTCCATGTTCCCTCTCCTTGTTGCACTCTACTCTAAGGTTTGAAGGTCCAATCCCTCTGTAAATGTCACCAGTAGGCACCTCCTACCGAGATAGTGCAAAAAAACTACCATGTTGCACTAGACTCCAAGTCAAGGATGATAAAGTTAGATGCTCCTGTTACAAGCCCTTTACAACAGGAGGATGTAGGGTAGGGAGGTTAGGCCTTCTCCTGGGAGGATGAGGACTTAGCATGGGATCACTCCTAGCACATTTTCGGTCCTATGTGGACCCTCCACCCACCCCCTAAAAATCACCAATGTTGAAGTAGTTCACATGGTGACCCAAAATAAATTCTTCCCATTTCTCAAAAAATAAAAAGGCACCCCCTGTTATTATAGGAACGTTTATCAAAGACCAGGAACCACTTATCCATCCAGTTACCATTAAACTTTGGGTAGATGTACTAGTCCATACAAATTTGTTTCTTGTTGACAAGTGGTTGTTGTCTAGTTCAAGGATCAATAAAAAAAGACACAATATCTTGTTTTGAAATACCCAAGTCTCTAACTTGGTTTCTATCTAGTCCAGTCCTGTAAAACTCAAACATTCTAGCCCTATATTCATAAATATTAGTTAATTTCCCTTGGACACTTGCAATGGAAAATACAATGGCATCCATTGAAGTGGCCAAGGACACTCAAATAAGTTCTCTTGTGCCCCTTAATTCATGGACAAGTGATCTCAATGTGGCCAATCCCTCATCAATATTTGTGTTTGTGTTTGGTGGTTTTGATGGGTTGGGTGATCTGGATTATTTTCGACATGAAATGAGAGTGGAGATATAATAAAGAAATGCACAGAGATATCACAGATATACAATAATATAACATAAACGTATCAGAGATGCAACCATAAACACAGAGATACAGTAATACATGATTTCTATTAATGAAAGAAATATACATAAACTGTAGAAATACAGAGTGAAAGACTCTATAATGGTGGCAACTTATCTCTGAGAAGAGATGTGACGACTACTCGCATTCGCAAGAATATGATTACAATGAGGCTCTGAAGGCCTTTTTACAATAAACCGGAATTCCAGAAACCCTATACATCCAAAAAACTAACCCTAGGAGATGAAGAGCCAAAATTCATGTGGGCACCATTTGGGTAAGTTAGTACATCAACTTCCCGGGGTCGTAACTTTTGCATACGATCTCCGTTTTAGGCGTATGATAGCCCATTCGAAAGGTATCATCGAGGAGATTCATTTTTGGGGATCAATCAAGCCTTAAAATATCATTGAGAATATCAATCTCGAAAAACCTTCATTTTGGCCCTCAAAATCACCCTAGAAGTTAAAACTGTTAAAAATAGTAAATTGCCAAAATTCCCAGAAAACTATTTTGAGCCAGTTGGAAAAGGTGGGTGGCCACCGATATCCACATGGATCATTGTGGTTTTCTTCACCTTGGTCTGCTTGTGTGCCTTTTTCATTGTCTCTATATTCTATCTTAATAATATATGATGCAATTTAATAAATGCACTTACGTCAAAGGTATTACAAACAACAATTTCATTTGAGGAAACTAGAGGAAAGAAAGATTAGAAACAACACTTGAATGTAGAATATGATGACGAACCAAACATGGGAGCTTGTTTCGTGTCCTAATGAATAAATGTTATAGGGTTCCAAATGGGTTTATAATACAAAATTTAATTCAAATGGGGCCATATAAAAATTTAAATTAAAAATGAATATTAGTGAAATAATTGTTTATCTTGCTTGAAGTCTTAGCTGACATATTCATCAAATATAAGTTATGAATACATTGTTCATTGAAATATCCATGAATAAGTATATATGGACCAATCCCTTGGTTTAGTGGATAGAAAACATCCTCACTTTTCTACACGTTGAAGACAATCCAATTTTCCATGCTAACATAAAAAATCAAACATACCTGGCTTGAGTTTGACACAGTGGCAAGATTATGTGCTCTGCTCCTCCTCTTAACTTTCTCAATCAAAGGAAGATGAGAGGTGCGGTGTGCATATGAGAAAAAAATGCACCCAAGTTCTGTTAAAAATGGCACAACGGGAACATGTATGTGTTCCTGCTTACGTGTCTATGTGGCATTTTGAGTGGAGGTTCAAGATTTTTCGAACCTCTAACATCAGGAATGCATGCATGTTGCATTCCTACAGGTGTGTGTTCCTTCTCACCCCCTTGCCACTTTTTTGTCCACCAACTTCATGCACTCACCATGGGTATTTACCTTCAATTACATTATTGCAAAGGTATCTTTCTTCCTCATAATGCATGTTTAAATGGATTTATGTTAATGTCTTTTGAAGAATTTGTGAATTTTGTATCTAACTTGTAGAGACAAGGATTTCTACAAAATAGGTTGTCAAAGTGTGTGCTACATCTCTTCCAAGTGGGTGTTGAACCGATTGCTACAAATCCCACATACATCATCTCATCATTTCTCATTGTAACGAGTCCATGTAATTTTTCATTTTCATCAAAATGTCTAGTTGACTTACACGTCGCCTTGCTACCAATAGAGACAAATATTCCATTGTTGGGAATGATAAACCACAATTCTAGTTGCTACACATCTAGCGCTCTAGATTTGGGCTAATTGTTACAACTGAGGCTCGATAATAGATGAATGGGAAGCAACATATTCTATTTGGTGAAATGGCGTGCAGTAATTGGTTGGAGTTATAAAAGAGGTTTGGATCGACTCCACATGATTAGTTGAGGTTACTCTTTGTCTATTTCAAGCATTCTGAAACACTCTCGGACAACACGATCTTTAAATTTGCAGACAACACGATCTTTAAATTTGCGGTTAACACATACATATCATACTAAGAGCCAAGCCTGAGATACTTCTTAAACTCTCGCATATATTTTACATAAAAAATTAATGAAAATTGTAAAATTCTTTAAATATTGAAAATAAAGGAAAATATTCAATAAAATTACTATCTTCTAAACATTTCAGTTTTGGAAAAATACCTAAGTTGCAAATGCCAAATGAATGTCACGGGAGATAACTTTGAAGTTACGTTCCTTGAAATCTTTTACGTTGTATATTGAGCTTTCATTTTGGAATAAGCTTCTTATGTTTTGAGTTCAATCTCCAAAATTTCTATTGTACACATTCAGATGATCATCTCCCGGTGTAGAAGTCAAAGAAAACTTATGCCTTGCAAAGAATTATATTGTTCAGCCACTTTTAGCAAAATGTAAAGCTCTAATTCAACATTTGGCCTGCAATATTTAAAGATCAAAATTAGCCTCACAACCATATTTCCAAATATGAAATACCATTTATTTATATTTGAATAGATAAATATATGGACATTGAATATCAATGTACATTCTACTTTTGTAATGGAAACCCCACGGTTTGGTCATGTGAAGGGATAGAAAATTTCCAGGTTACGTCGTTGCATGAAATATCAACGTCATGAACAAGAGCTTATAATTCATGATGGAAATGGAAATATCTCGCGAACCATTAAACCTATCTCCATGCCTTCAATTTTTATGGAGTAAACTAAGGATTATGAGGATTATCACTTACAACCAAGTATTCTAGATTGCAGAGATCTAGAGAAAAAATTATTGCTCATATCCAGGAAATGCAGGTTTCACAGTCGTAGGAAAAAATCCCATAATAAAATTATGTTTAATGTTCACATGAGCCATAGAACTTGGAATGAAGATCTTTCACTGGGAAAGTTTCATACAAGATATTGAATGAGAGATTGAACCCCATGGACCTCAACATTGTGACATTTCAGCCAAAATCGGACACTGGGTCACCCAAAATCGGACTAGATAACATTGGGTCTATGCCCAACGCTGGAAAATATTTTGAATGGGAAAGCAAATGAATATTAATGTTGAAGAGTTAAAATTCATATGAATGGAGGAGTTAGAGATCCTAGAGGATCTATCGATGGTGGGATTGGGATGGGTAGATAATTTCCATAGCTATAAGCATGAGATTGCCATCCCAATATGCATGGGATGGCATTGAGAAATCAAAATTTGTAAAATGGTATGTCGGAGCCTGTTATTGATTTTAATTATATTTTTGTTGTGTGTATACTAGCACAGCCGTAAAGTGGCTGGTGAGTATCGTCATGATTGAATCAACAATATGAAAGTGTTAATCACATCTGTGTATCAAATCCAAAAGGAAAAAAAGATAGTAAGTCTTGGTTATTTGGACAGACAATTCCAGTACACCGCTGTGAATTGAATATTGGAATAAGACTGAATAATGGAATACTGGAATAATCCAATATGAAACGCACAGACAGCTGAAACGTACATAGAGTTGAGGAAATCTAAAAGTTAATTTCAAATGTGGTAATTCTAAAGGTTAATCAGTGAAACGTGGTAATCATATGGTGGTACAATAATTTCTTAATATGATTAGGTAAATGTTAAAAAGTAAACAGGTTAACTGATGAATTCAAAAATACAAAGAAGTTATGAAGAGTAAATCACATTCATTGATTTGGGATGACTATTAAGAATATGCCATCATCTTCAATTGTTAGCCATCATATTAAAAATTTAGATTAAAAAGTAATTAATAGATATATGCCTTTCAACTTAATAATATAGTAAAAATAAATTTAGGAATTTTTGAAATTATAAATATTAAGTATTAAAATTACATAATAATATTTAATAAGAGTGGACTAAAAATTATATAATCAAACTTGAAATGATAACCTAAAATAATTCCAAACCAAACTTCTTCTACTCTTAAAAAAACTTGATGGTTAATAGTTTAATAGAAAAAAAAAAATATTACATTAAAACAACTTTAAAAAATAAAAAAATTTAAGTAACTTACCGAATGCTTTACATGCAACTATCCAGACTTTCGTGCAATTCTTTGGCCTGCTAATTTCACTTGTTCGTATTAATATACATCATCAAAAAAATTGACGAGTCATATACATCAAAATTACAATTTTCAATTTGACTTCGACGTTACCCTCTATAACTAGTATTTAAAGCCAACCGTCTAATACGTCTGCGAAATGAAATTACATCCCACAGTTCCAGGCCTGCCGACGAGTCTTCCGCGGACTTTGAAACCGTCGGTGTCATTTTCCAAAGTGAGAATTACTTTCATAAGGGCCTAACTGCATGGATAAATGGTTTTAGTCCAATCCAATTTTCATATGCAATTGGATGGGTTCAATATAATTTCAATTTTCATATGCGTAAGGTCTTTGGCTATAAAGACTATCGACCAAGTCCTTAAAGAGACAAAACTTGGGTTGGTTCGGCACCTAAGAGTCGCATTAGTTGGGAAAGTGGGCATCTTAGGTGCATAAGTATGCCAAGGGGATTTCCCAACCATAAGAAAATAAAAACAGAATGGGTGCACCGACATGAGGAGTGCACCATGTTTTGGGCACGTCGGTCCAAAGGGGTGCATTAATTGATGGGTGCACATGTTCGTTTTGGCGCATCGGGTCTGTAAAGGGGCACAATGATTTTTTCAGGCATGATGGTTCACGAAGGGGTGAAACACACCCAAAGAATGCGATGATTCAGGATGATGACCTTTGGAGTCCATATAAGAGAACAAGGGCGCACAACCAATTAATGAATATTTTCACAACAAAGAGAGAAAAATCAGCTCTGTGATTTTGAGGCGGACTTGAAAAAGAGGGGCAAGCTCCATCAAGGAGCAGGGTCACTCCCCATGGGAGGACTTGTGCTTCCTTGAGGTGACTCTGTGGACAAAGCTAGGGCGACCTTATTTTGGGCTGAGATTGGAGAAGACTTGTCAAAGGTATGGATGAGGAAGTTATGAAAGAAAACCGTGGGTCTGTGTAAAGTCTTGTGATAGAGAAGAGATGGTGAGTTTGTGGTGAACACATGTTTAGGGTGATCTACAGGAGTTGCAAAATTTGCTAAGATGGACATGTTTGGGTGTGATGAATTTACATATGAATGTCTTAGTGAGGTGAGGCAAGTCGTGTGACTCTATCCAAGTTGTAAACTGAGTCGATAGTGCTCATATTGTAATTGTTTCATAATAATACGACTTAGTCAGGTGTTAGGCACGTTTTGTGTCTCCCGCACTATATCTGTGTGTCTCTTGTTTAATTCATAAGTGTTCTCTTTATTTCATGGATATATGCTTAAATGACTAAGTGTTAAGATTGTTAACAAATTTTCTAAGTATACAAGAGAGTTGCACTAGAGTAGAAGTGTGACTCACTCATAGCCTAGAACGGAGTATGGGTATACTCTAGGTGAAGATGCATAGTATGGATGAAGTATCCTTAGTGTTTCCAAGCAACCAAGTGAGAAACGTCGCAGTGTCACATGCCATCAATAGGTGCACGAATGCAAGATTTGGGAAAGCATCAAGTGGGGACATGACAAATGGTATTAGAGCTTGAAGCATCCTCTAATACTGCAACGGTGATAGTGAATAGGGCATAGGTGCGAATACAGTTAAGTGGGAATGTTTGTAGACTTGGTGAACAGTTATGTGGAGAGAACTGGTTCATCAAAGAGACTTTTCATCAAACTTATGACATAGGCTCCGGTTGATAGTGCAGTGGAATGTTTATTTGTGTGCACACCTTGTATAGATCGAGAGTAGATTTGGTGGTGAAACGAAGCACTTGGGCAGGGTGGGTGTTCCAAAAACTCATCGCAAAACTTGTCACAAATATGATTACAAAGGCATTTTGGGCTCAGACTTGGTGAAGTTTCGGTGGGGTGGACTGACCTTTCATAGAGAGAGTCTCGCCATAGAATTGGTCGGTTTGGTTTGTGATGGAAGTACGTGCCAAACTTTATGTGCACACCTTGAAGAGACCGGGCACAAAGTTCATGGGTGAAGAGAGCACTTAGTAAAGGGAGATGAATGCAAGACTTGTCCCAGATCTAACTGCAGAAGTTATTACAGAAGTGATCGAAAAAGTGATCGTGAATGGGAGTAGTTATGGGTTGCAGCAAGTGGAAGCACTTGAGTGAGTTGGAAGACTTGAGGAAACCTAGAGTAGCTTCAGAAAAAAGAATTTGGTTAGGAACAGTTTCATCATGACATATTCATGTCATGCATCACCAAGAATAGCAGTTGAGTTGAGCTAGGTTGTTGGATGAGTGGGTCGACTACAACCTTCGAGGTAACTCTTCACAGAGTTACACAAGTCAGTTAACAACAATATGAATTAGTAGTCGAGTGTTGTGTGCATGGTTCCTTGAAGCAAAAGTAGTCAAGGTGAGAAGATGGTAGGACATTGAAGATGAGTTCAACTAGTTGCATGTGTCATTTGGGACTTAGATGGATTTATGATGTGGACGGATGGAGTCAACCTTGTATCCCAGTGAAGGTGCATGCAATTTTTTGGAGCTACAGACGGTGATTGAGGGGAGTTCATGCAGAGATTTGGTGGCTTGGGAAGGTGAAGGTCCAAGACAACAGACTTAGAACATGATTGCATCCAAGAATGTCGTTGGAAAGACTTGAGGGTGACTCAAGTGTTGCAGATTCAAAGAAGTCTTGTAGTAGTTTAAGATGCCTTGATTGGGTGAATGTACATAGAGCTTAGGGAGACCTGCTTGGATGATTCTTGTGGTGGAATTAGGCAGATTTGGATGAAACCATAGAGGTGGCTTGAGAAAGCCGCCTAACTCTTTGATGAAGCGCATTGGACAAGTCATTACAGTGAAGTAGGAAATAAGGGATTGATGTGTCGAGTTTGAGTGGATGGATGAGGTACCATAGTGTGTTGGTGTCTTATCCAAATTTGTTGGGTCAAGGGATGAATTGACAGTCATGACAACAGTGCCAAAGTTTGGACACTTGTAGGAGGTACAAAGAAATTTTTCTATAGGAGATTGATGGAGTCAGCAAAGAAGTCCACCAAGAATTGTTGGTAATCGACATGAATGGGAAGAACACATACCACGTGACGGTGGTGGTGTTCACTGGAATTTGGTATGGGACATTGGATGAGGAAGAGCATACCTTGGTGACTTGTGGATGATTGTGTGATGATTCAAAGATCTGAGAGGGTATTTGGTTGAGGTTGCTAGAAGTATTGGTTTGAATGTGCCTGAGACATGGACGTTCTTTGAGGTGAATCATCCTACTTGGATCACTTTGGATAGTTTATTGGGACATTTGAGGAGTGCGAGTGCGTTGAACACACCCATCACAGATGTTAAGTTGTGGAGAGGAGACTCAACGAAAGGATTTTAGTTAAGGACTTTCTTTATTTTGGAGGATTGTGCGGATAGGTAGATTGTGGCATGAAGAGATTACTTGGGCATGGGAGGTTTTCTTGTCTTGAGTAGCAAGGTTGACAGTGAAGCCTAACCATTCCAAGGCATAGAGAGGTAGACGTAGCAACATGGCCAGGTGATGAATTAATGGGACAAAGGTAGTATGGATGTGCAATTATTGGTGCAGATGGGACGTTTCATATATGAAGACATAGATGAAGATGGGTAGAATTCAACTAAGGAATATAGACTTGTGGAGTTGATCAAATTTTGAGTCACAAGGGCAGAGTTAGTTGGACATGCAAATGCACAATGATTTCCCTTGACTATTTGCAGACTTGGATGCAATGAGGATTGTGTGTAGAAGATTGGATAATTGTGTCATGAGGTGGGTAGTGGAGTCAAGTTTTCATGGTCACGTTTTGTTTTAGTGACTTCATAGTGTAACAAAGTGAGGGTCAACCTTCCCTTGGTATAAGGTTGTTGTGCAGATGGACCAAATTGCAGAAGGAAGTGACTAGGATTTGGACATGTTGTGCATTCTCAAGGTACAAATGTGATAGTTCAACACTTAGAGAGTTAGTGCACAAGGGCATGACTAAGAGGTCAAAGTACGAACATGCTAGTAGGTTCGAAGTGCACCACTTAGACATAGTGGACATGGATGATTTTAAGGATAAAAATTTATCTTAAAATGTAGTAACCTTGGTGAATCTTGCTAGTCCTTAATATCCACACTATAAAATGTTTGGTGATTGTTTTGTAAAAACATTCAAATTTCTAAGGATTTTATAGTCTCTATAAAATTTGGGCTATTTTTAAGGTAAATTAATTTTATGCTATAGAATTTGGGTGAATCTTTTTTGGGGAAAAACATGGAAAATTAACCCACGGAAAAAATTTAGCTACTAAAATCATCCCTGATTGTGTAGGATCTCCTTGACAAATATTGGATGATAGTAGTAGTAGTGAGACAAGGGTGGACACTTTCCTTAGTTTTTGGTGTCATATGGAGTGACGGAGATGCAAACAAAAAAGACTAAGTTCGGGCATGGAGATGCACATTTCAAGAACTGGGCACGATGTTTGGATTGATCACCTGACCATTGCATGACTTGATGCATGCAGTGTAAGGATATATGACAGAGTGTAAATTTTCAGAACCCAACCCAATTTCAGTCTCGTTGATTTTTCAACCAATGTTTAATGCCTAAACCCAGTTTTATAACAACAAATAAAACCCAACAGAAAAATAATTTCAGAAATGAAACATGAGGATTCTAAACATCGTTTATAACACATAAATAAAATATCAGCATCACATAAAACTCAGAAAATTATTGACACAGAGATTTTCGGTCTAACATCGACCCTGGAAAAACCCACAAGGGGAAAACCAGTGAGAGAGGGAGTTTTTTATTATTTAGGAGCTTCAGAGAAANGTGTTGAACCGATTGCTACAAATCCCACATACATCATCTCATCATTTCTCATTGTAACGAGTCCATGTAATTTTTCATTTTCATCAAAATGTCTAGTTGACTTACACGTCGCCTTGCTACCAATAGAGACAAATATTCCATTGTTGGGAATGATAAACCACAATTCTAGTTGCTACACATCTAGCGCTCTAGATTTGGGCTAATTGTTACAACTGAGGCTCGATAATAGATGAATGGGAAGCAACATATTCTATTTGGTGAAATGGCGTGCAGTAATTGGTTGGAGTTATAAAAGAGGTTTGGATCGACTCCACATGATTAGTTGAGGTTACTCTTTGTCTATTTCAAGCATTCTGAAACACTCTCGGACAACACGATCTTTAAATTTGCAGACAACACGATCTTTAAATTTGCGGTTAACACATACATATCATACTAAGAGCCAAGCCTGAGATACTTCTTAAACTCTCGCATATATTTTACATAAAAAATTAATGAAAATTGTAAAATTCTTTAAATATTGAAAATAAAGGAAAATATTCAATAAAATTACTATCTTCTAAACATTTCAGTTTTGGAAAAATACCTAAGTTGCAAATGCCAAATGAATGTCACGGGAGATAACTTTGAAGTTACGTTCCTTGAAATCTTTTACGTTGTATATTGAGCTTTCATTTTGGAATAAGCTTCTTATGTTTTGAGTTCAATCTCCAAAATTTCTATTGTACACATTCAGATGATCATCTCCCGGTGTAGAAGTCAAAGAAAACTTATGCCTTGCAAAGAATTATATTGTTCAGCCACTTTTAGCAAAATGTAAAGCTCTAATTCAACATTTGGCCTGCAATATTTAAAGATCAAAATTAGCCTCACAACCATATTTCCAAATATGAAATACCATTTATTTATATTTGAATAGATAAATATATGGACATTGAATATCAATGTACATTCTACTTTTGTAATGGAAACCCCACGGTTTGGTCATGTGAAGGGATAGAAAATTTCCAGGTTACGTCGTTGCATGAAATATCAACGTCATGAACAAGAGCTTATAATTCATGATGGAAATGGAAATATCTCGCGAACCATTAAACCTATCTCCATGCCTTCAATTTTTATGGAGTAAACTAAGGATTATGAGGATTATCACTTACAACCAAGTATTCTAGATTGCAGAGATCTAGAGAAAAAATTATTGCTCATATCCAGGAAATGCAGGTTTCACAGTCGTAGGAAAAAATCCCATAATAAAATTATGTTTAATGTTCACATGAGCCATAGAACTTGGAATGAAGATCTTTCACTGGGAAAGTTTCATACAAGATATTGAATGAGAGATTGAACCCCATGGACCTCAACATTGTGACATTTCAGCCAAAATCGGACACTGGGTCACCCAAAATCGGACTAGATAACATTGGGTCTATGCCCAACGCTGGAAAATATTTTGAATGGGAAAGCAAATGAATATTAATGTTGAAGAGTTAAAATTCATATGAATGGAGGAGTTAGAGATCCTAGAGGATCTATCGATGGTGGGATTGGGATGGGTAGATAATTTCCATAGCTATAAGCATGAGATTGCCATCCCAATATGCATGGGATGGCATTGAGAAATCAAAATTTGTAAAATGGTATGTCGGAGCCTGTTATTGATTTTAATTATATTTTTGTTGTGTGTATACTAGCACAGCCGTAAAGTGGCTGGTGAGTATCGTCATGATTGAATCAACAATATGAAAGTGTTAATCACATCTGTGTATCAAATCCAAAAGGAAAAAAAGATAGTAAGTCTTGGTTATTTGGACAGACAATTCCAGTACACCGCTGTGAATTGAATATTGGAATAAGACTGAATAATGGAATACTGGAATAATCCAATATGAAACGCACAGACAGCTGAAACGTACATAGAGTTGAGGAAATCTAAAAGTTAATTTCAAATGTGGTAATTCTAAAGGTTAATCAGTGAAACGTGGTAATCATATGGTGGTACAATAATTTCTTAATATGATTAGGTAAATGTTAAAAAGTAAACAGGTTAACTGATGAATTCAAAAATACAAAGAAGTTATGAAGAGTAAATCACATTCATTGATTTGGGATGACTATTAAGAATATGCCATCATCTTCAATTGTTAGCCATCATATTAAAAATTTAGATTAAAAAGTAATTAATAGATATATGCCTTTCAACTTAATAATATAGTAAAAATAAATTTAGGAATTTTTGAAATTATAAATATTAAGTATTAAAATTACATAATAATATTTAATAAGAGTGGACTAAAAATTATATAATCAAACTTGAAATGATAACCTAAAATAATTCCAAACCAAACTTCTTCTACTCTTAAAAAAACTTGATGGTTAATAGTTTAATAGAAAAAAAAAAATATTACATTAAAACAACTTTAAAAAATAAAAAAATTTAAGTAACTTACCGAATGCTTTACATGCAACTATCCAGACTTTCGTGCAATTCTTTGGCCTGCTAATTTCACTTGTTCGTATTAATATACATCATCAAAAAAATTGACGAGTCATATACATCAAAATTACAATTTTCAATTTGACTTCGACGTTACCCTCTATAACTAGTATTTAAAGCCAACCGTCTAATACGTCTGCGAAATGAAATTACATCCCACAGTTCCAGGCCTGCCGACGAGTCTTCCGCGGACTTTGAAACCGTCGGTGTCATTTTCCAAAGTGAGAATTACTTTCATAAGGGCCTAACTGCATGGATAAATGGTTTTAGTCCAATCCAATTTTCATATGCAATTGGATGGGTTCAATATAATTTCAATTTTCATATGCGTAAGGTCTTTGGCTATAAAGACTATCGACCAAGTCCTTAAAGAGACAAAACTTGGGTTGGTTCGGCACCTAAGAGTCGCATTAGTTGGGAAAGTGGGCATCTTAGGTGCATAAGTATGCCAAGGGGATTTCCCAACCATAAGAAAATAAAAACAGAATGGGTGCACCGACATGAGGAGTGCACCATGTTTTGGGCACGTCGGTCCAAAGGGGTGCATTAATTGATGGGTGCACATGTTCGTTTTGGCGCATCGGGTCTGTAAAGGGGCACAATGATTTTTTCAGGCATGATGGTTCACGAAGGGGTGAAACACACCCAAAGAATGCGATGATTCAGGATGATGACCTTTGGAGTCCATATAAGAGAACAAGGGCGCACAACCAATTAATGAATATTTTCACAACAAAGAGAGAAAAATCAGCTCTGTGATTTTGAGGCGGACTTGAAAAAGAGGGGCAAGCTCCATCAAGGAGCAGGGTCACTCCCCATGGGAGGACTTGTGCTTCCTTGAGGTGACTCTGTGGACAAAGCTAGGGCGACCTTATTTTGGGCTGAGATTGGAGAAGACTTGTCAAAGGTATGGATGAGGAAGTTATGAAAGAAAACCGCAGGTTTGTGTAAAGTCTTGTGATAGAGAAGAGATGGTGAGTTTGTGGTGGACACATGTTTAGGGTGATCTACAAGAGTTGCAAAATTTGCTAAGATGGACATGTTTTGGTGTGATGAATTTATGTATGAATGTCTTAGTGAGGTGAGGCAAGTCATGTGACTCTATCCAAGTTGTAAACTGAGTCGATAGTGATCATATTGTAATTGTTTCACAATAATACGACTTAGTCAGGTGTTAAGCATGTTTTGTGTCTCCCACACTATATCTGTGTGTCTCTTGTTTAATTCACAAGTGTTATCTTTGTTTCATGGATGTATGCTTAAATGACTAAGTGTTAAGATTGTTAACAAATTTTCTAAGTATACAAGAGAGTTGCACTAGAGTAGAAGTGTGATTCACTCGTAGCCTAGAACAAAGTATGGGTATGCTCTAGGTGAAGAGGCATAGTATGGATGAAGTATCCTTAGTGTTTCCAAGCAACCAAGTGAGAAACGTCATAGTGTCACATGCCATAAATAGGTGCATGAATGCAAGATTTGGGAAAGCATCAACTGAGGACATGAAAAATTGTATCAGAGCTTGAAGCATGCTCTAATACTGCAACGGTGATAGTGAATAGGGCATAGGTGTGAATACAGTTCAGTGGGAATGTTTGTAGACTTGGTGAATAGTTATGTGGAGAGAACTGGTTCATCATAGAGACTTTTCATCAAACTTATGACATAGGCTCCAATTGATAGTGCGGTGGAATGTTTATTTGTGTGCACACCTTGTATAGATCGAGAGTAGATTTGGTGGTGAAATGAAGCACTTGGGTAGGGTGGGTGATCCGAAAACTCATCGCAAAACTTGTCACAAATATGATTACAGAGGCATTTTGGGCTCAGACTTGGTGAAGTTTCGGTGGGGTGGATTGACCTTTCATAGAGAGAGTCTCGGCATAGAATTGGTCGGTTTGGTTTGTGATGGAAGTACGTGCCAAACCTTATGTGCACACCTTGAAGAGACCGGGCACAAAGTTCATGGGTGAACCGAGCACTTGGTAAAGGGAGATGAATGCAAGACTTGTCGCAGATCTAACTGCAGAAGTTATTACAGAAGTGATCGTGAATGGGAGTAGTTATGGGTTGCAGCAAGTGGAAGCACTTGAGTGAGTTGGAAGACTTGAGGAAACCTAGAGTAGCTTAAAAAAAAAGAATTTGGTTAGGAACATTTTCATCATGACATATTCATGTCATGCATCACCAAGAATAGCAGTTGATTTGAGCTAGGTTGTTGGACGAGTGGGTCGACTACAACCTTCGGATGAGGTAACTCTTCACAGAGTTACGCAAGTAAGTTAACAATAATATGAATTAGCAGTCAGGCATTGTGTGCATGGTTCCTTGAAGCGAAAGCAATCAAGGTGAGAAGATGGTAGGACATCGAAGATGAGTTCAACCAATTGCATGTGTAATTTGGGACTTAGCTGGATTTATGAAGTGGATGGATGGAGTCAACCTTGCATCCCAGTGAAGGTGCATGCAATTTTTTGGAGCTACAGACGGTGATTGAGGGGAGTTCATGTAGAGATTCAGTGGCTTGGGAAGGTGAAAGTCCAAGACAACAGACTTAGAACATGGTTGCATCCAAGAATGTCGTTGGAAAGACTTGAGGGTGACTCAAGTGTTGCATATTCAAAGAAGTCGTGTAGTAGTTTAAGATGCCTTGATTGGGTGAATGTACATAGAGCTTAGGGAGACCTTCTTGGATGATTCCTGTGGTGGAATTAGGCAGATTTGGATGCAACCATAGAGGTGGCTTGAGAAAGCTGCCTAACTCTTTGATGAAGCGCATTGGACAAGTCATTGCAGTGAAGTAAGAAATAAGGGATTGATGTGTCAAGTTTGAGTGGATGGATGAGGTACCATAATGTGTTGGTGTCTTATCCAAATTTTTTGGGTCAAGTGATGAATTGACAGTCATGAAAACAGTGCCACAGTTTGGATGCTTGCAGGAGGTGCAAGGAAATTTTGCTATAGGAGATGGATGGAGTCAACAAAGAAGTTGACCAAGAATTGTTAGTAATCGACATGAATGGGAAGAACACATACCACGCGATGGTGGTGGTGTTCACTGACCTTTGGTATGGGACATTGAATGAGGAAGAGCATACCTTGGTGACTTGCAAATGATTGTGCGATGACTCAGAGATCTGAGAGGGTATTTGGTTGAGGTTGCTAGAAGTATTGGTTTGAATGTGCCTGAGACATGGATGTTCTTTGAGGTGAATCATCCTACTTGGATCACTTTGGATAGTTTTTTGGGACATTTGAGGAGTGCGAGTGCGTTGAACACACTCATCGCAGATGTTAAGTTGTGGAGAGGAGACTCAACGAAAGGATTTTAGTTAAGGACGTTCATTATTTTGGAGGATTGTGCGGATAGGTAGATTGCGGCATGAAGAGATTACTTGGGCATGGGAGGTTTTCTTGTAGACTTGAGTAGCATGGTTGAGGGTAAAGCCTAACCATTCCAAGGCATAGAGAGGTAGACGTAGCAGCATGGCCAGGTGATGAAGTAATGGGGCAAAGGTAGTATGGATGTGCAATTATTGGTGCATATGGGACGTTTCATATCTGAAGACATAGATGAAGATGGGTAGAATTCAACTAAGGAATATAGACTTGTGGAGTTGATCAAATTTTGAGTCACAAGGGCAGAGTTGGTTGGACATACAAATGCACAGTGATTTCCCTTGACTATTTGCAGACTTGGATGCAATGAGGATTGTGTCTAGAAGATTGGATAATTGTGTCGTGAGGTGGGTAGTGGAGTCAAGTTTTCATGGATGACTTTGTGTTTTAGTGACTTCATAGTGCAACAAAATGAGGCTCGACCTTCCCTTGGTATAAGGTTGTTGTGCAGATGGACCGAATTGCAGAAGGAAGTGACTAGGATTTGGACATGTTGTGCATTCTCAAGGTACAAATGTGATAGTTCAACACTTGGAGAGTTAGTGCACAAGGGCATGACTAAGAGGTCAAAGTACGAACATGCTAGTAGGTTCGAAGTGCACCACTTAGACATAGTGGACATGGATGATTTTAAGGATGGAAATTTATCTTAAAATTTAGAAACCTTGGCGAATCTTGCTAGTCCTTAATATCCACACTATAAAATGTTTGGTGATTGTTTTGTAAAAATATTCAAATTTCTAAGGATTTTATATAGTCTCTATAAAATTTGGGCTATTTTTAAGGTAAATTAATTTTATGCTATAGAATTTGGGTGAATCATTTTTAAAAAAATTGGAAATTTGAGAATTTTTTGGGGGAAAAAGCATGGAAAATTAACCCACGGAAAAAATTTAGCCCCTAAAATCATCCCTGATTGTGTAGGATCTCCTTGACAAATATTGGATGATAGTAGTAGTAGTGAGACACGGGTGGACACTTTCCTTAGTCTTTGGTGTCATATGGAGTGACAGAGAGGCAAACAAAAAAGACTAAGTTCGGGCATGGAGATGCACATTTCAAGAACTGGGCACAATGGTTGGATTGGTCACCTGACCATTGCATGACTTGATGCATGCAGTGTAAGGAGATATGACATAGTGTAAATTTTCAGACCCCAACCCAGTTTCAATCTCGTTGATTTTTCAGCCAATGTTTAATGCCCAAACCCAGTTTTATAACAACAAATAAAACCCAGCAGAAAAATAATTTCAAAAATGAAACATGAGGATTCTGAACATTGTTTATAATACATAAATAAAATATCAGCATCACATAAAACTCAGAAAATTATTGACACAGAGATGTTCGGTCTAACATCGACCCTAGAAAAACCCACAAGGGAAAAACCAGTGAGAGAGGGAGTTTTTTATTATTTAGGAGCTTCAGAGAAATTATGTTACACCATGTTCATCTTAAAAAATTTAAATAACAAACTTATCTCGATAACCGTGCCAAGTCTTCACATAGGACAATGAGCCAAACTTCTCAAAACTCTTTCCATAATTTTCTGCAATAACTTACATGTCTTCTCCTCGATTTATGTGCCTCCAAATGGTTGTATGATCACCTCAAAATTTGTCCCAATAATAGCAACAACTTTCTGGGTGTATTAACGGTTGTATGGCCTCCTAGAAAATGGTGCCAATATTTCCATAAATTACACACAACAACACACCTTGATTTTTGTGCAATAAAGAGTTTGTACGAACTGTGTAAATCCATACTATATGGATTGTTTACAGTTGTTGTTCCCTCCTCGAAATCTATGCCAAAACTGAATTGTACGGACTGAGTAAATCTGTACTGTACATCCAGTAATAAATGTTGCTCCCCTTTCTCGATTTATGTGCCCACAAGAGACTGTACGGACCCCAAAATCTGTATTTTATAGCCTTCTATACTTGTTGTTCTTGCTACCTCGATTTTTGTGCTAGTATTCTTCCTTGGAATGCGTACCCTAGCTCTCGGAAATGGCCTCTCTCCTACTCGAAAATGCTCTTGCTCTCTCTCAAAAAATGAAACAACTACCCAACGATGGGTGTGCCCTCCAACCCTAATCGACCTCATGAGGTAGGTGAGGAGTTTCTTAATCCAATGGTTGAGATTGGATTAGATGAGTGGATGAGATTGAGTGTCTCTTCACTCACTCTCACTAAAGTCATAAAGTCACCTTATAATTTGCATCTCACAATTAAATGACTAGGGCCCACATTAGGTACTTTCTCACCCCTTAGGCGCCTAGGGATGAGAAACACTTGCCTAGGGACTTTTTAATTAAAATTTTAACACAGAGTTGGTTGAAGTATGGGTGTAATAGCAAGTTCATAGGAGATCAACACTTAGACATTTTCATGTTCTGATTGAGGATGTGGCAGTGGAGGCAGTAGCGGTAGCAGAAGAACAGAGTGTGATCGTTGCAACGAGATAGTGGCAGCTTGGACATTACAGACATAATTGGGGAAGAGACGTCCTTATATTGTAGAAAATAGATAGGCTGCATACAAATTTAGGCAAAGAGCACTGTGAATGGTTGCAAAGTGGAGTTGTGAACATTGCTATTAGTTATAATATTTATATCATGTTTTCCATTTTTTGTGTTCAATTACTATTAGTCCTTTCTCGTTAGATACTCTATATGTTCTTTAATATTTCCATTTTACACATTAAGGAATCTTTCAATATCTATCCTTTGGTCATCTGTGCATCAAACTTATGATGGTGTGACTTTTTTATTTTCATTTCTATTGATCCTTTTACTTTCCAAGAGTTGTTAACCTAGAAGGATAGAGCGAGTTAAGTGTGTAAGATAACCTAAAAATCACAAAAGAAAAATTCTAAAACTTGCGAAAAAAGAAACTCTTGAAATGAAACCTTGGTAGATCCCACTAATTCAAAAAAAATGAGATGAAAGGCATTATTAACAATAACAATAAGCTTAGCCATGTAAAACTCATGCACTAACAATAAACTTAGCCATGTAAAGCTCATGCACTAGATGCTAAAGTGCTATAAAAAAAAATCGAACCATATTCATTAATACAAAAAAGTTGGAATCATTTAACCCTTTACATTATAATCATGAAGGATATATACATTCTTAATCCTATTTTGAAAACAAAGATAATGTTACCACTACCCCCACAATCATCTTTGTTTATTAAGATATAGCTCATGACATATAATTTCATTATATTTGACCTATAACTCACATTATTTATATTATCATAAAGGTTATTTTTTTAACATAATACCTAACATATAAATAAGAAGTCCCACACAATAGTCTTTGTTTATTAAGATATAGCTCATAACATATAATTTCATTTCTTTGTTTATTAAGACATAGCTCATAACATATAATTTCATTTTGTTTATTAAGATATAACTCATAACATATAATTTCATTGTCACAATATTTATATTGTCATATTTATTATCATAAGGTTATTTTTTCAACATAATTACGCCGAAATGTGTATACCTATTGACAATGGACACAATTAATCACCTTTTACTCTGATGGCTAACAATTGAAGATGCTGGCATATTCTTAGTCGTCCTCCCAAATCAATGAATGTGATTTACTCTTCATAACTTCCTTGTATTTTTTAATGCATCAGTTAACCTGTTTACTTTTTAACATTTACCTAATCATATTAAGAAATTATTGTAGCGCTATATGATTGCCACGTTTAAATGATTAACCTCAGCTGTAGATGCATTTCATTTTTTGAGCGTTTCATTTCTGACTTTCCTCAACTATCCGCTTGTTTCATTTTCCAGTTGTCCGCGCAATTCATATTCTGGCTGTGGGCACGTATATTCTGGCTGTGGGCACGTTCCATTATCCAGTTGGAAGCGGGTTTTTTCGTGGACGGTGAGGAAGCGGAATTTCTCTTGGCGACGAGGAAGCAGATCTTTTCATGGAGGATGATAAAGCTGAAGCGTGGAGGATTTGGGATTGGTGACAATCATACCAGGAACGTTCGCGGAGATCGTATAAGATTTCGTAGGCGCCTAGGATTTCCGAGAGCTGCCCAATTGCCTCCTCCATAAGTTCAGCCTTTCGGCGTTCATCAGCCACTGTAAACAGTGGCTGTGCTAGTACCTAACATATAGATAATAATATTTGCACTGTATTAATGAGTTTTTCTCAAAATCGTCATTGTCGTTGCCTTTTGAGAAAGGTAATTCCATAGAACATATTTGCTATTGAGCCTCATGGGTTCTCTTAACATGGAAACCCTACAACATTGAATGGATGGGCACACCTGCCTTCTTTTTCAATATGCTAGATGCCTTACCTCACCTCGTTTACTTGAGGAAGGCAACTTATAATTTGTACACATGCATGTCAAAGCTCGTGTACATACCTCATTTTTATAATTTCAGATTTGAAACACTAACAATGGAAAAAATTGCAGATACTACACAAATTTAAGTTATTTTTAACTAGTGGAGCGAAGAAGTCGCTGGCGCAATGATAGCCTTGGAAAAACTGTTTCCATAGACCAGGAAATCGGAATTATTTGCTCTCCCGTCGTTGCAATGATGGTCTGTTCCAAATCCTCCATACATTTTCCTGTGATCCAGCAATGTTGACCTGAAAACATTTTGAGCTTCTTGTCGTACATTCTCCCGTGATACAGTAATATTGACCTGAAAACATTTGGAGCTTCTTGTTGCATCTGTACACAAAATATAACCACGACGAAACCGTCTGGTACGTCTACTCTGACCGGCTCGAACACAAATGAAATACCAGAAAGATAGTGTAACAGGGCTGCTTATAAAAACGCGTCTAAAGAAATGAAGAATATATCAAATGCAAAGACTGAGAATTACGTTTGGCAAGATCTCTTAAAAGAAAAATTGAAGAAAACCTTGCTGATGCTTTGGAAAACCGCCTATGCGCCTATTCTCTTTGCAATTATGAATGTTCTCCTTTACATTTTCGAACACAAAAACAAAAATACGTGCTGCAGAAGGTTAAGACGCGTTTACAGATTCAAACTTTTGACTAAATTTAATGTATAATTTTGAAAGAGATGGTAAAAAGTCAACTAATACACAGCTAAATTGATAGTCAAAAGTCAACTAATATACAGTTAAATTGATAGTCAAAAGTCCATATTCAAAAGTCAATAATATACAGCTAAATTGATAGTCAAAAGTCAATAGTATGTAGTCAAAGACATATCAAACGCTATCCAATCTGCAATGACAGGTATAAATTATAATTAAGATGGAGTGGTTTACATATTTGAGTGGTTAATTCTATATAATCCTAATATTATTATCCAACCTGCAATAACAGGTATAAATTATAATTAAGGTAGAGTAGTTTACATATTTGAGTGGTTAATTCTGTATAATCCTAATATTATTATAGAGATGGAAATGAAAAACTTAATCATCACCGTTTTAGTTATGTTCAGTGTGCATACGCGTATGCACTTCGCAGCAGCTGATCCTCAGACTGCTCTCGTTTGGCAACACTGTGAGAATGGTGAATATAGAGACGGTAGCGCCTTCCAGCGTAATCTAAATAACGTTTTAGAATCACTGGTGAGCAACGTTAGTCCCAGCGGATTTAATATTTCTAGTGTTGTTGTTGGGGGCGAAGACAGCATCAGCACTGTTTATGGGTTTGTACAGTGCAGGGGAGATTTAGATTCCTCCGATTGCCAGCAGTGCGCATCCATTGCCAGAACAATTCTTGTTCAGGGATGCCACAACACTTCAGGATTCATTCAACTAGACGGTTGCTTCTTACGTTACGACAATCATAGCTTTTACAACGACATTGTAGTTACGCCGAATACACCAGTAAACCTTATTTGCAACTCTAGGAACAGCAGTCAGCCACAACAGTTCACAAATGCTATGTCGGCCCTGGTCTCAAAGGTTGCCGCTAAAGCTGCGGAGAGTCCAAAACTTTTTGCTACAGATTCAGTCTCTG